>ML120373.1:0-264409 GCA_003788595.2 Choiromyces venosus 120613-1
TTTCCCCTCTTCCACTACATGTCCAAACCCTGACCCTCATAACAACTAACTTATCCGATCCAAATAAAACACAACTTCTAGCTAAAACCTTGCAGACCATTTTCCTTCCCCACAGTACTTTCCCTCTGCTAAAATAGCGCAATAGTTAGTTAGAACTTGGGATAGTTATTTGGTTGTAATTGCAACACTCTTCCGACTATTATAGTCACATCATTTCTATTTTCAGATAACTTAGCTTTTGCATATACTTTCCTTTTATGAGTTTTATTTATAACAAGTGATAGACATAAGTGTCGTTGATTGTTAGAGTGTATCATAGTTACGTTTATGTTTTCATATCTTTCAGTCATAATTGTTTCTTGTTTCTGTGTATTTAAACACCGGGATATTGCACATAGTTCAATAAGAATAATAAGGATTACTCTTCACTACGCTCTTTACCTATCTTAACCACTCTTTTTTCTACGCTCTGGTAATCATCTCAAAGTTATTTCTCCATCGAGTTTTACTGCTCTTGCTGTTCTTCCAGTCAGCCTCACGCACCATTATCTATTATATTTAACATTTCCGGAGCAATATCTCAGAAGGTTCAGGAAGCAGGGATGCTTCGGAAGGTTGCAACTGGGGCTTGGCCGAATGAAGTGACTCATAGGGATAATGACCTGTGGCACACCACACTGAATACATAGCGCACAGAATAATTTGTATAAGAGAGGGGTTTCCCAGCACTTGGGGAGAAATAGACAAAGTCTTCCATCCTTATCCACCAACGTGATTCTAGAACAGTGCAACACAATAGCAGTACGCGAAGAAAGATTGCACAAACACAAGGTTAGTCTGATTAATCTCTACCCCTCTTACTGGCTAAAGTATTGAAGACTGACTTGCTGAGTTCATGGGCTGCTTTAGGGACTTATCTACACACGAGCAATTCGATCCAACATCACAGGAACAATCATGATCAATATGAATGCCGGTACTTGATCTCTGTCCATTTAGTGATCATTACTAATGGAATGGCGTCAGTCAAAGCATTGCTGTGTAGGGACATCGGCAAGATGACAGTGCTTACTAATACAGTTACCCTTGCTGCGGGCACTGCAATCATTTGGAATAACCATAGGGGACGTAACTATGCTGCGAACCACTTGGATACTAAGTTCGATAATGTCCAGGCAGACATCAGCTGCCTTGAAAAAAAGGTTGAAGCAGACATCAGTGGTGTCAAGGCAGATATCAGCCGCCTTGGAAAAAAGGTTGAAGCAGATATCAGTGGTGTCAAGGCAGATATTAGTGGTGTCAAGGCAGATATCAGCCGTGTAGAAAAGAAACTCGAAGACTGTCAGTGGATAATTAGGGTAAATGGACACTACACTATACCTGCACTTGACAGAGACAAAAAGCTGATGAGAGAGTGGCTCCAGAGACATGAGTGTTGCAAGCAGCGTGGCAGCAAGGATTGCAAGTCTGTTCCGAAGGCTTGAGGGCTTTCAGTGAGGTCTAACAGCCAGTGAGTAAGTGGCACATTCCCTATCCTTAATAGAGCATGTAACTAATTCGTGAAAGTTCTCTCTATTTCTAGTATGGGCAGTCTGGTATATACGGGGGTCATATATCAAGAGGTGTTTTGCTTTTCCATATATGTACTTAGCTGCGTATATTTGTGTTTCTGAATTGGCTTGAGAAATGAGAATCGCGGTGTACTTTGATTTTACTTCACAGAATAATAAATAATGATTGCTGAGCTTGGTATCCAATAAATTATTACTATGATGGCTGGGGGACCCTTTGAGCTGAAGATGAAAGAGGGGGCGAACATGAGCAAAGCAGGGAGTCGTGAGAGACATAGTGGTAGTAGTACAACTAGTCATCACGTCCATCTAAGAGGGGGCAAGGATGACAAAAGGTGAGACTGTCTCATCCTTGGATAGTAGTTGACTATGAATGTCTTAAATTTGCCAATGTGAAGCCACATGGGTTGGGATAAAAAATTTGAAAGAAACTAAAATTCAGTATTATGATAATAAACATGAATAGTAACAAATATAAAAAAATACATAATGAACACAATACAAAAGTGTGTTATTTAATAACTCTAGAAACATGGACTTGTGGTTCACAATCATGAGGAACCTTTGAAATACTTGGTAGCTTCAATTGTCATACATTGAGAGCCCAAGACTGCAAAAGGTATTGTTTGCGCTTCATTGTCAATGGTGGATAAAGTGAGGGTAGTGGGGGAAAAAAATCAAACATGAGAAAAATAAAATGAAAATAAACTTGTGAGGGAACAAGCAGCGGTTGGTTTGTCCTCCAACAGGTGTCGTCTGCCATCCGATGATGCTAGTCCTTGTGTTTGTTGTCCAGACGGCCATGGTGTTATCCCATCCTGGATGAGGACAAACAAGAATGCTGTCTAACAGCTGTCGTCTGCTGCGCGACCGGACTACTGCTAAAGATCGAAGCCATTTTCAATACCAGCGACTCTCAGACACTCCCTATCACTTGGATGGAGGAAAGGGTCAAACCTGTAGCCTGGTCCATGCAGAAACTGTTGAGAAACTTGATTGGAGCAAGAGGAGCAGCACAGTCGCTTTGTGATGAGAACTTCTCACAAATAATTTCTCGTCATTAAGAAAGGGGAGGATGCACAGACCAGGCTACAGATTTGAATGTGTCATTCATCTGATACCATCAAGGTTTCAACCAAAGAACATGCCAAAATACAAGGCCCATTGCACCATAACTTGGTTTGCGTGCAAGTAGGAAGGGCCAGGGATTCGCTGGTATCAAATAGCTTTTCTCAGCTTTCCCATCTTAGAACGTTTTGGAAGCAGGGATACTTCTGAAGACTGCAAGCAAGGCTTGGCAGAACAAGGTGACACATAGGGGTAATGACCTGTAGTATACTGTACTGCATAGAATACAGGGCCCACAGAATAATTTGTATAAGGGAGCATTTTCCCCAGAACTATGAGAGAAGTATCATAGACAAAGCCTCCCACCCTTATCCAACAACATGATTCCAGAACAGAGCAACACACTAGCAGTACACAAAGAAAGATTTCACAAACACAAGGTGAGTCTATATGTCTACCTCTCTTACCAGCTAAAGTATTGAAGACTGACTTGCTGAATTCACCAGCTGCTTTAGGGACTCAGCTACACATGGGCAGCTCCTTGATCTGATCTCACAGGAGTAGCCACGATCAATATGAACACCGGTACTTGCTCTCTGTCTATTTAGTGATCATTGCCAATGGGATATCGTCTGTCCAAGCATTGCTCTATACTCACTCAGGCCAATTACTTGTGCTTGTCACTGCCCTCACCACACCTGGTGTGACTATTTGGGATAACCATAGGGGACATAACCACGCTGCGAACAACTTCGATACCAAAATCAATAGCAAGATCAATACTGTCAATACCAAGATCAATGATGTCAATACCAAGATTGATGGTGTTAGGGGAGACATCGACTGCATTGAAAGGAAACTCGAAAACAGTCAGTCGATGATCCTGATAACTGGATTTCACACGATGAATGCACTTGACAGAAATAAAAAGCCGATGAGAGAGTGGCTCCAGAGGTTTGAGCGTTGCGTGCAGTCTGGTGGTGAAGGCTTGAGGGCTTTTAGTGAGGTCTAAAGGCCAGTGAGTAAGTGGCATATTCTCTACCCTTAATTGATCATGTAACTAATTCGCAAAAGTTCTCTCAATTTATAGTTTAGGCTGGCTGGATGGCGTATCCGTAGGTGACAGGTCAAGAGGTATTTTTCTCTTTTCATTTTTTTAATAGATGGGTTTGGTTGCATACTGTGGACGATAAATTGTATCATGCTATAGTTTAGCTGTTATTTAGTGTTTTAGTTGGGTTTTAATGTTTGCGGGTTTTTTCTTGTTTCTTACACAGTTTGGGTTTTTTGCTGGTTAGTACATGGGTCTCTTGGGAGTTTTCCATTGTAGTCAATGGACGTCACGACTACATACCTATTGTGATACCTCTGGAATCTCTATGACAGCTACATTTGCTAATGATTATGACTTTCTCTAATGGATGCAATTATATTTTCCTTGCACCATTAGTACATCCCTCTTGCGACCGGTATTATGTTTCATTTGCGGCCATGATTAGAGCCCTTGCTCTGGCAACTGTTTCTAAAAGAGCACTTGAGAGCCATCAGGAAAGAGGGCAGAGAGATTCAAGATGAGAGAGTCACAGAGCATCGCCGACAGTCGCGAAGAGATGGCCAGACGAAGCCAGTCGACTACTGGAAGAGTATCGGAAGAGCTTCAACTAAAGACAAAGTCACATAGAAAACTGCAATGGGACTGCCACTATAGAGGATTTGAGATTTTGGTTACTCCTTTTATTATTATTATTTTTTTTCTTTCTTTCTTTTTTAATATTACAGAAATAGTTGAGGAGGCAGAGAAGTATCCCCTGAGAGGGAATTTAAGTTTTCTGTGTCGACTTGCAGTCTGATTTAGAACTTTACGACCTCAGACACAGTGACTGAGCTTAGTGCCAACCCTCAGACATAAACGAACCAAAAATACCTTCCGAGGAGAGGGAGAGGTCTACAATACCATGGAGGAGAAATTATGTAATGCTAGAGTTGGGTGGTAAACCCCATGTTGTAGCTAGGACTTAGTTGTTGTGACTTTTCTTTCTTCACTAGTTTATTTTCAGGGTGAGGGCACGTGACTGGTGCAGCCTGGTGGCCAGCATGGGAATTTTCAGTGGTGGTTGTCAACCACTCATCAGACATCCGCAGACAACAGCAGCTGAGGGCCACATAAGAGACATTCCCAGAGAGGGACAACTGAAGTCAGAGAGCATCGAGAGCTGCAGCAGAATAGATACAGCAGAGAATTCCAGAGTTTGATTAGTTTTATTTTCTTTTTCTTTTCTTTCTTTTTTCTTTATATTTTAGTTTCACGGTCATAGTTTGTGAGACAGAAAAGTATTTCCGGATGGTGGGAATTTTATTTTTCTTGCAGTTGGTTATTTTAGCACATTGGGAACTAGTAGAAGGAGAGAGAGAGTGGCCGAGCTTTGTGTCAACCCTCAACATACAGAACCGAAAAGCCTTGCCTTCCAGAGGGAGAGGTCTACAATACAGTGTCTGTATTCTCAAATTGGCTGGGGCAACGAGAATCGTGGTGAGCTTTGATTTTACTTCACAGAATAATAAATAACGATTCCTGAGCTTGCCATCCAATATATTATTGCTATGATGACTGGGGGACCCCTTGAGCCGAATGCGAAAGAGGGGGTAAACGTGAGTGAAGCAGGTTGGATGAGAGACATATAACTCACATTCTGGAGACTTAAAAAAAAGTGGCTAGCACAACCAGTCATCCCATATGTCCAAGACAGGGTGATGACAGGGAAAGACAAGACTGTCTCGTCCTTAGATGGTAGTCGGCTATGAAGTTCTTGTATTTGCCATTGTGAACCTAAATAGGTTAAGACAAAAAATTAAAAAAATTAAAATTATGCATTATGATATTAAATATGCAAGTAAAAAAAAGATAAAAAAAAAAATACATAACAAACACAACACAACAGTGTGATATTTCTCAACTCTAGAAATAAGTACTTGCTGTTTACAATCATGACTAACTTTTGAAATTTCTTCAGCTGGTTCAAAACTAATTAACTCTGTTTTAGCCCATGGTTTTGAATACTTGTTAGCTTCAATTGTCAAAAATGGATAACGTGAGGGGTATATGAGAGAGGAACAAACATGAAAAAAAAAAAACATGTACTTAGATACAGCGTATAAGTTTTGTACATTTCACTAGCAGGGGTGTGCTGCAGGCCAGAAGTGGAGGTAAGTTCAGCAAATCAAGTATGGTGGCTTGGTTATTCTTGAAAGTGAAAGTTTTTTCTTTTCATGAAGTGTGATTTCACAGAGAGTGATTTGATAAACCTTCACTTCATGATCAGCCAGCCATTACCGACCTACAGAGTAGAGAGCAGATAGAAAGCTTGCTGGTCAGGTGTCAAGCAGTTATTGGGGCAAATGGCCTCTTCATGAAACATTAGATATGTACAAGTAGAATAAATTGAAAATATGAACTATTCACCTTGGCCGCATCATCCATCACACTCATTTTTCACCCTTACAAATGCCTTGCATGTGGATCCAACGATCGAACTTTCTCCAACTACCAGCTGCTTGAAAATGGCTCCCATCACATTGCCACTTGTCTGCTCCTGTTGTTCCCAGAAGTCACGTTATCCTCTGGCAACTGCATGTCTTCTTCCTCCGTGTGATCGTATAACCTGTCCATGACCATGGAAGTAATATGGATTGGTATTAGAAATGCTTTCTTTTCTGCATAACTGAGGGAAAACTTGGTTATGTACTTGAGAAATATTTTGCCTACCCCTGGATTCCTGCACCAAAACAACACAGCCTTATCCGCTCCTCCCTTATCACTCTCCTCCTCCCTCAACTCACTTGTTTCCAGAAGACAATTCCTGATACTGGCTAACCTATCACTGCGAATATCCTGATGTCTGTTGTGAGGCTCCAGCTGCGAAAGCAACTGCATAATTTCTATAGTGTCCTTGGCTGTATGAGTGATGAAGTTACTAGTATTGAAACTATGTGCAACGTTGCCATTGTGGCAATTCCTGTCATCCATACTGACTTTTTGTGTACTTTGTCGGATCCATGATGGTAATCCTTCCGAATGTCTGGTCAAATGTACTAGCCATTGTTTCAAGTCACTAGAATGTGGTTTACATGTTCTTGAGGCCAGGTTACAGTATCTCTCTCAATATTTGGTGTTAGTGAGGCCTTCAATGATACTGTACAGTATTCCATGGTAAAGCGAACCCACAGTATAGCGAGAGTGCCCATGCAAATAATCCCTGTCCTATATAATTAGTATGGGCATTCTCATGTTACTGTGTTCTAGCTTTGCCATGGATTACTGTAACTGAACCACCTCTGTTTTTCCCATTCCGGTGACAAAAAAACAGCTAAGTTAGAGTGAGTAGTCTAACTAGAATATTTCCAGCATGGACCATCAGGAAACCTGGGCTCAATAAGCTGAGGTACCTGATAGTGAAGTATAGAGAGTTGAGACAAAAACATATTATTCATTCATTTTCATTTTTTTCTTTCACATCATCGAGACTCCATTTATATTACGATTGTTCAAAAATACTGCATAGCAAAATAATAGATAGTTGTGACTAAGACAGCATTCTCCTTTCTTCTGTTTGTGATATGTCTCATTGCTTGAATGGTTGTTTTTGTTGGAAATCACCGGCAATCACTCATTCCCATTGGAGGACTTAGATATACGCAATGTAGATAAATTGTACATGAGCACATGACATATGCTATAGGAGCTATCAGAGGATATGGGATAGGATTAAGGTAGTCAGGAAGATCGGATTTAGGATTTTGGGAAATCATCTTTGGGGATATTTGGACATATCATGGAACACTGGATTATCACGGAAAGTTGTGGGAAGTTTGCACAAGTTTTGGGTATGTTTGTTCTTTGTTTATGTTTCCTTGTTCACTTGTTATGTTAGGATTATGTCTATAAGTATGTACATTCCCATATTCATTTTGGGGAGTTAGTCCTTCAATAAATATCTATGGTTGCGAATAGTCTAGCTAGGACCAGTTGAGTTGAGATCATCTGGTGATGGTCAGGCCTAGTTGAGGGGTTGGAGGCTGACTTGCTCAGAGTAGTTTCAGCTGTTACAAATACAGCCTTCTTAGTATCATGTCTAACTCAATAAGACAATGTTTTGTTCATCTTTGGCATACCGAATTATGTCTAACACCCCTTTGTAAGTTTTGAAGCACTTGCACTAACAGTGTTGCTAACATGTAGTGTGCAAAGCACAAGCGGGAAAATAGCTTAAATGTCCCCCTAATACCATGGGAGATCGTCTTCCTAGATTTATTGGCATGTAAAATTATGTGCAGCAAATATGGATATGAAAGAATCTTAATAGAGGACAATGAAGTCTATTAAGGGTTTATTCTCCAAAAGCAAGTGTGGGGGATCTGCATGCTTATAGACATAATTCCAGCATAATGCATGAAGAACATAACAAAAAGAAATAACACACATGCCCAAAACTCATGCAAACTTCCCACAACTTCCCACAACAATCTGCAGCATTATATGCCATGTCCAACAATCGTAGAAGATAATTCCCCCAAAATCCTAAATCTGATCCTCTGAACAACCTAAATACTATCCCCTATAACCTTATAGCTCCTTTATCCAATGTCTTTGTTCATTTTATCCAATTTCCGATACATGTAAGTCTGCCAAAGTGACGAGGGATCACCACTAATTGGAGACAGCTAGGTCACAATTGAGATTAATGGCCTTTCCTATTCATTACTGGATTTTCATACTAGAATCTCCTTCTTTTGTACTAAAGTGAGTGAAAACCAGGACAGATGGTGGGATGGTTAGCTAGTGTGGAAGCATGCAAAAAACAGGTAAAAAACTCACCAAACCAATTTCCTCGGCCATCCACAACATACTGCATATCTTGGGTTCTCACTCAGCTTTACAGAATGTTCATACCCACCAATCATTGAGTTTGTTAAAATTGCCAGACCTTCTGTACCCCCAATTATCTACTTCAGTACCATCAAGCACCACTTTATTACCTAATTCCATTCTCTCTAGGTGTAAATTATCTAGTAGAGCCTCATGGTAACTTATATTATCTGCCCGATGACATTCTCAGATTGGCTTAGTCAGGACCAAGTCAAATAGTCAGCTATCGAAAAATAGACTCACTGACCAGTCGTCCCTTCAGGACTTGACCGGTTGCACCATTCGGGACCCTGCAGGTTCCCTGCATACTATCCTACTTGCAGCTCCCAAGATTAGAAAACCTTGTATAGAATCCTGAAGTAAAACAGGCGGAGGAAGGGAGATGGGTATCGCAGGTATGGAGGTTCATAAAGGGGATACATGGAATCTTTCTGCCAGTTGGTAGGGTGAGAAGTAACAGGTTTGTTCTCTCTAACCTGAGAGGAAGCCGAGGGATGGTTAAGCTAAAGATTTCGGTATCAAAGCTGCGACACGGTGGCCTTTTTCGATGGCTAACGGACATGACCGCAACCATGGCAAATCCTGCGCAAGTCTGCAGATATTCCCTTGATTGAATTCAATTGAGAAAATAGTAAAGAAGGCTGTTACTCCACATGCCAGCATGAAGTCCTGCACACAAAGCCAAACTGTTACAACTTCTCTCAACTAAGTAAACTTGATAACACTTCAGCGGTCAGAAGTGAGGCCACTTGTATTTACGTACATTTCTACCATCTTCCCAGATCATCCTGATACTCCTCTACTACTCTAAAGCAATTTTCCTCCTCTTACCCTCTATCCCCTATTCTTTCTCAAGATATTGTCTTAACCACCATCTTCACTTATCTCACTCTCAGGAGCGGAGTACTATGGAGCTACCACTCCTCCATCATGTTCTACTTCTCTGAAGCTGCATCAAGCAGGTTCGACTCACTTCAGAAGTCGAAGGTAATGCCATTGTTTGTATGAGACTTTCATCCATTTTTGTACATCATCCCACTGCTACTTTCCACTACCCGGAACCATTTTTTCCCTTCCGATCAACTCCCTTATCTGCTCTCACAAGCACTGTCTTAACGACCATCTTCCAACCTCCCACTCTTACAATCATTCTTGAACTACTACTCCCGATTGTTCCACTTCACAAATCAGACGTGGCGTAGACTTCTACTTCTTTGAGTACAGTTTCCTCCGCCCTGTTGCCTCCCACCTCCCTCACTTCATTAACAATTATATTTTTGCCATGCCCTCCCATCTATTGATGCTGAGAGGAAACGGGAGTATTGATGCTGAAAGGATATGAGAGTATTGATGTTGGACGGCAATGGGAGTGTTTGATACTAGACGGCAATGGGAACATATTCCGGGATGGGAATATGGTATCAATGGAAAGCTTGTATGGGATTTGCTTTGTCTTTCTTTTGTCATGGTGGATTTCGGAGAAAGTTCTCCAGGTTATTTTTGTTTACAATGTTTTGGAATGTTGCGGTAAAAGATAGATGTTTGTGGCAAGCAAAAGATGGGGCTTGGATTGGTTTTATTTTGGTATAATTACTCTTGTTTTTTTCCGAATTAGTTAGTGTTTTTCAGTTTCCTCACCAGTGATTATTATTTTTACCTTACCTCTTTCTTCATCAGACCATTGCACTAAGTCCACGTTCGTCCACTGTGCATACTTGACCCTGCCCATACAACAATACCATCAACACTTTACCAGCATGGCACAACGATCTGGCGATGTGTCTGATCGTACATCTACTCCCTTCAGTATCAACCGCAGGTCCTCTACCGCACAACATTTGATAAGCCCTGGTGCTCCCCACAAAAATGTGAGCTGGAGTTTCTGCCATAAGATCCACAACAAGGTTACCAACATTCCCAGACATTCAGAATATTCTTTGTGTCCTGTTGGGAACACCCTGTTTAAGCCTCCTAGTGGTGGCAAGGGCAAAAGGGGTGATGGGGGTTTCAAACCACTCGATACCTGCACACATGATGATGAGTGGCCATCATACATGGTCGAAGTGGCGGATTTGGAACATCTAAAGGCCCTGCAGAATGATGCTCGATGGTGGTTAGCAAACTCCGGTGGGTGAACAAGGATGGTAATCATCATAAAGATTGTCAGGAAGACACACGAGTTGAAGTTGGAGTGTTGGGAAATGGTAGCAGCACCTAATCACAGGATCACCAGAAATGCCACAGGATGGGAGCCGTGTTGCAGCCAACTGATTTATATTGACCATAACGGAGCTGTAGAGCAAGTCGGACATGATCTGGTGATCCCATACGGCACGCTCTTCGATACATCTCAACATGGTGATCCTGAAATTACCATATCTGCAGGAGAGTTATGAGAATGGGTACTCGTTATGTACCGCCTATTCGAGCATTCACAACCACAGGTTCCATAAGCTGAGGTACCAAATAGTTAGAAGTTTTTTTTTTTGAACTTTGCTGATCTTTTTTGTTTGTTAGGGAATGCACATAAGATAGCAGACTTCTCTCACTCCTTCCTGGAGTTGTCCTCCCATCAATCTACTATCATTGCCACTATATATATATCTACACTTCACTCCTGACATATAGCTTATAACAAAAATCACCTCACAGCTCCTATGCCCTATGTCCTAGAGTATTTTATCCAATTTCTGGCACATGTAACTGTTGTTATACAGCAGATCATGTAAGGAGTTGCTTCACGATAACCTCTGGTATTGCATGGTCTGGACTCCTGCAAGGAGATTTCTGGCTCTGGACTCATGCGAGGAGTGGTGGTGTGGCACTGGAGCAAAACGAGGAGCGAAACGAGGAGTGTTATAGGATGAAGTGAGGAGCGGTTATGTAACGGAAGAGATGGACATTCATGAGGCTGGGTTTTTGATAGTATATAGTCTGATCCACCTTGATGTCAAGTGGATATAAATTGAAGTCTTTCATACGGTTACGAATTCCACGCAAAACTTTGATCAAAACTCATTACCAAATTCCCTATTTTCTTCTATTCACTTCGTCAATCTACTACAGTAACTCTGCCCAATTGAAAGAGTGATCATCGGTGATTTGCAACAAAATTGAGAATATCACTTATCCTGAACTATCTGTATTCTGCTATCAGGTATCTCTGCTTATGGAGCCTGTGGTCGCGAATGCTCGAATAGGCAGTACATAACGAGTACCCATTCTCATAACTCTCCTGCCGATATGGTAATATCAGGATCACCATGTTGAGATGTATCGAAGAGCGTGCCGTATGGGATCACCAGAACATGTCCGACTGGCTCCATTGCTACGTCATGGTAAGTACCAATCTGTTGGCTGCAACACATCTCCCATCCTGTGTCATTTCTGGTGATCCTGTGATTAGGTGCTGCAATCATTTCCCAACACTCCAACTTCAACTCGTGTATCTGCCTGATAATCTTTATGATGATTACCATCCTTGTTCGCCCTCCGGAGTTCGCTAACCACTATCGAGCATCAGTCTGCAGGGCACATAGATTTTCCAAATCTCCCACTTCTACCACGAGTGATGGCCACTCGTCCTCATGTACCCCTTTGATTCTCTGTTTCAAGATCTTCCAACTATGTTCTGGCGGACATACTGAGCCAGTATGGTTGTGCTGAGAGTGTCATGTTTTGGATCATACACTCACTGTTGGACGAGGAACACCAGTTTGACATGAGGCTTCCACTTGTGAAACACCCATGTCTAATAAAGTAACGATTCTTACTCTTGTAGGAGTAGTCCATTCACCCAGTGTTCTCAACGGTCTAGGGGCCCTGCAGGGTCCGGGGGACAGGCTGCCAAGAGCCCTGGACTGGACTGGACTGGACTGGACGGTGAAAAATGTCCCGTTCTCATCTGCGAAATCTGAAGACGGTTGGTTTCACAAAGGACGACGGGCCCGGCAACCTGACACAATAATAGCTAGGGTGGAGGCTGGAGGGCAGTAGGTGTAGAGCAGGGATGATAGGGGACTGCGGGGGACTGTGGGCTTGGCAGGGGATGGTAGGGGACTGCAAGTGATGGCAAGTGACGGCGAGGGACTATAGGGGACTGTAGAGGACTGCGGGGTTGGCAGGGGATGGCAGAGGATGGCAGAGGGCTGCGAGAGACTCTGAGGGACTATAATCTTTCAACACCATTGGTGACTTGAATAGTGTATTAGATGATAGAGCCCAATCAAAGACATGAGTGTGGTATGATTTTTTATGAAATCAAAAAGCAGGGAAGACAGTTAACTAGTTACTCCAGAATGAAGATAAATAGGTTACGAAGCAGACAATTATTGGGAATAGAAGATACCACCTCCGACAAACCCCAAGCATCTCTTGATACCGCAATTCACTGCTGAGTCCTAGAACAACAATTGTTGACCTCTTATTTATTTTTATTTATTTTTGATCTGTTTTATCTTTAGTCTTTTGTTGTACTGTACATTTTGTTGTATGCCATTTTACTGCAATATGTAAAATGATCTTCAAATAATTGCTGTGATATTATGATGGTACTATAAATCCTTTCTAGTCAAGAGTACTTAAAGAATGGTGAATAACATAAAGTATAAGCAGGTATATGGTTCGGCTAATAATAAACCAAAATTTCGTCTCATTAGACCTCAGGAAAAAAAAAAAAGAAAAAAAGAAAAAAAGAAAAAATAAGGGGGAATTTTTGCTAGAAACGCTTTTTCTTTTTTTTTTTCCCTTCGATGTATGGATATTTGGAACATTTCCTTAAATCATAAAATAACTTTTAATAGAATAACAAAATAGGAATAAACATATATTGAAATTAAACCTTTACACCTTCAGTTCTTATTCACCTACAGAATAATACAAGAATGGTAACCTATTATCTCATATCCAAAGTACTTTATTATTCTGCTCTCACCCTCTTATGTCACTTTTATACCTTCTTGAAGTCCTCACTTCCATAAATATACCATCATGGTATGCCTGCAGGATTCTTTGTATTTTATGATAATACTTGCCTATTAACTGAGGCATTACAGAATCCAAAGCAATTGGAAGAATATCACGTAATGCTTCAATAGAGTCACCACAGTTTTCCCTTGCATACTTTTTAATCTAACCCCAATAGTACTCAATTCAATTAAGTTCACAATGGAACTCAGGAAGGAAGAGAACCAAGTGGCACAATTGTTCGACCTCCTCCTGAAATTGGGCTTTTTGTTCACGAAAATCAGGTTGTTTTGATATAATCTTTCAGGCACAGCAGACGGTAGAGGTTCCATCTTTGCTGTGTTTGCCTAAGAGTAAACACTGACCACACCTCTTGATGAGTAGAAACTCATTAATTGCCCTCCAGTACTCTCCACACTGCTTTTTCTTGGAGCAGTAATTAGGTTTTTTTTGGCAGTGAAGTCCATCCATGACTGATTTGCTTTGAATTAATATCTACTTGGATTGTTGACAGTAGCAAGACATGCAATCAAGGTGAAGATGTGGACAACATAATTTCTGCTCTTCTACAACTGACTTTAGTCCCTGAGCTAAGTTTGGAAATTTCTCATACTTGTGAGGAAAGATCATCTCTTGAATTTGTTTGACTCCATTAATCTCATACCATCCAGCACATAGTAGATACTGTTTACCCCCAGGTCTCATACGTACATTGATAGAACGTAAAGCATCATCAGCATAACAGCAATGACCAGCTGCATTGTCAAATAGGAAGAGTCCATAAACACTTTCCAGGGGGTACGATAGTTGAAATATCAGAATAACTACATTAGTTATGTGATTGACTAGGTGTTCCCCAGTCCAATATCCTTCATTGTTCTTCCCATATTCAAAGTACTCAGTTGCTTCACAACACATTGGATCAAGCTCAGCTAAAACCATCCCTTCATGTGTAGTTTGCTCTGGTACTGTAACTCTTCCAAAGGGATAAAGAACATCGCTGATCATAATTCCTCTTCCTTTTGACTTTGGTTGAAGAAATGTTAGCTCAGAGCTCTACCATGCCTGGTGGTGGCCATCATTCAAATTAAATGTTCACTCATCATGTGACATCAAAATATGCATGATATTACCCTCTGGTATATTCATTGAAATATGCACACCATTCTCATCAAATTTTGCAATCCAGTCTAACCACTTGTCCAATTACTGAATAAAGGCTTTACAGTACAGTTGGACATCACTTCACTTGTTACCATCAACGAATATCCCTTTTCAAATGTTGCAATATCGGAATCTCAATCTTCTAAGTCACTGTCTTGCTGCTGCTGCTCTGATTCTCTTTTTTTTATATGATCCTCTGGATCTACCATTCTCTGTCAGCATCTCATCCTGATCACTTTCCCACACTCTCTCATCATCTTCTAATACTTCATCAGTCTCAATTCCTGGTGCATCAATTGCTTGTGCAAGTTGCAAATCTTCCAAGATTGCATCACCATATTCTTCTGACATGAGATAGTTGGTAACTGCATTTGCCTGCTTTTGAGATTTCAAGCCTGTCCCAAGTCCTGCTATCACCTTATGAACTTCAAGTTCAAGCTTCTCGTCCTCATACCAGTTTGTTATTCTCTTGCTAATTCCTTCCTGACTTTTGGGTATAAATGTTTTTTCCTCCCATGCCTTTTCCTACTCTCTTATCCATCTTACCACCTATTCACCCCATCCCTTGATGGCAGCAATTATGGTAGCTAATTTGGATAACCTCATATCCAGATTTTTAACTAATATGAATAGAACTCCATTACCATCATATGTCTTACTCACCATTGTCTAGCTAAACCCTCCTTATTCTGCACTTGCTTTGAGTTTAACCTGACCTTCAGATCATAGACATATTTCTTCAATTTCTGAACACTCTCTTCTTTGACTTGTATGAGTGATTGTTGTGCATAGGGCTCATGCATAATTGGGGTCAAACCAGTACTGGCTCTCTGTTAGGCTTTTCTATGATGTTCAAATAACCAGGAAACCAAGACCGATTGAGATCCTTGAACCATCTTTCCCTTGGCTTGAGATTTGTTTCGATATTGTGTTGCTCGCGAATCCACCTTTCCAGCCTGCCCTTTTAAACTTAGAAGTGAAGCTTCACCTTCTGCTTGTCCAGCTGCTGATCAAATGAAAAGTGAATTGAATTTTGCCATCTTGGCCTCAGTATTAATAAAATCAGGTAGGATTGTGCAGGAAGTTCTTTGCTAATTGTCTTGTGTCTTGTTCTATCTAAGCTACCAGAGGTGTCCTTTATATAACAAATCATCACTTAACAACATTTTCTCTCAACCTCATCCATAGTGACTTCCATGCTCTCTCCCAGTCTTCCACAAGGTCCTCCGATCAGCTCCTTCAAACTTCTACTAAAACATTCTTCCTTTCTCTTTGACTGTTTTCTGACAGTCCTAATACCTTCCTGCTTCTTCCTGCATTTCCTAACCAAATCTTATCTATTTCCTAACAGCCATAGTCCGACACTAATTCATCTCATCCTCAAACAAACTCTTAATCTATGACATCCTTAATCCTTAGCTAATTCCTGAAACCTCCCAAACATTTCTGCTACTGCTAACTACCTTTCCTTGCATCCTTTAGTGTGACATATCAAACAATATCCCAAATACACTAATCTTGTAACATCTCTCTTTCTTGTGCAACTCCTACTAACATTACAGCAGTATGGAATTATCATGAATTTCAACAAGTATCAGCAGCCTCTTTCACACCAGACTCTGTTGTATCCTCGTTGGTTGCTAGTTCCTCCTGACCTCCAGCAAAATCCTCCTCCATATCACTTTTGATACTACCTATCCTTCCAATACAATTAATACTTATAGTTTTTGTTAATTGAGTTATAACCTACCATCATCAAACCACTCAACCTGATCTCCAGTCTCATCAATTTTAACTTCTGATTCATCTCTGAGTCCCATATCATTACCAAAACTACCATCAATATCCATAGACTCTTCACTTTCTGCTTCATTGACTAAATCTCCTTTCTGCAATTTTCTGTCCCCGGCAAACTTGTCCCCCCTTTGGCTTCTCCCTTTCCCATGAACATCAAAATTGTCTTGCTCCTCCTTCCCATTCAAGAATAAGGATGCATCTGACTTGTAATTGGTTTCCTCTTCATTATAACCTACTGCTTTGATTATGTCTGCATCTTGCTCTGGCGTAGGTGATAGCTCTGGTAAACACTGTCATTGATGTGCTCTCTGAACATTAAGGTTCTGTATTTGCTTCCTTTTGGCTGATGGTCATGTCATTTCTGCTGGTGGTGACAATTGGTGGCTATTGTAAATGGTTTTGGTGAAAGCAGATGGAGTGTATTGTGGTATCATACTCATGCTTGCAGAACCCTGGTCTTTAGAAGTAGTCTGTGATATAAGTACCAGCTCCCAGAGCCCCTATATTGAAGAAATATTCAATTTTTCTACAATATTATTGCTCAACAAATCATACTATCATATTGTATCATACCAAGATTCTATCTTATTGCCCTTATTATACAACATTTCAGTAGGGCTTCCCTCTATAACCCTAAAGTTTAGCCCTAACTTCATGGAAAATCACTCAGGTTTTGAATATTATTCACATTTTGCATGTCCCATTGGCTTATTTTTCCCCATTTTTCAAAAGGTTATATCACTCCAACAATACACAATATTAAATATTCAGCTGGTAGACATTGGTAGACATTGTAGCTACACATACTGGCTATGGAACCTATGTAATAAAAAAATAAAAAGTTGCTTTTTGTGTTTGGTATAAACTTTTCCCCAGGTCTACTTTTCACCCACATTTTTCGTAGGTTTATCGTGAGCGGAACCATAGTAAAATATTTAACCAAAAAATGAATAAATAGCATGCTGGCAAACACAATAACATAGAAAAAGAAAATCTGAGATATTAAAATGGTTAGTAGTATAGTGGGGGACTACTGGGCCTGACATCCTCCAGTCTGAATTGTCGGGCAAATTGCCTGGAGAATGAGACCGGACGACAAAGAGTTGTCCGTCCTCATCCGGGCTCAAGACGGACGGACTACCCCATCGCGAACACTGCATTCACCCTTTGGACCATTGTGTGGTGGTGTAGAAGGGATTTGGTAGAGATAGTTTTGGTGTGGATATCGGTCGCGATGGTGGGGTGTCAGCGAATTTTGCAGATAGCCTCATATAGTACACTCCTGTCCAAAAGGTTCTCGAACACCCCCAGGTACTGTACCTGAAAAGGAGTTTCGGATGGGCCAGGTAACATTGGATATATATATATCCAACTCACCCGTAATCCCCCCTCCATCTTCTTTCACTGTCCACCACTCCTCACCTCCCCGCCCACGCGTCCTTGCCCAACACTACGCGATTTAGGCTCCAAGATCCGCCGCTTGGATGCTATGTTGTGCCACCGCGACGATCAACACTGCGAGTTCGAGACGGAGGTCCGCAACGAGTTTGTAGTGGTCGACAACAAGCTTGCAGATTTTTCAGAGCGACTAGACCGCGTCCTCCATCTCCTTGAACATATGAACCCTTGTCTCATGATATCTATAATAATACTAACTTGTCCAAGAACGACCCACTCATTAGCTGTGAATGATTGCCCCAGCAGTCCTTTTTCTCTTTCTTTCTATTTCTTCTATCTCACGTTGGCTTGGCTGCATTTCTGCCGTGCTCTGTCGGAGGTGGTGTTTGTGTGCGGTGGGGGGTTTCTATCTACCCCCCACAAAGCCCCCCAACATCCCCATCCTCCCGCAACGCCGCCTTAACCTCCTCCTTGCCAATCAAGAACCTCACCCTCCCGCCTCCACCACCCTGCTTCTCAACACTCACAAGCCCAGCCTCTACAAGGTCCTTGGCCGCAGCTTCAATCCCAGCCACCCTCGCTCCACCCCTAAGTTCCTCCTGGGCAACACCCTGCGCGCGCACAATCCTCTCCGCTTTATCCAGCACGTCCCCCAGCCCGCCGTCACCTTCACTCTCCTCGGACGACAATACAGCATCCTCTCAACCGTACGCTCGGTGGTCTGCGTCTGCGGCTGCCTCGTCCTGCGCCGGGCGTTCCTGATCTACGCGTGCAACGCACACATGCAGCAGTTAAAAGCGCTGGAAGAGTCGGGGAAGTGGGGAGAGGATGGGGATGAAGTCACGGTGGATAAGAATAAGCCGATACCATTCGGTTACAAGAGCAAGGGGGAAGGGTGGGGGATTAAAGCACGGAAGACGCAGCGCAAGGCCACGAAGAGGGTGGAGGAAGAGGCTAGGAGGAGGAATTTGGGGGAGGAGGGGGGACTGAAGGGTGTTTGGATTAGCGTGGGGATTGGTTTATAGATGGCGTGTTTGGAATACTGTGCAGTAGGATAATAATATAAGGACAATAGCTCTGACGATTTCTCGGAGTGAAGCTGGTTTCTTGAAATGCGCTTGGTTGTTGGTTACTGTAATTGGGACTTTTTCGTGAATCGTTAGCATCGGGGGGGGGGTTGTGGATTATAGTAGTGTGCTTGTGTTATCGGTGTAACGTCAAGTAAGGCATAAATGAGCTCAGCGAGCGATGCACAGTAGGGAGGTTCGAAGTTCTCGGTACAGTGAAGGTACACAGAAGAAGGTACAGGTGTTTTTTTTCTGAAAATATAGGACCTGGTGTACCTTTCTTCGAGGAGGTACATAGCACACTCAGGTGCAGTATAGCAGTTTTGTTTTCCCCCATGTCTTCTATCTATCTAATTATGTACTGTACTTGGGTGTAAGGGTAAGTGATCGGAACGAACATGATCGGTAGATCTTGCTGAAGAACTCAGAAATCAAGGAAATACTCGCAGATAACCCTGACCCAGCCTCGATTACCCTACAAGATGATGCAAAGATGAAGTAGAAAGACATTGGAGCTCTAGTTAATATAAAGCTGAGTATCATACTTGCCATGATACTGTAGTATCCTGATGAGATCGCTTAGGCTGGGAAACTGGAATAACATTCGCTATGCATAGGATGGGTAGAACTGCCTGAGGTAAAACACTAGACAATGCACTGCCGCATGGATGGGTCACCCAAGAAAAGAGACGCAATAGATGAGAGATCGCATTTGAATGGGATGCAAAAAATGACTGGCTAAGTAGTATACATTTCCCCAACCCAGATTTCTGAAAGTTTTGTAAGATCCCGAAGCTACGTTGGTAGTGCCTGGATGGAGGAAGCAAAGACATTTTTACAATCAGTGGTAAAAGGTGAATTTGGCCCCTCATGTAGTGTAAGATGGAGCACACGGATCACTGTTGTTGTTAATAAAAATTGAATATCATCATCAAACAGGCAGTTGCGTAGCATTCACAGGCTGTGAAGGCTGCCGGAAAGGCCCAACAAGCATGGAATAACCTTTATCTTTCTCTACTGTTAATATGGCTCAACTGGAGCTAATTTTCCAATTGGAGTGATAGACATGAGCTGGTCATCACAGCCTATTGAAAACAATATGAGCCAATAGATGTCGGGGTTTGCTGCTAATCATCGTTTCTCACTTGTTTTGACTTTTCTGCTGGTAGTGGCGAATGGATGAAGGAGAACGTACAATGTGGTAAGAAAGAACTCAAATATATTCAGTAAGGCACTTGGACAGTAAAAAAATGAAAATAAAAAAGCAGTAACCGAAAAGATACTGGCACACTCTCTCCAGAGCACAATAGAGCAATTCAAATAAATGGGAATACTCCTCACAAGGCCCCCGGCCCTTCTCAGCACCAGAAGGTTTACCGTTTGTTTGCCGGTAAGCCTTTATGATTTATAATAAGAACACTGACAGTATATCAGCGATTACATTCTTCAACCATTTGGTCCTGAAAGGTGCTACAACCTCTGTTGGTGAATATGATATTTCTAACTTCTAAAAGGGTCTTCACCCTCACTACCTTCTGGCGTGGTAAGAGATTCACATCAGGAAATGTGAGAGCCACTGACTACCTACTGTCACGTACGAAACTCATTACAATGGCAAAACGAAAAGCTTCCACAAGAAACCTGAGCCTGGCTATGATACATGGTCTGCATAGTGGGCCAAAGTCTTTAGTGTGCGAGCTTGTCGCGGTCAAGGCTGTGAGACACAGTGGCTCATGTGGCTGGATGCAGAGATCCAGCAAAATCTTCAGGTGGCTCGGCTTATGACACAGCAACTAGAGTATGTCTTGCTTAAACACCACAAAATCGATTGTCAAAATAAGCTTCTCAGAGCTTTAGGCAAGGATAGGAAACCACTATTACCAAGTAACTACAGCTAGTAAGAAACAAGTAGTGGCTTTGACATCAGCTGTGGAAATGGGAATAAGTGAAAAACTATCGCGGGACAATAGAAGGCAATGCAGTGACACACATGTGGGCATGATCCAAATCGCGTGTGTTGGAAAAATATCCATACCGGCGATAACTTTGCGTGATACGCTGTTTCACAGTTTTCAGAATATAAGTGGCTCGGGCATGAGGGTAGCTCCCATAATACAAGCTGGTATGGATTTTTGCATTCAACAACGTGACCCATTTTTGTCACTCCCTTTTTTTTAGCAAATACGTACAGTAGTGGATTGGGTGAATCTTGGGCGAACATATGTATTACTGGCATGCAGTACGGTACTCAGGTGACAAAGTTTGTACCCTATGACAGACTGTCACTGCCGATTAGATTCAACGAAGCTTTGGCGGAGAGATGAGGATTGATTTATTCGAGTACTGGTATTTGTTACAAGGCTGGTTTTCCTTTGAGTATAATGACGGCTTTCGGTTGGTCAAATGCAAATAGAGTGGTATTTTTGGCTGTTGGTATCCGGTACATGCATAGGGCACCCACTACCCACAATCACTTCAAGAGCCAATGAACACGATAGTAAGTGTGATGGACATGCAGTGATAACCCATGAAGATAGTTGGGGAAGAAAAAAAAAAAGGGCTCTATTATGACCAAGGATTACAGTGCATAATATAGTTCCAGCTCTTGCTTGAGGGGGCTCAAGGCTGGCCTATCCTACCTTCAATCTTGTTGGGTGTGGCAGCAAACAGGTGGGCAATCGTGTCACAACTCACAAGGCAGACATTTCAGTTTAGTTTGACAAGTGTACGAATAATATACCGACACTTGTAGGATGAGTATGACTACCATTCAGCCATAGCACTTACCAATGCCTCCTGCGCACGGCAATCATTGGTTCACCCAATCCGGGGGGAACACAACAACAACCAGCCGCACCACCCCACTTTGATTCAGCTCTTTTCATGAAAATTGTATAACAGTCAACTTATTTCCAACCTTGATACCTCATTGTATTTTATCGTTATTTCTGTGTGCTATATCTGCATTCAATCAGACATTCAGACAGGTTATCATCATGGATCAGACAAAGTAGACAAACTCGGTTAGGATGGGCGATGGGAATTCCAACGGCGGTAATGTGGTGGGTAGTGTGAAGGGAAAAATCTGATTTTGCATTTTTAATCATACTATTTGTATTTGTATTCCGTAAGCTACAACTACGCTAATGCTAAAGAGCCGCCTAATAGGCATACGTCTTATGGCATGTCCTTCACCAACAGCCAGACCGAAAAAGAAAAAAAATCCACCTCCTGGCTGATGGCAACACTTAATGCCCCTCGCCGGGCAACTCACTCGTGCGTAGGGAAAAACTGGTTCGGAGAAGAGAGAGAGGAGTGATCGTTGTTGTAATTCTAGTTGCGCTCTATCGATGTTCTGTCTAACAGGAGGGAGCCGTTGCTCTGACTAAAATACAGCTTGTGGTCTCCGCTCTGCTCTGTGGGTCGACAACCTGCACACACAGGGAAATACCAGTCCCACTCCCACCACTATGCCCTAGCTAACTAACATACCACGGTGGGGTTATTCCCGTGCTCCACACTCCATCACTGGCCACCAGCCACAAGCCACTACCGAGACCAAACGCCCCCTCACAAACCCTCCAACATATAAGAAACCCACCCCACAGCCAACCGATACAACCCAGTCCCATCACAAGATCAGTCCTCCTCCTTGGTTGCCCTGCAACACTTCGTAGATACACAGGCGCATAGACCAAATCCCTCAGACACGGCAGGCCACTAAGCCCAAGGCTGCACTGGAAAGGATGCTACCACCAGACCTCAATTCCTCCAAAGCCAAGTCACATCAGCCAACCGCAAAAAAATGCCCCACACAACATCAAACTCACTCCCACAAATGCCGCAATTTAAGGGTCAAACTGACCCCCCATCACTGAGCTCTCCAAAAAGAAGCAGAGAACCCAACATTTGCAAAGGCTAACCATAAAAGCAACCATAAGCAAAAAAAGAAAAAGAATTAACTGAACTGACCATAGGAAGGAATGGGAAATGCAATCGAACTGACCATAAATATGAGAGGAAACAAAGGCAGTGCAGAAGCGAAGTATGCCATTCCAGGCAGTAAAACCAAACCAACACCAGGAAGGAATGCAAACAAGAAGAAAGCTAAAGCAACCTGAAATCGTGTGCCTGTCCGATGGGTCACTCCAGTAGTGGAGAGGCAGTAAAAATGGCCCATACGACCAACTGTATCCCAGCCAGCAGAACAAAAGAATTCAACTAAAGAGGCATGAAGCTATCATGAGAAAGCAACATGGGCGTTGATTGGGTGATCCCCCCCCATAACCAAAACCCCCAAAAACAGGACAAGGTTTTAATTATGTGGTAGTTAGTTTGCTGGAACGGAATCATTATTTGTGAAGGAACTCTATTTAGCTAGAACTTGGGGGGGATTACGTGGTCTATGTACATAGACTGGGGACGCGTCATTGGATGGTTGCTAGTTTGTTTGTTAGCTTACGCGGCCTATGAGGACAGGCCTATATAAGGGGCTTATCCCCACACCTCACTTAGAAAAAAGAGAGGAACAGAGGAACGAGAAGAGACGATGAGGGAATTTGGCATTAAGGGAAGCTATGGGAAACTTGCCGGAAAGATCATAGGAAGACAACAGGAAAGTTGTATTTAGAGGAATTCAGCATAGCTAGTTGGACAACTGGGATCAGTTGGACTTTCTTTGGCTTGGATTGATTTTTCTTTTCGGGTTTGATTGTGGTTCTTGGACTTGTCATAAGGAGATTGTTTCTACAGAATTGATTGATGCTTGGCTGTTTTCTTTTACATTGAGCGAACCTGTTTACCATGGGCATTTTTTGTTTGGTTGTTGTTAGTGATCGAGAAGCCAGACCTGTCCGTTTGTTCTCATTTGGTGCTCTGAACCTGACCTGTCGGGAATTTGTTTTTTCAGTAGTTTCAATATCATCAACAGCATGGCCGACAAGACTGCGGAAATTATGCAGTGGCTTTCGCCAATGGAGCCTCAAAATCGGCATCATGGGGTACGGAGCAACCGGCTAGAAGGTGTGGGAAATTGGCTTTTGGAGACAAACAAGTTTCGGGAGTGGAGGAGTGGTGAGGGAGGAGCCGATAAGGCTGTATTGTTTTCCCACGGGGATCCGGGAGTTGACAAAACATTTCTCAAGTACGTAATGAAGATTTCTCAAGAAGTAGAAGCGGGCATTGCTAACCACAATCAATATCAGTTCATTGGTGATGGATAGACTGTACGATCGCGCTTGTGAAGAAGAAATCATGGTGGTGGGAGTGTACTGCGACTTCCGCGAACAGCAGGAGCAAACTACGGCCCACGTGATGGGGGCTATCTTAGAGCAACTGGTGGTTAAAGAGGGCCAAATTGTGGAATCTATACGCTATGAGTTTCAGAAGGCAAAGGATAACTGTGGCAGGCGACGCCCATAACTTCATGATCAGGTCGGAATGCTAAAGTCAACCATTGTGAAACTACCGCATGTGTTGATCTGTATCGATGCTCTAGATGAGTTTACGTCTAAACACCTACCGGAGCTTTTTCTATCGCTGAGAGAGATCATCAAGGAGATACCCTATATCTGAGTGTTCCTCCCCGGGAGGACTCATGTCGAGGAGCAAATCAACCCATTTTTCACAAAAGCAGTTGTGATACTTATTAGCCCTAATACTAATGATATCGAGAGATATGTGGAGAGGAAGTTAGAGACGGATATTGAGTTGCATGCGATGAACAATTCTCTGCGAGCAGATATTCTAAGGACTATCCGGGGTGGATAGCTGAAAGGTGAGTCACATTAACCTCTCTGCATACACTCAATGCCATTTATTTACCAACCGTCTTTTTTTCGCGTAGTTTCCTTCTTGTTTCACTGGTCATCGACCCTATCCTGGCGGAGCCCACCATCTCGGACAGAAGACAAAAGTTGAAGGAGATGACAGCAGACAAAGGGCTCGAGGATGCCTACGGGATAACGTTTGCACGAACACAGGCACAGAGTGGGAGTAAACCAAGACTTGGATTGGAGGCCTTAATGTGGGTATCGAATGCCGAGCGACCCTTACAAGTCAGAGAGCTTTGCCATGCCTTAGCGGTAGAGGTAGGATCCACAGATTTGGATTTCGAAAAGGTTCCTGTGATAAAAGCACTCCTGGGCTACTCCCTCGGGCTCATCACCCTTGAAAAATATTCCTCCACCGTCCGGCTCGTCCACTATACTCTGCAAGACTATCTGCTCAATAATCCGGCCCTGTTCCACTGTCCCCACTCTACGATCGTGGAGGTTTGCCTCACCTACCTTAATTTTCGAAGCATCTGAGATCTTTCGTCAACACTTGACTCAGTCCCGTCAACTACCGCTCTTCTACAATATGCTTCTTGTTACTGGGGAAGTCATGCAAGAAGAGAGATGACCGAGAATGTAAATTCGCTAGTGATTAAAGTTCTGGATGAATTCGATCAGCGCATATCATCCCAGCTGCTCTTAGTGCGTTATGAAGAGGGCAGAAAATGGTGGGAAACCCGTTTTCATAGTCAAGATGGCCCGACTGGATTTTCAGGGCTTCACGGAGCAGCATATTTCGGTATCGCAGAGACAGTTGCAGCGTTATTGAATATGAACAAAGGGGACGTCAATGCAACTGATTGTACAGGCACCACGGCACTCATATGGGCAGTTAGAAGAGGCCATGAGGAGGCAGTGAAGATCCTTGTGGGGCGAGATAATGCCAATCCGAATACGGTAGACACTCGGGGCTGGACACCCCTCTTTTGGGCAGTTGCGAACAGGCGTGACGACATGGTAAAAATCCTTTTGGAACGAAAGGATGTCAACCCAAATACGGCAGACACTGAAGGCCCGACACCACTCACGTGGGCAGCTAGGAACGGGCATCTGGGGGTGGTAGAGGTGCTCTTGGAACGAAAGGATGTCAGCCCAGATACGGCAGACATTGAAGGCTGGACACCTCTCATTTGGGCAGCTGCGAACGGGCGTGGCGACATGGTAAAGATCCCTCTGGAACGAAAGGATGTCAACCCGGATACAGCAGACACTGAAGGCTGGACACCGCTTATTTGGAGTTATAGGGTTTGGGTGAACCACAAGCAAGGCTTGGCACGGATGTATTTCCTCCTTTAAGTAACAAGTGTTGTAGCAATGAAATACATCAAGTCTTCCGTCCACCACCACACACCTACAGTTTGTTGGAGAAGTGAACTTCTTCCCTTCTGCTTATCTACCCGGCGAGCGTTTCCCTTCGTCGCTTTTGTCGTTTCTCATTGGTGCTCTGAAATGGAAGAGACTTTTTTTTGTTTTCTCAGCATGACCTAAAATTCCCTGCTGGATTTCCTTTTTAGGAACAGTTCAAAGGTTATTTCCCTGCCAAGAGATCAGTGATACAAGGTTTATTACCTCATTTGATCCCCCAAGGAATTGATTTTCGCACACATCACATTTTTTCTGTGCCTATATTTTAAGAATGGAAAAAAAAAACCGCCAATAAATCGCCCTGGATGCAGCTTGCTGTAGTCGTCATACCACTTGGGACAGTCAGCTGTCAGCGTGGGGTGTCCTGTCCCTAAAAAATGACTTTGTCAGCATTAGCAGGGTAGTGTCCCAAATGTCTGTACCTGTCAGCTTTTCATGAGATTTTGTTTCCGATAAACTTTTGTACATAAAATTTTTTTTCATCTTTTGGTTGCCTTGGCAACCAGAAATTGTTAATCAAGTTGAATGCAATTGCGGAATTTAATTTCATTAACTTTGGTGAGATATCTAGTCTTGTGCACCACTACACCTGAGACTATAGACATACACATTTGGGGCTACATCTATGTATTCAATATTCAATAGCCAGTACTGTCAGGGGTGAAAATTGGTTTTTTTGCTGTGGAGGATTTTTTGTTTTCTACGGTTTTACTTGGAGGTTTTACATGAGGCTACGGAAGAAAGGAGAGTTGGTTGTCACCATAGTAGCAAACTAGAATAGGTATAAATGGTAGTAGGTAGCTAGGGAATGAGAGAGAGAGAGGACGGACTTTACAACAACAACGAGGGACAGTTGTTTTTATTGTGCAATTCCAGTTCCATCTTTTTTGCTTTAGTGATTTTGATAAGTGAGGATTGATTGATCTCCTCTGTGAACTTTGTGGCTCCCTTTTTTTCATTTCTACAATTTCTTCCTGTAGTGAGAGCTGTGATTGTTCCTTCCAGTGTTCTTTTCTTTTCCTTTTCCGTACCTTGGATTTTCAGAAGATCCTTTCCTACGTGGTGCCAAGAAAGGGACTGACCCTTTTTTTGTTTGTCAGTACCAGTAAAAACAAAACAGAAAGATGCGAAAAAAGAAATTCAACAAAGTTTTGTCCCAACACATCTTTGTATCAGTAAGAGGTGTCCCAAACCCAAATACCTAAGTGTCAGCACCAGAATCGGCGGCCTGTCCCAAGTGGTATGACCACTATTGTACAGTACTTTCTAAGCAACTTATGTATTTTTAAAATCTTTTATGGCTTTGTTTTCGAAATTAGAAGGTGAAGTGTGGTTTTCTTGACCGAGAGTGAAACGTTGCCTTTGGCAGGCATAAAAAAACGTTAACGGTATTTTGTGGGAGGGGCCCGGGATTCACTGGTATTGAATAGGTTTTCTTCTGGATAACTACTTGGTAGCCTGGGGAGGTGGTAACAAATTCAATGCTTAACTTAGAACCCCCCTATTGTTTGTACACTACTGATACACTATATTTCTTCAGTAGAAAAGAACTGACCTGCACTTGCTACCACAAATGGGGAACCAAATTTTGACCGAGAAGCATGAGTATATTCCCCGTACCGTCTGATCTCATGAAAGTCGGATTGGAACTGAAGGCAACCGAGCCAAGATGATGGCATGAAAAACCACAAAATCGCCAGAGTTTAAACAGATAGAGAGAGATGATTGGGTGTTGGAAATAATCTGGTTAGACTGCTCACCAAATATCACAATCATCAGTGACTACTTAGACATGCTGGGAATATCTCGAGCTGCTCGGCATACTTCGGATATGGATCCCAAACCACAGAGGAAATTCCGTTCTCGCGAAACACTCGGAACGTTGGCCAAACATTAGAATCGCTGGTGAAACTCCACCATTGATTGGGGAGACACTAGCATCATGTTTCATGGCGGTATTATGAAACGCATTTTCACTACTGGCAAGAATAGAATGGAAGAAGTTTACTTTTGCGCAGGATTTATCACTCGTTGCTCTATCTTTACAAGTAATAACTTGTGTGCGAACCACACATCGCCGCCAGTGAGTGTCCTTTGCCCTAAAACCTATTCCCCTTGTTTCCGTTTTTGTTGTTCTGTCTGTTGTTAGGGGGACCCACCATTATAGAATACTATTCATCGCTATTGCTTGGTTGTCCTTTGTAGAAGTTGAATCTTTTTATTTTAAATTTTTATTTATTTCTCTATACCCTAAACCCTGTTTCCGTTTTTTTTTTCTGTTCTTTTTAAACATTATTTTATTCGCCTGTTCTACATGCACCCACCATTATATATTAGCATAAGTCCTGTATATTTCCTTTTGTCTTTAACACACATCCATAAAAAAACAATCCATCACCGTCGCTCTTTTGTCTGGCAGCAGTCCGCCTCCATCTGTCACTGCCTATCAGTCATCTGTCTCTGTTCTCTTTTACTCTTTGGTTGTTCGTTTTGTTATTCCTTGTGTTATTCAATGCACATCGTATCGGTTGAAGTCATTACCACTGAACCAATTCTGCTGTGAATAACCCTTGTTGCTTAAAATTGGGCAGGTTCAAGAAAATCTGTAATCTCACCAGCGGTAATCCGGTTTTCATCAGATTATACTGTGTTCTGTCTCAACTGAGCACTGAGTTTGCCGTATTTTCCCCTTGAGCAGCCAAGAAGGGGAATTCAAATGTCCTAGGATTATTACAATTGATGAAGAAAAACTTCAACAAATAAATATCCCATACAGCGGCCCCCTACCTCCATACATTCACGGGTGTAGTTTTCTTGTCATTTGAAATTTATCTCATCATGATTACTTGTCTTTCCATATAGCTATCGCTCATTGTTGCGTGCCATCAGTACAGAGGGCAGGATAAACCTATTGTTAGGGCAGAGGGGATAACGATCAACATATTTCTCATCTCGATACCCGACCCTATTTATCGTTATTGGAGTATACTATATCTCCATTCTACCAGACATTCAGACAGATTATCATCATTGATCCAAGAAAGTACACAAACACAGTTGCCATGGGTTACATGAATCATGATAGCGGAAATGTTGCACATAGTTTCAACACTAACAACTTCATCACCAATACGACCAACAACGCTGCGGAAATTATGCAGTGGCTTGTGCCGCTGGAGCCTCACTACAGATATCAGGGTGTTTGCAGCGATCGATTCGACGGTGTGGGGAATTGGCTTTGGGAGACAAATGTGTTTCGGGAGTGGAGGAGTGGTGCGGGAGGAGCGGACAAGGTTTTATTGTTTTGACATGGGAATCCGGGAGTAGGGAAAATGTTTCTCAAGTGTTTGGCTAAGTTTCCCTTAGACACAAAAGAAACCATTTTTAATGCCAGTCCTCATTAGTTCCATGTTCATGGATAGGGTATACGATGACAACGAGGAAGAAAACATCGCCATTGCCGGAGTGTACTGCGGCTTCCGGGAACAACAGGAGCAGACAACCGGCAATGTCATGGGAGCCATTCTCAAGTGGCTGGTACTCCAAGAAAGCTCGATCGTTGGATCCATACGCAAGGTGTTTGTAAAGGTGAAAGATGAGTGTGGTGGGCGACACCCACAACTTCGGGATCATGTCGCAATGCTCAAGACAGCGATTGCCGCACTACCCCAAATTTTCATATGCATCGATGCTCTAGATGAGTTTATGTCCAAGCATCTACCGGAGCTTCTCATGTCGCTGGTGGAGATCGTTCGTGAGAGACCGAGTGTGTGGGTGTTTGCCACTGGGTGGCCTCATATCGAGGAGCAAATCACCAGATTTTTCACCAATGCAGTCATTATACCTATTATCTCTAATACTAATGATATCGAGGAATATGTGGAGAGGAAGCTAGAGATGGATACTGAGCTGCATGCAATGGACAATTCTCTGCGAGCAGATATTCACAGGACTGTCCAGGAAAGGACAGCTGAGAGGTGAGTCACATTAACCTCTCTCTAAACACTCAATACCATTTATTTAACAATTTCTTGTTTTCGTATAGTTTCCTTCTTCTTGCGCTTATGATGGACGCTATCCTGACCGAGGTGACCATCTCGGACAGAAGGAAAAGGTTGAAGGAAATGACAACAGGCAAAGATCTTGGAGATGCCTATGGAATAACTCCTGCCCGAATGAAGGCGCAGAGTGGCCGGACACCATTACCCCGAGCCGCCCTGCACATGTATGACTACATGGTAAAGGTACTTTTGCAACGAAGGGTTGTCGATCCGAATTTGGCAGACACTAGTGGTTGGATACCGTTATTGTGGGCAGATGCGAAGAGGCATGGGGACGTGGTAAAAATCCTTTTGGAACGAAAGGATGTCAATCCGAATATCGCAGAAACTAGTGGCTGGACACCACTCATTTGGGCAGCTTGGCACGGGCATCCGGGAGCGGTAAAGTTCCTTTTCAACAGAAATGATCTCGATCTGAATACGGTAGATATTAATGGCCAAACACCGCTCTCGTGGGCAGCTGCGATAGGGCATGAGGACGTGGCAAAGATGCTTTTGAAACGAAAGGATGTCGATCCGAATACGGCAGACACCGTGTATGGTCTAACACCTCTCTACTTGGCTGTCTGGCATGGGGAGGTAGCAGTCTTAAGGCTGCTTGTGGAACCAGAGGACCTCAATCCGAATCCAGCAGAGAGTGTTGATGGCCGGACGCCACTTATGTGGGCCGCAGAGGACGAGAACGATAAAGTAGTAGAGATGCTTTTAGCATGTCATGACCTTAATCTCCACCACCAGACTTCAGCGACCAAACTGCACTTCCACTAGCCACCTCGAGGGGGTATTCAGCAGTTGTCAAGTTACTCTCAGAACGTGATCACTGCCTCACTCCCTTATCTAATATCAATGAAGCCCCTGTACATCCCTCACCAGAGCTGTTAGACCTCTCTTAGCCCTTCTCTCAACTGGCCTCCAGGTGCCAGTCCACCTACAGAGCCCGATACCACCCCCCAATTCACGATTGCCTTTGAGAACCTTATTAAGCTTATTTAGCTCCAGTATCTGTTGCAATAGACACAATTCCCGATGATAGGTATATTTTGGGGGCTGGGCGAGTTTCTCCATGAGAGGACCATCAAACCTCTGTCAGCAACTAGCATTGGGACAGTGTCAGGTTTTTATCCCAACTGATACCCCCAAAAAATAAATGGAGAACAACCGATTACTCCGCGAGTGACATACAAAAGGTAGAAAGAAAAGAAGAACAAGCAGCAGTCCTGATGTCTCACCAGAGTCACAATTAGTATCTTCAAACAAAGATTCCACAACTGAAGCGGTGATTCGCATTCACTTACCTGTACATGTGAAGACATCAACCTGAGCTCTCTTTCCAGAAACAAACTTCAACTTCTCACCACCTAACGGAATTCATGAAGTATTCTCTGAACCAATAGAACAATCACTGGTACCAGTACCCAATCAATACTTATCTATAGTAACTGAATCAGTAACTTTGGTTCGGCTTGCTCTGCAGCAATATGACACAGAATTTGACCAACCAACAAGTGAGCAACTTCATCAATAGAAATTGATAGTTCAAACGATAAATACCATAGAGATGATCACAGATGGGGGAGTCTCTCAGCTTGGAACTAATGTCAAAAATGAGCCACTAACAGGATGTTTTATTGACGCATCAACAACAACAATACACGAAAACATTTCTCTCAATAGTCGAATAATGTCTCTTGAATCTAAAGTTGACAAACTCCTGGAAAAACTGTCCTATGCATCAATTGTCCAACAAAACACACGAACTTTCCTCTAACCCAGCCCAACACCAAGTTCTACAACTGGAGTATCACAGGGTTCTACTGCAATAATCAATGATACCCATTTTATTGTTGAGCTTCAAGATCTGATACCAGCAGATTTCAATCCACTTGACCTTCACGACAAACTTAACAAGCTACTACTGAGCAACTGTGCAAGATTTACTGGTATCAGGTGGTCACAAAAAGGAAACCTTGTATGTGATACCTTGGGTAATCCAAGTAATACAATCAGATGTTTTCCAGTATGGGCACCTGGCATTCCCTTTAATGCTATTCAAGTAAATGCCGAAAACCAGTGGGAGCAATGTATTCTATACCTTACTCAACCATGTCACTCTGGTACTGACTTGTACAACAAACTCAACAACTACAATTCAGGCTTAAGCCTTCCATCATCACTGTGATTATTTTCATCAAAGGTTGCTTTGGTATTCTTTGCAAGCATGACAGACATCCCAGAGTATATTTTTGCATATAGCAGTCACCATTGTCTTGCTATTTATCATGTATGAACACCTGCTCAGGTTGAGGAGGCAAGAAAGAAAAGACTCAGAGCAACAAACAAGAGTAGGATAGAAATTAGTATAGGAGATGAGGTTAGAAGGCAGGAAAAGTCAGCAGGGTCTGGAAGCTGTGTGAGTGAGATGGAGGAGCAGGAGAAGTTGCAGGACAAAGATAACAGTGGAGAAATCATGAATGAATGTGAAGAGGATTAGGAATGATGCTTGCCCTGTAAGTCTATGAACTTGGGAATTTGTTGATAGATTGGTAGGGCCCATGGGAGAGTGAATATCCGACAAGCAAGTAAGACCTTGCTATTATGTATATTAGTCAGCTTCATAGCCCTACGGCTCCATAAGCTTAATAATATATCATCATCATCATCATCATAGGTATATCTTGCCACTGCAGCTAATATTCCATTATTCTTTCTGGGCGCTGTGTGGATCGTGCCGGAGGTGCTTCATAACCAGCTTGAAGTTCCCTTCTTTTTTCTCCTAGGTCTCCGGAATACCAATTCCTAGTCCATTTTCTTCTTTTCTATCTTTTCCATCGTGTTTTTCCTTTTCCTTTGATTCGGGGTTGGCATGGGCTCGGGTTCTCGAACGATGGCCATCCTCCATTTTTTCCTTGTTTTCTTTCCTTGCGGGGATTATCATTTGCTTTTTTGTACTTCTTCTTTCCCTTTTACCTTTTTGTTGTTGTTTGCAACAGTTTCTCCTTGTCAACCATGCTTTAATATGACTCGGCTGGTGTGGCTACATGTGGAGTGGCTATTGGAAAAACCACAGCTCATCGATGTGGATATCAATCATTATTTATGTCAGATGGTTCCCAGAGTGAAATGTTGGGAATCTTGTGGTTGTTGTAATGTCTTGTTTACAGTAGTAGGTAATGAGGATGAATAGGGTGAGGAAAATCTGTCTTGTCTATTCTCTCAACTAACGGCGAACTTCACCCAATATTCCCTAAACAAACCATTGCGGAAACAAGTACCATCGCATCCGTTAATTCCATTCAACAACAGAGAAGCCAGAAACAAAGGAAACTCATAAATCATAATCTGCCCCTCATTGCTTCCGCTCCTTCCATGCCTTCAATTTGCTCAAGTGCCTTTCCTTTCCATTTCCGTCGGGAAGGTACTTTCCGCCCATGCCATCATGGATTGTCACTCTGATGTCGGCCTAACAGTAGTCATCTATCATGTATAATTAATACCTCACCATTTTTTTATATTTTCATTTCTTGTGGGAGCTTCTTTAGAATGTTTTCATCTCTCTCCTGGTCACACTATCGATAGCATCTCTCTCTTCCACTAGACGACGGTCTTTTTCCCCTCTGTTCTCTTGTCATCTATCTTTTAGAATTGGATTTTATGGCAATTGCCGAACACTTTAGAAATATTCATTTCACTGAGGTAAAGATCTCTTTTGCATAATGAGAACTCCTTAATTGCACCGAATCCGCCACAGGGGACTACCTACGATGTGAAATCGTCGCTACCATCATTAATTATGTTGATTTCAGATCTGCGCGGTGCGCTGGTGTGGCTGGTGTCTATTTTGCAATGTACGAAGCTTTAGCTCTAGTTTCATGATAATTTCATCATTTCCATGCAATAGGAGATCAACTTTATCCGGTATGGAGGAAAGGAGGAAACCAATTTAGTGGCAATCATGCCCAAGCTGATGGGTTAAGGGCTTTTACGAAGCCCATTCCTGGCATATTGTAAACTCGGTATCTCCGAGAGGAAGATTACAGCATTCCGCAACCTAATGAGGGCTCGCTCGTTGGCCCTTGCTCAGCTGTGCACACTTCACTCTGTGATCCGCTCCGGTTTCATAGGAATGCTCTGGGTATCATTTTTCCTGTTATTCATCTGTTTTCATTGAATGAGATTTGTTGCTTAGCTAGCATTGACAAACAATATTTCCCGGGGGGTCTATACTTTCTCGGAGATGTCCTCGCAGATATCTTTATAGGTGCCAGCTGTCCCAAGACAGCATGCAATAGAGCTGTCATGAAAGACTCGTGGGAATACACATTCAATCCGTAACATTTTAACTAGAGCTGCAATATCTCTCCACTCCATCTTTGCGTCCATCTCGTAGGGCAAGCAAGGCTTACTTGGAGTATTTCTGTGATTTCTGACTCCTTCAGCAAGATCTACCAATCACTTTCATTCCGATCACTTACCCTTGCACCCAAGTGCTTTGCACCCTACAGGTTAGCAACGGTGTTAGTTCAAGTGTTTGAAAACATACTAAGGGGTACCCCCCCCTTTAGGCCGCTTCGATCTCCGTCAAGGGAACTCCGTTATCCATTGGGCGCTTTGGTGTTCCCACTAGACCCCCTGAGGTCCCCACTAGTCACGTCTAGTTTTCGTTAGTCTTTTCACTTCGTACCGCTCACATCGACACCTCCGAATACAAATTTGTCTTGGCGAGTGACTTTCGGTGATGGCGGGGTGGTGAAGGAATGTTTGGTGTGAGAATACACGGCATTGTGTTAGAACTGGATAGCCACCTATGTAGGATAGGACCAAAATGGGAGGAAGGTGGGTGACAATATTCGAAAAAACTGGAAATTCTAAACATTTCCGCATGGAAAAGGTGAGCATGGAAGGATGGCAGGCCTGGGGCTTAATTTAACACACAAAAGGCCTTCCTGGGTGAGGGTTGGCTAGAAATTGACATTTGAATATCGATTCACGGCTCTCTGCGGCAGCAGGATGGTGAAAGCACGAAACAAAATTGTGGGAAATTCCATGATTAAATAAATGGCATAAAGTTTAATTAGATTATCTAAAGACACAGCCGAGATAGTGATAACCTTTGACACCATTTATTGATAGAGATTGATAGAGCACAGCTATCTATGCTAAGTGGGGGACTTGGCCCCGGAATCAAGATCACTGTATCTTGCAAGAACTGTTACCTGTATTGCATTCAGGAATCAGCACTCCTTGAAACCAGCGATAATGGGAACTTACAGTACATGCCAACCTGTGGCAAACTCTTTCCCGTGATTGATGCCAAATTCTCCTCTTCCGCAATGCTGGGGTCCTGGCAGACGGCAAAAACAGCGTCAAGGAGTCGAACCTGAGACTTGTCATGCCAGAAATGACGAGACTGATTTTTGAAAACTACTGCCTTGATCTAGTGGAGCGAGTTGAAAAAGTAGGAGGCAGCACTATTCAAAATTATCTTTGATATAATAAAACCTTTGAAGCTTGATATATATCGTATCGTACTGGGATCCCGCTCGGTCCCTGCTTTGTGCAATCCTGTGTTGCATATACATTTATCTAATGATCATAAAAATTGTGAAGACCTCTGAACAGTTTTATATGCATCCCTATCCACCACTGTTGGCAATGCCTCCATCACACCACTAATAGCACTAGTTGCAACCACCCCCAAGAAGGTCCTTTATATATACTGCCATCACTATCACCCCCATCCTCCCAGTCAGCAGACTCCTCACCGGAGCTAATTGCATGTACTACAGGTTGAGAGGCAAGTCAAACTTTCTTTTTGCTCTTAGGAGGCAGTTTAGATGTCTTGTGTTCAAGAGATTGAGAATCTAGAACTATTGTAAGCTTTTGGGCTGCTGTTGTAGCCTTTTCAGCATCCAACTACTCCTGATTTTCCCTAAGGGTAATGACAGTCTCCATAGTCACTACTGTAGTCTTGGTCATCTTCCGGCAGTCTGATGTTTTGATCCACTGACTCTAGCCCACAAGTTCACAATACTGTCAAAGGCTTTCCTCCTCCAACACCCGATTGGAATAGCTTGTTGGAAACCCTCTGACAGGCCAGATAAAAGCACTTTGAGCTTTTTTGAGCCAGGAGTATTTCATGATACTAGTGCAATATCAGACCTAGTATCACAGCTGACTGCTCAGGGAGTCTTAGGAACTTGGTGGGGGGCTGATGTCTGCAATGATCCTGGTTGTGAAACACTATAGCTATTGTTCCATGTCTCAGATTTCTGAACCTGGCAGGGGTTTAAGGGAATTGCTCTGGCAGCCTCCCATGTACTAAGAATATTTTTGGTTGTAAATGTAAGTTCATGAGCTGGCATCAGCACCATATATCTTCCCAAAAGTAACAAATTGACAAGGCATATGTCATATTTAAAAAGTGAATAAAGACTTACAGAAGAAAGTCACCCTTTGTAAAACATAGGCCATGGTTACCATGCTGTATCCACTTATCAAGGACATTGGAGTAATAGTGTTGAAGTGGAGAGAAAAGCCCAACATCTAAGGGCTGAAGCAGATGAATTGAGTGGGCAGGGAGGCAGAGCAGAATAATTCTGTTGGATAGTCAAAAGTCAAAAAACTCCCAGTTGAAATGCGAGGCATGTCCATCAAGGAGTAGGAGATGAAAGCCAGTACCTGCTCTGAGAAATGATTGGTATTTCATGTTAGTGATATTAATATCTGTAAGATATGAGGGAGAAAAAGAGGTAATTGCTTACCATTCTCTTGTTTCTATATCAAAAGTGTCCTTGACCCAAATTAACCCAGTTTTCTCTATATTCCACCCCTTTTCCAATATCCCAAAGCTGGCTAAGTCCTTTTTTTTAGTCCTGCATACCACTCCATATAGTGTGCAGTGCCCTTATTGATTATCATGGGCCGGAGGACTTGTCCATCACCACTAACAGTTTCCACAACAGTTACCCACTTGCGAATACTATCATGTGTTAATTTTAGTGAATGCTGCCTTCTTTTACAGATTACTTTACAGCACAGAGCCACTCCCATCATGAATCCCTTTTTCATCCATATTATACATATTGCATGGCTTGATATCATGGTCTTTAACCTACTTCTTTAACTAGTTACCTTGTATTAGTTTAATGTTTAATCTTAAATCTGCTTTGCCACTAACCTTTTGAAAATAGTTTTTAATAACCTTAGGATCATCAGTGTGGGCTTGCTGCCAGTCTAAATGACTACTCAGTTTAGAAGCCAGAGTAGGGTTGTGATTCAGGAACCTCATTAGCTAGTGTTGCCCTAAAGTATCCTGCTTAGTGCGGCGGGACACAAGCCCTTGTGCCATTGACTTCACAAGATCCCACCATGAGGGATGACCCCACTCGTCTAGTTTCTCACACCACTGAACCATTGACTTTTGTTCAAACACAGTCAAGACTTGCATCACCTGATGACTGGTAACACGTTCCTGGACTCCACCTATCCTTCCACGCAAGGTTGAGTATGGGACTCCGAATCACTCTGCAGTCCCTTTAATTGAGGGCTGATTGCTATGCTGGTAGGATTTTAGGGCTTCCTGGAGATTCGCTTCCTTTGCATTATGCTGGTGTTCATTTAGGTGTGGCATCATGAGCATTGGAGTAACTGTGGATGTTTTTTTCATTTTCAGTAAAGATTTATTTCCAAGGTGGGGTAGGCTCTTGGCATTGAGTGGGATCCCTGTCACGAGTGGGATCCCGGTACGGTATGTTAACCCCCTTCAAGTACTTTCAAGAAAATCTTTATTGGTCCTCAGCCATGATTTTAAGGTAGTTTTCTTTCGTGGTATAATATGCATTGCTTATGATAGCTAAAGCTGAGCATGAGTCCTTTTCGAAAAGGCTGTAAATCTGAGTTAATATCTTCTGGAACTCTTGGAAGTCTTCTTGGGCCTGAGGGTGGACTTTGAACTGGGTGTAGATGGGTAATTGAGTTTCTGTCTGGGGATTTGGTTTGATAACCTACGTAGAGGGATATTCTTGTACAATGCAGTCATCGAATCGGCTAGTTGAGTAGTGGAATCAAAAGCCATCTTATCTTCTTGGATCCATCGTTGATTCCCCGGACCCTCCACCCACTTGGTCTTTGAGATATAGGCCTGATCGATAAGTGCTTGCACAATTGGTGTAGTTTTCTCTTGATCACTACTCAGAAGCTTGCGCTGATAATCAACTGTAAGCCAAGATCGGTTGTTAGCAAATAACACTATCAATGAGAAGATTTAACTCACTCCACCATCGGAATAGGATCCCGAATAGAATAAGTATTGTAGTCTATCAAGGAAGTCCGCTCATCCGAGAAGTTTCTTCAATAGACCAGCCCATACAAGAAACTCCCAGTATGGGCTGGGCAATAAGGCGATAAGAAAACTTCTTCAAAAAGCGGCCTATGGTGGAATTCCCCGATCGGCCAAGACATGACAATGCACTCGGATTTCAACTATAGTAGAAATTCCACTTCCTTTGTCAAACTTTTGGCGGCAACCAAAAACAAAGCTTTGTTACTTTTCAATTCTTCTTGTCAAATTAGATTTTCATGGTGATCAGGTTTGTTGTATTGCAATTCTGAGTGTTTATTCAACATCTGTCTGGATGTATCCACAAAGTTTACCCGTGATGCAACCTCCAAGGGCTGGCAAATAAAGTATAGAACAAAAAGAATAGAAATTGAGAACTCAAACTAAGCAGAGCTCATACTGGAGGCTTCCTCAGTTATCTATCCACAAAAGCCGAGGTTAACACAGTACTAGATCCAGCGAAACCTTAAATCAGTGGAGTGATATCCGGCTTCGGACAGTCTACCACCTCTCGTTCCGCAATCTCAGATATTCGATTACAAAGTTTGCAGAATTACCAGTGCGGTGTAAACTCAGCAGAAGTTACCTAGAAGTGGTGTTGAGGCCTTAAACTGAGAGCAATTAGATGTTTATTAGGTATTTGTTCAATGGGTTAAACCGAGTGCAATATGATGGCATAGTTCATACGGGAATTCCACTCCAGGTGGCCTGTCCAAGAAGTATCCTTATCGCCTTATCACCGAGCCTATACAGGAAGTTTCTTGTATGGGCTAGCCTATAGAGGAAACTTCCCAGATAAGCAAACTTCGCTTATAGGCTTCAACATAACTCGCTGTGTATTGATGTTAGTACAAAGCGGGATTGCAGGGTATTAGATACAAGTACTGAGATAGAGGGTGTCCTTTTTACTAACTATTCTAGTTGTAGCGACATGAGAAAGATGGTCCCTGTGCCATTCTTCCATGGCAAACTTAGTGATGGGAGGCAACTCCCTGGCTTTGCTTAGATGATGTCTGGGAATGGGAGCCTGGAGATTGTAAGTTTGACGGAGTTCGATAAACGCCAGACGAGGCACCAAAAATGAGATCTTGGAGGCTAGAATTTCGGCATCCCTGATACATTCTGAGGTTAATATGCAGCCCCGCAGGTGAATCAGGTGGACAAAAGTGGTGAAAGAGACAAAGTCACAACTTCTGCTGTGGCTTGGCGAATGCTCTCTGTCATAGATTCCTGGAGCTTCCAAAGGCGCATTTGCATGCCTTGAAGTGTATCGTAGAGGTCATTCTTTAAGGAGGCTAATCCTTTGAACTGTGTAAGGATGTTATGGATATTGGCCAGTGGTTGGAGATCCTTGACGGCATCCAACTTGAGTATTCTATCGTCATCTAGAGAGATGGCATTATGTGAGTGTTGAGCCCACTCAACACTTTCAAGCATGCTAATGCTGGAGCTTTTATGAATAGCGATTGCAAACATCTGATTTCCAGGGTTCAAGGCAGTGGATTCCATTACATGGCCAAGCGTTATTCCGACCCGGAAAATTCTCTCGCGGTGGACTCTGATATCCTTATCTGGGCACTCGTTTTAGCTAGCCATCACAACGAATTCATTCTATCAGTGGAGAGAGCATACAAGTGAGCATTTTATCGAAGCAAACGATAGTGTATTATTTGAGTAGAAGTCAGCTGTCGGTCTAATACTAATATTTGTAGACCAACTGATCAATGCGTGGGTGAGGCTGTCGAAGCAAGTACAACAGGCTGGAGCTGGATGTCGAGAAGAGAAAAGTATTGGTACAGGGTCCGCACTTTGAAAGGATATGGAATTGGGAGGTTTGTGGTGGTGACATCCTGCAATTAGGGTTAGGTCTTGTGGTTTTTGTTGAGACCGGTGTGGAAGGTTTCTTTTATTTGTACCCTTCCTGGGGGATGATGTGGCGACTTCGTGCGACCTATTGGTTTTTTTAGATTTAACAACCTTTGTATCTCGGGAAATAATGGTAGAGGAATTTGTCGTGATTGTCCAGTGACTAATGTACCCAGTAACAGTGAAGAAAAAGAGATTTAACAGAACCATGTTGAGATAAAAATATTTGCTTGCCCAACCTGTAGTTGTCGAGGGGGTGATTGTTGTTGTCTAACTGAAAGGAAACATCTATGACTATATCCAGTAGAATAACTAGTGCCAAGCATTTCACAAATAGGAAATACAAGAGGGTATGAAACGTCATAAAATAACCCACAAACAGGGCTTAATCTAACCCTCCTCAACACTGGTACAGGATGAGGCAATGATACTCTGTATGGTATGATAGTAAAAAAACAAATACTCATGCCAAGGTTCTGGCTGGCAGCCAGAACCAGCGGCACTCTACAGAGTGCCTGCTAGCTCAACGTAAAATTGCGACTCAATGTCACTTTGTGGCTCAACATCACTTTGTAGCTGAACACAACAATCTAGCATAAAATAATATTTTAAAGTATTATAGTGTTCTATTTTACATGACATTCTGCAACCTTGCTTGTTGCCTAATTCCCATAATAATAAGCCTGAATATTTTCCTTTTATATACTTGAAGAGAACATCTTGCCTTTACCTGTGCCTTGATCTCATCAAGGAAAGATTTGCACTCTTCTTTATTAGATTTCTTTTGAGCATTTTGAGCTCTTCACAGCTGTTTCTCTGCCTTTTCCACTTTGGCATCCTCTTTTCTTTTTACCATTTTGCATACTTCAGAAGCACATAGAACTCCCCCTTTTTGTATCTGCCTTTTACTTTATGCTCTGCATCTTACATTCCTTGCCTCTTCTGCAGCTTGTGTATGTTCTATATGTTCCATAGTCAATGCCCCTGACTGTGCAAGAGTTAACCCACCTTGTAGTACAATCTTTAGCTTGTTTTAGAAGTTTGGTGATAGCTCTTTAGCCTGAGGCTATAATTCTTCACTCAGGATTTTCAGGCTTGCAATAGTGAGAGTAATGCTAGAGGAGGATTCAGAAGACTGTGGAGCTGAGTGACTAAGAGTAACAGCAGCCTCTCGGGGTTTCAAAATGATAATCCTCAGGATTATAAGTATTCAGTCCTATAGTACAGAATCTAGATGTGATAGTAGAAGGCTTAAATATTTACTGACAGAATGTATCAACTTGAATCATATCTAGGAATTCTGATTTATTAAAGTCTCCACAGTCTGTATATGTGACTACTTCAACAGGCTCAGTATAGTAATGCTTATATGGTTGAAATATGACAACATCTAATAGTTAAAGTAAAAGGCTTGAATGTATTGGAAGGCAAAATACTATGATCTTATGCTGATTACAGTAGTCAAGAAAGTGTTTTGTACAATATGAGTCAAAACTATTCAGGAGTAAAGGTTGATATGCTCCTTCTTGTCACTTGGCAGAAAACCATTGGAATTGGACTAATGTATTTGACCTAATAATAGGACACTCACTAGTTATGAGAAATAAAGTGAAATACTACTACTTGATTGAAAAATTATTGTAACTCAGACAATATTATATTATACAAGCTACAAATTGGTATCTAAATGGCCAGTATCCATGCCAATAACCACTATCAACTTCATCTCTATTGACCTAATATAGGCAAGTTATATCTATAAGTAAATATATAATAAAGGTGATAATTAATGATTGACTTACATGGGTAAGGTTTTCGAAGAGAGAAAAAATTATAAAATTATTCTACTTCCTGGTACAGGTAGAGGTGATTCTGGGTCGTATCTGGTAGGTAGTAGGATGTATATTGGAGCTCTATTGGAGACAAGTTGTTAGATTTACCAAAAGTGAAAATTGGACAAATAGAAGACTTACCTTATGAGTAGCTTAATATAGTTGATTCTCAACCAGTTCTTCATCACTACTACTCTCAGAGTCCTGATCATCAGAGCTAGATCCAATAGCTTCCTCATCATACTCCAGGTCTGACTCCTGTAATAGGTGGTAACCTATATGAACTAAGTACAATAGGGATCAGCAGTAGTCCAACTAACATTCAATTCCTAAGTGAGACTAGAGAGGTAAATACAAGAAGATCTTAGAAGAAGCAAAGGAGAAAGAGAGCAAAAGAATAACTATTCAACTAAGTATATTTCTTGTCAAGGTTGTGTCTGAAGTCTGGCCATTCCTGCAAGTCAGGAAGCCTGTCTTAAATACATGATTTTCTCCACCCAAGGTAATGGTTCCTGAAAACCCACAACTACTGTCATTACTGGTAAGTGCACACTACCAGAATCTTGTGATCTTACTGAAATGCTGAAAGCTCAAGGCAATCCTTCAACCAAGACTTATCTCTACTGCTGATATACATGACCATTCCTTCCCTTGGAATTCTGGGGTAAATCCTTGCTAGTACAAAAGCATAACAAATACGAACATAAGTAATTTACTGGAATCCTAATGATACCAGTAGTGAAACAATCAATCAACCAACCTAAGCAAGAATAAACAAAATAATATAACAGGGGAAAATATAAGCATAACCAATATACAGTTGTCAGAACATATATACATGTTATACCTCCCTTCTTTGGTAGGTCTTAGATTGTACCTTTCTTCTGACTAGAGCTTTGGTCTCCTTACAATTTACTGCACCTTCAGCTTTTCTCTTGTTAAGTTCCATATGCCTATGATATAACTTAGCCAAGTGCTTAGAACTTAGTAGAAGTCTACCATGGAGTTGTCTTCTATCAGCCTTAGCTGCCTTTGCTAGTTGTCATACCTTTTCAACCACTTCTTCAGCAATAACCTTCACAGTATTGATAATTCTGGCTTCCTTGATATATTCAGTCAAGAGGTCCTTGAGAGGTTTATTGGCAGGTGTTTCCTCTATTTGTTGATTACTGATTTTGATATGATTAAGCTCAGGGGCTCCAACTACCCTTTCTGTCAATAGCTAAAGCTCAGGCTGTCTGGTTGCCAAAGGAGTCTTAGGAACCATCTTTGCCTGTAAGATAGGATATCTTAAAAGTCAATTTCTGTTGAGTGTGATAAGTCTACAGGCTGGCCAGACTGATTTGCTAGTTTCTGGCTGAAAGGCATTTATCCTTGCCCTCTGAAGCATGAGAAAGATGTCTCCCTTCTTAATAGTGCCATAAGGACCTGGTTGACATAAACAATCTTCAAGCTCTTGCTTGTAATAAGTTGTAAGTGGACTAAAGATACCTACATCGAGGAGTTGGAGACTGTGAGTTGAATGGATAGAAAGACATAAAAGATAAATGTTATGGTCGATTGCATACTTGATGAACTCATAGTTCTGTACATGTCTTGAATGACCATCAAATACCAGAATATGGTGCTGGTTGATACCATTTGAAGGGTGTATTCATGGTTCAAATACTTCCTGAAACTACTGAAATGTGACTTGGGTGTCAGTGTAACCTTTGGGGGAGGTGGCAAAGAAAGCATCTTCCTCCCCTCCAATCTCAATATTGGTATTATGTCCTATTAAGTGGTCCTTTACCTTAAAAATAATAAGAGGAGACAAGACTTTTGCTCCACCAGATATTGCTTCCACAATAGTGACCCAATCATGACTACTATCTTGAATGAGGCTGGGATTTCAGTGTGAGGTATAGCAGATCATCATACCTGCTTCTAATCAAATAGTGAGTCCCTTGTGGTCAGTATTCAATGTATCTTCATCCTTGACTTGAAACTTACACTGAATATAATAGATGCAATCAAGATCCTTCTTAAAGGAATTCAGGTCAGTGGCCAGAGCCGTCTTCCTATCTAAACACTGTCCTACCATATTATCTCGAGTTATATAGTTTTTTGCCAAGCGCCAAGATGCACTAATGAATATGACAGGTCTATGTGCAACATGAAAAAAGAACCCTAACCCTGACCACGCTCGAAGCAGAACTTCAGTAGAAAACAGCGAAAATTCCTCCAAAATGCATTTCCAATGCCAGTATTTTGCTGTGCGAAGAAACAAAAACCCCCAATGCCCAAGTCCAGCCCATCTCTTTCTCAAACAATATTGAAACTAGTCTGTTGTCTGTAACGGGGCAATGATTCGGGCTGGTCCCAGGAATGTGGATGTCGATTTTGACCATTTAGGTGATGTCTTGGAGCCTCGGTCATGGGGGAAGGTTAGGAAACTCTCTCGGGAAAGTACACTTGTGTAATTTATATGGGAAAGGATGTAATTTTAATAATTTGTTAGTACTTACCAGGAGAGATTCTATTAAAACTGAAGAAGAGTACCACCTGGTCGAGGTGTAGGTTGTATTCCCATCGGTCGCAGTGGAGGTGTAGGTTGTATTCCCATCGGTTGCAGTGGAGGTGTAGGTTGTATTCCCATCGGTTGCAATGGAGGTGTAGGTTGTATTCCTATCGGTCACAGTGTGGAGGGATTTTCATTAGAAGGATGTATGTAGTTCTCTGAAGTCGATACAAACTTCAGGGCATCATGCTGAACTGTCTCTGGGGTAAGGAGCGATGAGACTCAAGTGGCCGGAAAGTAAGAGGAAGGGGTATATCTTCCATCCAGTTGCCGATGTTAATATGATCAAAGCCTTTAATTCGAATCTCAGAATCTTTGCTTCCATCAATTGGAAGAGTAACACCAAGATCGTGAAAAGACTTTCTTATCAGTTCAGCTTTTTCAGATGTAAATGCAGCCCAAGCCTCTGGTACCACATGCGTGACCATAACTCGTTTGTCACTGGTTGTCCATTTTTCTGGTGCTAATGGATTAGAGTTACTTTGAGAGTCGATATAGGTATCAGTAAATTCTCTTAAGAAAGACTTAAATTGTTTATTTACTGCAGTATTGAGTGGTTGAAGTAGCCCAGTACAAGCAGAAGGAATTAGTGAAGTGGTGATTTCAGTAGAATGGAGCTTTTCCAATACAGTTTCTGTTGTATGAAATCCTGCAACATTCCTAAGAAGTAGACTTTCATGATATGGTTGGTGATTTGGCTCGGTGCTTGAATGCTGAGAGGTTGGCCCAGTACTAGCAGCAACATGTGTATTCTGAAGTGCGGGAAGTAACTCAGTCTCGATAAACTTAAGAAAAAGCTCCTCATTGTTATATGCGGTATCATTGAACTCAACCGTTACCCCATTATGCCAAAGATGCCCTTCCCTATGTCGTATATTATCCCCACTCATAGCATGAAAGATCACTTTAGGTCTTATCCATGCTACACCATCGGCAAAGAGATAGAGAATAAGAGTAGCTAGCCTCTTATCCCAACCACTCTGTTCAGTCTTGCCAGACACTGTTTTACTCCCAGTCAGGTCATAGGTTTTACCATCCAAATATTCGAAGGGGATTGGTGTTTCATCAAGATTTAGTATATTTGAAAGATGGAAGCGGGAAATGTTGGATATCAGATTTGCTTGCTCATAGTAGTTTCTTGGTTATGAATTGCGCCAATTAAACCAGAGCTAATTAATGACTAATTGCTCATACTCATCCAGAAGGTGTGATAAAACTTTTGTTAAGACCCGACATGAAATTCCCCACCACTTAAGGAACCCATTAAACCATCCCACAGAAAAAACAAACATATTCGGTGTACTACCATAATGTTTGGTATAGAGTTCCCTGGCTGTTGCTCCAAACCATGCTCACCGAATCAATCTGCCCTTCTTTCTCTCTTCCAAAAATACCTTGAATAGTTCCACTTCCATTTCTGGCCACATGCATATCCATCTTCTCACTAGCTGCCGACCACTAGGATCTTTCTGATTTACAATCATATCTCTGGATGTCCACCATTGCTGAATTGTGGTTTCAAGCACTTTCCAGAATTCAGACGCTTCCTTCTGGATAGGCTGACGATACTGATTTTCTTCTGAGGTAGTAGGCACCCAATGGTGTAGCAGGAAAAGTAATACTTCTATCTTCTGTGACTTGCTATATATCCACCATATTTTCTTAATTGGTCTTTGCTGGTGGTATATCCTTGCATCAAGGGATTTTGGCTTTGGTCCTGGTCACAACCTCTCTCTGGGGGCTTTTGCTACTCCAGGCTGGGCCAAGCCTGAGTCTGATTGCTGAATTATAAGTTCGTTTAGCCTTAGTGGATGACGCCGTAGCTGCATGGTAGCAGCCAAAGGGGTAAAGCAAAAGCATAGTAAAAGAAATATAAATAGTGCAAGAAAATTGATTGGAATAGGCATTGTGGCTGCTGAGGTGCATATAGTTGCTCAGTGTATATAACCTATATGGATAGTATTTTGGTTGTTTTAAGGAGGTGAGGTTGACTTGTCAGATCATTTTGGGTAAGATGTGCTGTCTTGGCTATCTACATTAGGTATAGCTCTTACGCCATTCACATGCAACATGCTTGGTGAAAAACCATATAACTCGAGATAATACGGTACTTTGGAGTCCAAATCAGGATGTTGGCCCAGAAAGCAGCTTATCCGATGCTCTCCAACTTGGTCACTGCAATTTCTTACATGAAGGAGACTCTGAACCATTTGATAGACCTGTCTGTGGCAAGTTAGAAATCCATAGTCATCCCACTTCTTGATCCAGGCTCTCAATGCCTCCTCCTCATAGCTGGACAGCAGCTGCTATAATTCATGAGCTACCTTTGCTGGTGTTGACTGTGGTGAGATTTGATTATGAAGGGTAGATTTTGGTATTTCAAACATGAGAAACAATGTGCAGTGAGATAGATTGGGATCAGGCTCATGGGCTTTCAAGTCTTCCTGAAGACGTATCTCCTTGCTATTATTAGGAGAGGGCATTGGAGATCATTGGGTATCTAGGGAGGTATTTTGAGAGGTTTGTTGCTTCATATCTGGTATGAGAGAAGTGTAACTAGTAGAGTACAGAAATGACAGAAATTTGAAATCAACGACTCCAATTAAATAAAAGAGAAACTCCTACCAAACCTTAGGATATCATAAAGCAGAACCTGAGGAAGGTTCTAATAGTAAACTATTTCCAAATTCACTCATTTCAATCAATCAATTTAGTCATCGTTGTTGTCTTTACAAATTATTTATATATCATGATTTTAGGCTAAACACTAATATTGAGATGCAGAGAAGGAAGAATATTTTTTTTATAGACTGAAACTAGAAATGGCTTTCTATATTGTGATTGAGTATTAGGTCATTTGAAGTGTGACTGCCTCTGATATGTATATTAGAATTTTACTGGTCTGATTTTAAAAAGTGTCACATTACTAGTGAGTGTCCCATTACTAGGTCAAATACATTATCCACTTCATGGTCAATTCATCATTGTTGTAGCCAGTTTCTGAAGTACACATAAGATAGTTACCTGGGATTTTGGTTGTTATATACCATCACTCTTGCTGTATGATACATGAAACAATAATCATAGGAAGTAATAGTACCCTATAAGTAGTGATAGTCTTACAAACACTGACAAGTTCTCGATTTGTTAAACTGCCTAAGTAAGCCAGCTGAGTAAGATCACAAGTAATGATCCATTGATCACAGCCAATACCAATATGAAACTCAGGTTCATCAAAGTTCTACTAGTCACAAGACTGAATATTATGGTCTTCAAAAACTATATGATATTTATCAAACAAAGCATCTATGCTCTCTAGTTGATCTGTATTCTTCCAGTCAATGCCAATTGATAGTTCAAGATATTGGTGAATAAAGCATTCAGGTTAGTAGTTGAGGAAATGAGAGGACCAGTGATGATCAACAATAGGGGGTAGTCTAGAACCAATATGAGTGTACTGAAGGATTGTATTTAGGCAACTAAAAACTTGCTGCAGTGGAGCACTTATCCCAACAGAATCTAGATACTCATGATACTGGTATATGGCTAATTCTTAGTTCTCTAAAAGCTTGAAGTTTGTTCTAGGTCTCTCCTGTCAGGATTGACATCATTGCACTCCTCTACCAAGTCAGGATATAGGTATTTCATAGGTTCCTGCGATGGTAGAGATATTGGGATACTCATCTGGGGATGACTGAATGAATATCAGAGCTGGTGGGATCCATACTTGGACATTTTTATCTGGTTCAACATGCTAGCTCAGAAGAAGAAAAGATAGTACTTGTAGTATAATTGGTAATCTAGGTGATATAGATTGATAATTTATTGATAATAGAGAAGCCTCTATTTCACAATATATCTGTTTGCAACTATAAATTTATTTTTATTATAGGTCAAGATATCATTAATGATCTATATTAATGGAATTAATCTCTCTTAACAGAAAGATCAATTTAAGTTATCAACTCAGGTTATATTCTTTATATGAAAAACTATCTCCAAATTGATGTTGAGCCATAAAGTGATGTTGAGCCACAAAGTAATATTGAGTCAAAAAGTGACATTGAGCTGCAATCTTACATTGAGCTGGCAGGCACTCTATAGAGTGTCCCGAGTTGTGAACCAGTGAATATTGTGAGGTTATGGCTGATAACTACAACTTCGGTACAAGTAATCAGGTGTTAAGATTACCTATCAGATCTCTCATATTATATAACAGTGCAACAGGCAATGATATTATCATGTTGTTATGATACTACTTCAGCTAGGTGATAAATACTTAGATTCATATTTAGTAATTCTTTATCAGTCTTCCCAAGACTAAGTTCTTGTCTTCCTACTTAGTCTTCCTAAGACCAAGTTCTCATGTTTGCTTTCTCTTTATCTTTTGAGGTAGATATCATCAGACTTCTTTAGTAAAGAGAGTAAAGGTATGTTATATTCATAAATTAGTAAAGTTATATGTAGGAAATAACCTAGGTAGTTGTGTGAAGAACTAACTATAATGTCAGATTCTCCTCCTTGTATAGTCCTTCCCACAATGCACTTACAAATCAATAACTAGTTATGAGTCACAACTGTGACTCTGACACTTCACATAATATAATAACTACATGACCTAAATTAGATGAGGTGTGAAACTCACATGACTTATAACAACTCATGTGTACAAAATGAATCAATATAATAACTATGACTACCAAGTGTGAGTCTTATGTGAAACTTGCATGACCTAATTGCTCATGTGCACAAAGGTCTTATAAACCTATGACCTCATAATCATCAGTCATGTAAGAACTCCTTTCTATACTAGGTTTTAACACTAGCTCCCTCTTCTGTATGGTCTAAGTCCCTTTTGACTATTACTCTATTATCTTCTTTTTCTCCTAATTAGTTCAAACATCTTGCTATCTTTGAAAGTTCTTGATTGTTTCTTTCTACTGATTCCTTCAACAATTTGCTTTCCAGTTCCTTTATCTCTAATTTCTTTCTCAACATCTCTACGTTCCCTACTACCAATCCTGGTCTTATCTGTTAGCAGAGTACTGTTCTGCAAAACTGTTGGTTTTGCCATTAGAGCTTCATTCCCTTCCATTCTCACATTACTGCTTGCCCTTAGTACTGTCTCCTGTCTACTCAAGACTTGTCCAACATTGTTTGAAGGTGACTCATATGTTTGTATAGGTCCTGCATCTGCAAAAATATTATCGTGCACCCGGTGCATCCTGTGCGTCTGATGCACAGGGTGCTCGTCACAATAACCGTTAACCAGGACGTACTGTTGAGCCGACATCGTGTCCTGACATCGAGTCGCACACCTGGTGCGTGCTGACTGTATCTGGGCACAGACCCCTATGCCACGTGCGCCCTGACAACGTCTGATTCTGCGCTCTTGCATCCTAACAATGTCTGATCCTCAGTTGTTGCATCCTAACAACGTCTGATTCTTGGGTGTTGCATCCTAACACCATCTCATCCTAGCCTGTTGCCTCCAGATGCTACTTGATCCTAAGGTCTTACATTGTGGCGACACCTAATTCTGGCATCTTCCACCATGATGTCGCATCCTCGCCTGTGTGCATTGGGATTCCATGATACTCACGATGCACACCCTGGTGCCGCTAATCATCAGGCTTTTCCATTCAGATTCTTTCTACATGATGCTCCTCTCGTCTGGATCCCCCCCTGCATACACGATGCGCCCAGATTTTACCTCGACCACAACATCTCATCTTGATGTTACTACTTCATGTCTGGACCTCCTCAGGATGCCTTCCAAAGTGTGGTGAATTACCCCTGATGCTGTCTGCACATTGTGCCTGGTATTGCCCAATCTTCCCAACTCCCTCCTGATATCCGATATACTGCATTGTGATCGCCCTAACACCCTCCGGATGGCTGCTTTTCATAGATTCTACAGTGAATATCGCCATGATTATTCCTTTGCACTACGTCCTTTGGTTTCTATTGTAGTCTTGTCATAGTAAGCTAAATCAAATCTATTACACATAATCTTTACATGTTCTTAATTCCCCTTAATCACCCTCAGTGACGGTCCCACCCCCCCGCTCGTCATCGTCTGGCTTACAATGACATCCCCGCTGGTGCTGCTTGCGCTTCCTGAGAATCCCCAAGGCTCAATGAGACCCCCCGAGATAGAGAAAGAATCCCCGCTGGTGCTGCTTGTGATTCCTGAGAATCCCCAAGTCTCAACAACACCCCCTGAGATAGAGAAGGGATCCCCGCTGGTGCTGCTTGCACTTCCTGAGAATCATCTGGACACAGAGGACCCGAACCTTGTAACTGAAGCTCCCAGCCTACCAACGTCTGGCTCAAGTCACACCAGCTGTCAGTTTTGGGTGACAGATTCCGACATTCCTGATGTCCTACTAGGTCCAAGTTCTGGTGATTGGTGTGTCGCAGTACAGGCTGTGTAGAAGTGTGGTTGGATATCTGACTCTCGAGCTCAGTGCTTACGGCTTCCCAATCGTCGTCGTATCCTTCACACCGGTCCCGCTGCACCCTGCGAACTTGCGCAACCCTCTTATCAATTGTTTCTCGCATATTTTTGACAATCATATCCTGGATCCTCCGTGTGCACTTACCCCAAGTTTCTTTTTGCCTGTCAAAAAGGTCTTGTATGTTTGGTAACAGGTTAGCCGCTCCAGTTGCGAATGAACAGTTGGATGATTCGGAGACTCACCCCTGGCTCCCTCAGGCTTGAAGTTCCTGGGCTCCTGATATATCCCTGTTTGCCATGCATGCAGTGTATGGCAGATTATGGCGCACGTCAAGCAGATCATAGTGCCATTGATATGCGCAAGAAACCTGGGATCCACAATATCTTGCATCTTCTTCCCTGCAAAGTACTTACGGAAAATCGCATCAGGAATCTGGGGCACAAGGGATTGTAATGTCAGGCCCTGGGTTACGTCCAATTACAGTCAGTAGTGGTCACTATATGGTAGGCGTCTGGTGGAGACAAACATTGTACCCTCTCGGGTTGCACATAAACCTGTCCCATTCCAACAGATAATCGACTATACACACCATAGCTGTGGGATCATCTGGCAGACTGTATAACTCCACAATCTCATTCTTCACCTCATGTACAAACTGGGATCATACCCCAGAGTGTTTTTGGCATATCTTTCTAGGTTAATATTGCATTCTGCGTTGCGTCATATCTGTCTGAGTCCACTTACCAAACTTATGCACTGCTCTGAGGGTTGGATGTTTTCAGCATCTGCAATATTAGCAAGCGCGGCATCCCAAACGTTGTGCACCTAGGCCATCAGAGCAACAACATTCGGGAGTGGCTGCTCAAACAGGGTGTACCATAGAATCAGAGTCTTCACATCATCTAATATGGCCCTTTCCGCACCTGTCACTAGATTTCGCCGAGAGTGAGGAGCTGGACTAGAGATCAAGGTACCAGACGCAGCACAACGCATGCTACCCAGTGGGGATGATAACCGTGCATCACTCGATGATGGGAACATTGGAGGACTGTAGGCTCTCCACCAAATTATGCGTCCAAGATCCATGGTCATACGCTGAGCAGGACCTATCTCATGAGACCCTGATGTGGTTGAAATGCGTATATTTCTCACCCGATTGTCTCCCTTTCTGTTAGCTACTTGTGAGCCATAATCACGTCTTGATCCGGGGCCATCTGCAATATCGATGCCTTCTCCATCAGGTTTGGTGTCTGATTCCATTTCATCTGGTCCATGTGATATTTGGTACTCATCACTACTATCATCCGATAGATGCACTGTTTGGGTATTTGGTTGATCATTGGGTTCGGTTTCGGGTTCTGCATGCACTGTGGTCACAATTGTGCCCTTCTGTTGGTACTTCGGTGCTCTTCTTAGTAGGCTTTCAATCGGTGGTGGAGAAGAATCCCGAGTTGAGGATGCGTCTTGAGATTTATTTTGACGTGTTCTGGATCTCCCTTTTCCAGATCCCATGGTCCCGGGTTGCATGTCGCATCTACCTCTGTAAAGATTGCTGACTCGGGGAGCTGGCGGACTATGTGTATTGGCCTGTTGCTTATTCATTGTGTAATAGGGTAGTTAGAGTAAGGTAAGTTAGGATTCAGGCTGTAGTAAAATTGTAGGTATCTCAAGCACAGTTTGGTCAAGATGAGAAGTTTGTATAACTGTCTTATATTGTATACGACGCGTCAGCTCTTATACAGGGGGCTCCCCAGAGGGGGAGGGGGTGCGCAGGATCACTGACTATCACTCATTATTGAAGCAAGAGATTTGCCTAGAAAATGGCGTTTTCAGAGTGTCCAACATTATATTCGTAATAATCTAAGCATTCTGAACTACGATTGGACTCAAGACTCTGGCATGAAAAAATTAGACGATAAGAGGGTGTTGTTAGGATGGGTAGCTTAATAAAATATAGTCACGAACAGTATTGTTTACTGACTCTATTGGCACTACGGTATTCTCGCATTTCCTAACTAGCACTAAAAGTATCTAAAATTGTCTCCTAGCATCGAGTCAATACAGTTTGAACACCTGAGAGGCTGAGTGCAAGCAATATAACCTACTCGCGCATGGATGTTAGTGATCAGATGGACAGGAGTTGTAGCCCAGCCATTACTGACCAACTTCAAACCCCGGTCTGTCTCATCACTAACCTCAATACCCTAGTAGATAATCAACATACCATGAGCTCGCTCTAGGGCAGTTAACAATAGACAATACGAGACGTGCCAAATCAAGAAAACACCAGACGCCAAAGTAAGGGGGCATGGAGCTGTCACAATTATGACATACCAGGCACTCGAGATCAAAATGGCTAGCAATATCAGATGCGAAAGCAAGGGCATCCCACTATATCTTTACTATCATATAGGGGCAAGCAACATCACAAAAGATCCTGAATTAGTTAGCAAATTTTTAAATATTTTTTTTTAGACTAAGAGATAAAGCTCCCTCTCTAAAAACTACCTAACAAAAAGCTACAGAGCAAAAAAAAACAGAAAGCTGTGAAAGAAAAGCTACAAAAGGATTATTTATGGGGACCCTGGCGTCTTGATCCTTGCCGGGGAGCAGGGGGGGTCTCCAGGGCCAGAGGAATTGGGTCGGGGGTAGCGGGGCAAGAGGCAGCCTGCGGGGGGGCCTGGCCCCATCGGGGGGCTCGGCGCAACGAGGGGGCACAACACACAGGGGGGGGTGTCAGCGTCCCCCCAACTGGTGGAGCCGGGGAGGAGGCAGCAGGGGGAGAGCTGCCGACAGCGCCGGGAGTCGTAAGGAACTCAGCCATCCAAGGCTGCTGTCGGACAAGATCAAGCAACCTTTTGTACTTTTCTTGCTCCAACAGCCCAGGAGGCTTGCCAGCAGCGACGGGGGGGGAGTCCGAGCTCAAGGAACCCGGTTCCTCATCAAGTTCTTCATCCTGGTCCTATTTGTTTGTGATTAGCTAAGATGGTAACTAAAATATGGTTAGGGTTAGAAACTTACGTCTTTGATCACAATGGCATTTTCGCCAGGATCTTTCCCCTCCTCCTCCTCTGTCACCTCCTCCTCCTCCCCCTCCTCCTCCTCTTCCTGTTGCATGGCCTCCCTGATATCTCAGGCCTGCCCACAGTGATCCCAGACCTTGCGGTCGAAGAAGGGATATCTGCTATAGGCAGGCGTGGGGGTCTGGTCACGATCCTCTCCGTCACTGAGGCATGGCTCCAGGACAATCAGGTCCAAGGGGTGTTTGCCATCGTTGGCATGGAGCTATGCCAGGATGTCCACATCTTCTCGAAGAAAGATGAGTTCCTGGAGTGGGAGAGAATCGGAGGGTGCCCGACTAAGTAACCGGGCGCCCTCACGAGTCGCCCCGAAGAGATATCGGGGGCATCGGATTGCCCCCTCCACATGCTGCCGCTTGACTACCCCGAGTACACTTTCGATGCTCGGTGATGCCATGACTCCCCAGGCAATTCCCTAGTCAGAGTCATTGGCACACCAGGGGTAGCCAAGCAATGGGTGCCCAGTTTCTCGGGCACCTGACCGACAAACGATGTGGATCCTTATTACCCATGGGCAATAAGAGGAGGCCCAATTCAATTGAGCCACTGACAATATGTGTTAGTACAAGGATAGCACATAATATATGGGAGGGGGTGACACTTGCTCAGAGGTCCCTCGACCTCACCACCAACCTTCTTTCCCTCCACCAGACGATGCCCATTCGACGTCCTCAGGTTCCTAGCCATGTCACGGACCAAGAGCCTGAGGTGGCACTCTACTTCCCTGATGTTGTCGGCCCGGTGCTTGTCTTTAACAAGCATGAACCAGGCTGCGACCGGGGGAAGGCAGCGAGCATACCCAATGACTGAATCCAATTCGGATTCAGTCAGGCGGCGGAGGTCCAGGGAGCGATCAGTCAAGTACGACTTGACATGGTCGCGCCAGGCACTATACGCAACAGTGAACTGGTGTGGGTGCAGGAACCCACACCAGCTTTTGGCATATGCTATGTCGCCATAGCATCCCCTATGAGTATTAATTTAAATGTTTCTCACAGATGAGGGTAGGTTGGGTTTCACTTACAAGGAATCCTCCTCCACTGGCTCCAAGGGTAGCCTCTCCAACGCAGTCGACTGGCTCAGGCTGTTCACAACTGTGCATGCCAGTGCTCTCCGTTTCACACTCCGCACATGCTGCTCAACGGGCTCGGCAGTAGGATGCCTAAGAAAAAAAAGGAAAGGTTAGTAATTATCACATAATAAAACTTAGACAGACTCTACTTACTTCCCCATCCGGACTTCACTTCCCGGAGGTCAAACCGCAGGAAGGAAAGGGGCAGCAGGAACGACAGAGACAGCAGGATGTCTAAGAAGAAAAGAAACGTTAATATTGCTCACTCCAGACAGTCTATGGTGTTGTGGGGTGTACTTACTTTCCCTTGTTCTCCCGTCACCTGATCAACATCCGAGGCGCCATCGGAGTTAGAGGAAGGGGAAAAAAAAAAAAGAAAAAAAAAAGAAAGAAAAAAGACAATTGCAGGCCGGGGGGGGGGGGAAGAGACTACTGTTAAGAGACAGAAGGAAGAAGGGAAGTAGAGAAGGAGAGAAGGAGAGAAAGGGTCTTCTTCTTATCTTCCCTTTGGTGGAGAGAAGAGAAGGAAAGGAGGAAAGGATGGAAGAAGGGCTGGGTTTATATACCCTACATACATAGGGTACGCACCTCACGTGTGCACCTGATGTGCACAGGGTATATAAGAAACGATGCGTATGCGTTTCCTGGTTTTTTTGTACACCCCATTGTACCCACAAACAATGCTCACACATCTGACGATGTCTGAGCATTGTTTGGGTGTACAATGCGGTGTACAAAAAAGACCAGGAAATACATACATGGGGGATAAGTATCTATTCTTCTGTATATATAACATATTTAAAAATCAATTGTAATATCTACAAAGTCTAACATGTCACTAGCTTTGGTAAAATAAGCTTTTAAGCTGCACTAGTGATGTGACACCAAGGGGTCACTAGTGTGGCTTAAAAGCTTATTTCATGAAAATATATATGCAGCACGACATCCTCGGCATCGCGACAACAGTACTGCAAAAAGTTCATTTTCTTTTTGTATTGAAAAGATATTTCTATACCTATTATGGTATAGAAATATCTTTTCAATAAGAGAAGAAAATCGGCTTTTAGCTGTACTGTTGTCGTGATGCCGGGGACGTCATGCATCAATGCTGCCCAGAGTCGTCAGTAACACAGAAATATATGTTATCGACACCTCTTGGTATCACGACAATAGTATGGCCAAAAACCAATTTTCTTTTTTTATTCAAAGCATATTTATATACCATAATAGGTATACAAATATCTTTTCAACATAAAAAGAAAATGGGGTTTTCACCGTATGGTTTTCATGATGCAGGGGATGTCGTGCATCAATGCTGCCAAGAGGTGTCCATAACAAAGAAATATCTATTCAATATAAAAAGAAAATGAACTTTTTGGCATACGGTTGTTGTGATGCTGGGCACGTTGTGCATCAATGCTGCCAAGAGGTGTCAATAATACAGACATATGTTATCGACACCTCTTGGTATCATGACAACAGTATGGCCAAAAGCCGATTTTCTTTTTTTATTCAAAGAATATTTGTATACCATAATAGGTATACAAATATCTTTTCAATATAAAAAGAAAATGGGGTTTTCACCGTATGGTTGTCGTGATGCCGGGGACGTCGGGCATCGATGCTGCCAAGAGGTGTTGATAACACAGAAATATATGTTATAGACACCTCTTGGTATTACGACAACAGTACGGCCGAAAGCCAATTTTCTTTTTTCATTCAAAGGATATTTCTATACCATAATAGGTATAAAAATATCTTTTCAATAAAAAAGTGTAAAGTTGGCTTTTCGCCCTACAGTTGTCATGATGCCGGGGACGTCGTGCATCGATGCTGCCAAGAGGTGTCAATAACACAGAAATATATGTTTTTGACACCTCTTGGTATCACGACAACAGTATGGCCAAAGGCTGATTTTCTTTTTTTATTCAAAGGATATTTCTGTACCATAATAGGTATGGAAATATTGTTTTAATAAAAAAAGAAAATGGGGTTTTCACCATACGGTTGTGGTGATGCTGGGGACGTCGTGCATCGATGCTGCCAAGAGGTGTCAATAAAACAGAAATATGTGTTATTGACACCGCTTGGTATCACGACAATAGTATGGTCAAAAGCCGATTTTTTATTTTATTCAAAGGATATTTCTATACCATAATAGGTATAAAAATATCTTTTCAATGAAAAAATAAAGTTGAGTTTTCACCATACGGTTGTCATGATACTGGGGACGTCGTGCATTGATGCTGCCAAGAGGTGTCGATAACACAGAAATATGTTATCGAGACCTCTTGGTATCACAACAACAGTACCGCCAAAAGCCAACTTTTTTTTTGTTATTCAAATGATATTTCTATACCATAATAGGTGTACAAATATCTTTTCAATATAAAAAGAAAATGGGGTTTTCGCCGTACGGTTGTGGTGACGCTGTGGACGTCCTGCTTCATATAGTTTCATGAAATAAGCTTTTAAGCTGCACGAGTGACCCCTTGGTGTCACGTTACTAGTGTGGCTTAAAAGCTCATTTTGTCAAAGTTAGTGACAAGTTAGACTTCATAGATATTACAATTGATTTTTAAATATATTATGTATACAGAAGAATAGATACTTATCCTCTGTGTATGTATTTCCTGCTTTTTTTGTACACTGCATTGTACACCCAACCAATGCTCAGACATCATCAGATGTGCAAGCATTGTTTGTAGGTACAACGCAGTGCACAAAAAAACCAGGAAACGCATACACATCATTTCTTATATACCCTGCAAACATCAGGTGCACACGTGATGTGCGCACCCTATATATGTAGGGTATATAAACCCAGCCCTTCTTCCCTCCTTTCCTCCTTTCCTTCTCTTCTCTCCACCACAGGGGAAGATAAGAAGAAGACCCTTTCTCTCCTGCTCTCCTTCTCTCCTTCTCTGCTTCCCTTCTTCCTTCCGTCTCTTAACAGGAGGCTCTTCCCCCCCCCGGCCTGCAATTGTCTTTTTTTTTTCTTTTTTTTTTCTTTTTTTTTTTCCGCTTTCTCTAACTCCAATGGTGCCTTGGACGTTGATCAGGCAACTGGTGAACAAGGGAAAGTAAGTACAACCCACAACACCATTGACTGTCTGGAGTGAGCAATATTAACATTTCTTTTCCTCTTAGACGTCCAGCTGTCTCTGTCGTTCCTGCTGCCCCTGTCCTTCATGCAGTTCGACTTCGGGGAAGTGAAGTCCGGATGGGGAAGTAAGTAGAGTCAGTCTAAGTTTTATTATGTGATAATTACTAACCTTTCCTTTTTTTTCTTAGGCATCCCGCTGCCGAGCCTGTCGAGCAGCATGGGCGGAGTTGGAAACAGAGAGCACTGGCGTGCACGGTTGTGAACAGCCCGAGCCAGTTGACTTCGTCGGAGAGGCTACCCTTCGAGCTGGCGGTGGAGGATTCCTTGTATGTGAAACCCAACCTACCCTCATCTGTGAGAAACATTTAAACTAATACTCATAGGGGACGCTATGGCGACATAGTGAATGCCAAAAGCTGGTGTGAGTTCACACACCCATGCCAGATCACTGTTGCGTACAGTGCCTGGCACGACCAAGTCAAGTTGCACTTGACTGGTCCCTCCCTGGACCTCCACTGCCTAACCAAATCCGAATTTGATTCTGTCATTGGGTATGCTCGCTCTCTTCCCCCGATCACAGCCTGCCTCGCGCTTGTTAAAGACAAGCACCAGGGCAACGACATGGGGGAAGTGGAGCGCCACCTCAGGCTCTTGGTCCGTGACATGGCCAGGAACATGAGGACATCGAATCGGCGTGGTCTGGTGGAGGGAAAGAAGGTTGGTGGTGAGGTCAAGGGACCTTCAACTAAGTGTCGCCCCCTCCCATATATCATATGCTATCCTTGTGCTAACACAAATTGTCAGTGGCTCAATCAGATTGTGACTCCCCTTATTGCCCTCGGGCAATAAGGATACATATTGTTTGTCGGTCGGGTGACCGAGAACCTGGGCACCCATTCCTTGGCTACCCCTAGTGTGCCAATGACTCCAACCAGGGAATCACCTGGGGAGTCATGGTATCACCGAGCATTGAAAGCGTGCTCGGGGTAGTCAAGTGGCAGCATATAGAGGGGGCAATGTGATGCCCCCGATATCTCCTTGGGGCGAGTGGTGAGGGCGCCTGATTACTTCGTCGGGCGCCCTCCGATCCTCTCCCCCTCCAGGAACTCATCTTTCTTCGGGAAGATGAGGACATCTTGGTGTGGCTCCTTGCCAAGGATGGCAAACACTCCTTGGACCTGATGGTCCTGGAGCCACACCTCGGTGAGGGAGAGGATCGTGACCAGACCCCTACGCCTGCCCATGGCAGATATCCCTTCTTCGACTGCAAGGTCTGGGATCGCTGTGGGCGGGCTGGAGATATCGGGGAGGCCATGCAAGAGGAGGAGGTGGAGGAGGTAGAGGTGGAGGAGGTGGAGGTGGAGGTGGAGGAGGCGGAGGCAGAGGTAGAGGAGGTGGAGGTGGAGGAGGAGGAGGAAGAGGCGGAGGTGGAGGAGGAGGGGCAAGATCCTGGTGAACACACCATTGTGATCGAAGAGGTAAGTTTCTAACACTAACCATATTTTAGTTACCATCTTAGCTAATCACAAATACATAGGACGAGGACGAAGAAATGAATGAGGAGCTGGGTCCCTTGAGCCTGGACTCCCCCCCCGTTGCTGCCAGCGAGACTCCTGGCCTGTTGGAGCAAGACAAGCAAAAAAGGTTGCTTGATCTTGTCCAACAGCAGCCTTGGATGGCTGAGTTCCTCACGACTCCCGGCAGTCTCGGCAGCTCTCCCCCTGCTGCCTCCTCCCCGGCTCCACCAGTTGGGGGGATCCCAATGCACCTCTCTGTGCACCGAGCTCCCTCTTTGCGCCGAGCCCCCCGATGGTGGCGGGCCCCCCCACAGGCTGCCTCTCAACGCCCTACCTCCGACCCAATTCCTCTGGCCCTCGAGACCCCCCCTGTGTCCAGGTGAGGAACAAGATGCCGGGGTGCCCGTAAATAATCTTTTTGCAGCTTTTTTAATTTGTAGCTTTTTTTTTTTTGCTCTGTAGCTTTTTGTTAGGTAGTTTTTAGATAGGGAGCTTTATCTCTTGGTCTAAAAAAAAAAGTTTAAAAATTTACTAACTAATTCGGGATCTTTTGTGATGTTGAGTGCCTCTATATGATAGTAGACTAAAGATACCATGGGATGCCCTTGGTTTGGCATCTCATATTGCTAGCCATTTTGATCTCGAGTGCCTGGTATGTCATAATAGTGATAGCTCCATGCACCGTTACTTTGGCATCTGGTGTTTTCTTGATTTGGCACGTCTCGTATTGTCTATCGTTAACTGGTCTAGAGCCAGCTCATGGTATGTTCATTATCTACAACGGTATTGAGGTTAGTGATGAGACAGACCGGGGTTTGAAGTTGGTCTGAAACGGCTGGGCTACAACCCCTGTCTGTCTCATCACTATCATCCATGTGCGAGTAGGTTATGTTGCTTGAATTCAGCCTCTCTGGTGTTTAAACTATGTTGACTCGATGCCAGGAGACGATTTCAGACACTTCTAGTGCTAGTTAGGAAATGCGAGAATACCATAGTGCCAATAGTATCAGTAAACAATACCGTTCATGGCTAGATTTTATTAAGCCACCCACCCTAACAACACCCTCATTTCATCTAATTTTTTCATGCCGGAGTCTTGAGTCCAATCGTAGTTGAGAATGCTTAGATTATTACAAACATAATGTTGAACACTCCGAAAACGCCATTTTGCAGGAAAACCTTTTGCTTCAATAACGAGTGATAGTCAGTGATCCTACAACCCCCCCGGAGCCGTGTGTATTAGACTTGACGGATCATATACAACACGAGAAAACTATACAAACTTCTCATCTTCACCGAAGTGTTGACGCGATACCAGAAGTCAGCAGTAACATAATTCTACATTACCGATGCCTCGTGGCGTCGCAACTGCACGAAGTCCCATGGTGTCACAGTTGTGACAGCATGATGTCACATCGCATCATGGTCGCAACAGCATGATGTCCCATGGCATCACGGTCACGACACCGGTACTTGTACCCCGATCCTCACACCTCCTGCTGTGTACCTCCATATTCTCTTTTACAGGTCTCCCCACTCCAGCTACGTCCTCCCACCGCCAAACCATTCCATCAAGTCATTCCAATTTCTATATGCACCAGCCTCTTGGGACAACCTCTGTGAACCTTATTGCTGACCAACCACTCAGAGGCAGCACAGCGAGAGAGTTACAAACCAGTGTACATCTCTCTATATAGCGCTTCACGGCTGGTATACCTTTGGGACCGTGGTGCGAGATTTCTCAAGTTACGAGAATTGGTATTCCGATTGGTTTACATCTGTTTGTGGAGCCTCTCCTCTGTGCAGATACTCACGATACTAGAACTGACCATATTCTCAACAGACCACTTTGTCCTCCACGATTCCGAATGCACCATATCATGCTACATCTTTCTCAACTCCCCCGGCATCGTACCAATAATGGTACACTGGGAAACCTTATGCGTCCCCCCTACCACCAAACACCCACCTGTATAAGACAAAGAACTGGGAGCAAGGAGCTGGTAACAATTGATACTACGCTTTATCCAACGGTGAAGTCCCGTGTCGATGGGGGGTCTGCCTCGATGAAGCTCTCTCAGCCCAAGGGCATGCAACCAAGGCTCAGGCCAAGGACCGATAGCAAAATGGAAGTCTGGTATGATAAGAGAATGTCCCTGACCCGGGAGGACCAGGCGGCTTGTGAGGAGGCAAAGGAGAGGGGTGAGAAGGTGTTCCGTGTTATTCAGCACAAGCAAGGTATGCAATAGCAGTCATGTAGTACATGTCATGGAACACTCAAATAACACATTCTTAGAAAACATTATCGAAGTGTTCCTCAATATGGATATTGAGACACACACTTCCCATCCACACCTGGCCGGCCTGCAAGCGCTATCCCGGGACCAATGCAATGCGCTCGGTGCCTCATATCAGCAAGTCAACATTGGTGCAGGCGAGCTGTATGTGGCCCTCGATCGCAACTATTGTTGCCTTCTTGTTGTATTTGCCAATCCAGCCTCCGTTATCTACTGTGAGGAGGTTGGGGCAAGGATCGTGAAGTTGGCTACAGACAAAATTACTAAGTACTGTGAGATTCAGCCTCCAAGGCTTCCACGCAGCATAAGGGACAATCATACTGGTGATTGGCTCCTGCAAAATCCATGACACTATGCCTATCCGAACTCGCGCAGTAGGGTGTTCCATTGGGGCATTTGGGCGCAACAGGGACATGATGACCAAGGACCTGTTTTGACTAAGGATACCAACGACATTGGTTCAAATACATGCGGAGACCTGCAAGCACTCCTTGCCTCATTCCAGAATATCACAAAGCTTGAGCAGTTGCTTCTCGGGGCTATTGACAGGCCACAACGTGACACAATGCAGTCCACTATTGAGCTATTACCCCATCACCTCCGGAATCTCTGGACCAATTATGACAACGAGTGCTTTTCCCTCCATATGTGCCTCATCAACGTCGTAACAGAGCCGTACCTGGACCAGGGTGACCTTGACTGGATGATGAGTGCGCCATTGGGACAGTTTGAAGGGGCCGGGCTTTGCGTATTCGATTTGAAAAGGTGCTTTCACTTTCCCACAGGTTCGATGGCAGGCATCCGTGGTCGCAAGCTAATCTACTTTACAAGGCTCTGCACTGGTTCCCGACTCTGCTTGGTTTCGACTATGCATCGGTCCCTGCTGCCGCATGTTTTCGGGAGTCAGACAGAGGCAGGTGACAGTAGGGGGCAGATGCGCAAGCGGAAGCATGATTGCCTGAATGGCACTACTCTCCCTGATCTCTAGTATAAGGGTTCCGATTCTGAATCATTTCTGAGAAATTAACTTACCTAATTTGTATGATGGGATGTATCTGCCCTCTGTTGGGTTGGATTACCCCGGAGGGCATGTGGCTGTACGGATATGTGGATATGTAGATTTGTGGCAGATCAGAATAAAAAAGATAATATGAGAACAATTGATAATGTAGCCAGGAACAACATTCCTAAGCCTACCGTGATGTGTAACTAATATTCGTGAAATAAGCTTCTAATTTACACAAGTGTCATGATATGAAGTGACGTTGCATGATGGCCCATGAAGGAGAAGTAGCTTGTGTTACAAGAGAGAGGATGAGGTGATCTGATAAGATGGGGTGATACAAGGCATCAAGCTACAAGTGCTGAGCCTGTTTGGATACCAGTTACAGTTCAACGTGTGCAAACCCCTTGACCCAGTGTTCCACTGACACATGTCAAGATCAATACTATACAGTACGCCTGCACCTCAGAATATATAGAGGACCCCCAAGATTCATTAGGCAGACTTTCACCATGGCTGTCAAATGTCCATTTTGTCGCCGAAGATACATGTGGGCAGGTGCATACGAGAAACACCTACGAACTGCACATGTAAATCTGGACATCGTACTTGCCTGTACTATATGACATGCACCTGCCGTGAGTCCTATTATTGAAACGGAAACAGACTTATTCCTCGACCCAGAGGTAAATTACGAGAACGAACGGGCCGATTCAGATGATGAATCTAATTTGGACCCCGCTGGATGTGACGCCGACGCATTGAATGATGACATCTCGCATGACTTTGATGCTGAAGTACTCAACCACAATACCTCAGCGATGGCCGGCAGACAAGCGCATTACCCAGGCACCAGGGAAGCGATTGGAGATGTCAGCAGGTTTGAGGATGAACACCGTACTCTGTGCCAGGATCTATGGCCTCCGTTTGCCAATGCTCACCATTTCAAACTTGCATCTTGGTTCATTCAGAGTAAGGTCTCGAAGTCTAGAATCAATGAATTCTTTTCCAGCGGTCTGGGTAGTTCTGCTTCAGTCAGCTATAGTTCAATGCACATGCTGGAGAATTATCTCCAATCATTGGACCCCTACAGTGCTTATCTACAATGGTTCGAAAGTGAAGTTGATGATCGCAAGAGATCGCAGCATTTCTTCTATCGGAATGTCCTTGACTGTGTCAGATACCTTCTTCGGCCGAGAGCATACAGGGATGACTTGGTCTACGCACCGCTGCGTGAATATGACCAGAATGGACATAGGATATATGCCAAAATGCATATGGTGGACTGGTGGTGGGACGTCCCAGTACTGTACACCCTGCTTTGCAACCTCCTTCATCAGGGTACAGGTTAACTGTTTATAGGATACACTCCTACGTGGTGCAACTCTGGTTCCAATAATTGCAATGTCCGATCAGACGCATCTTACCAACTTCTCGGGTGACAAGAAAGCGTGGTCTGTCTATATTATGACTGGAAATCTCCTATCGACGAAGCATAACAGACTTGGATCAATGGCGGTTCTCCTTCTTACACTATTGACTGTCCCGCCCAAGTTCCCACAGTCCTCTTCAGCAGACAACCTGCAGAGACAAATCAATGCCAACACACTACAAGGCATATTTAAACTCATACTGTCACCCTTGCAAGATGCAGCACTTGATAGTGTCTCAATTGACTGTGCCGACGGGCAGGTCTGGCAGTGCTTCCCTATCTTGTCCACATGGGTTGCGGACCATATGGAAAACGTTGCACTACACGGAGTAAAATCTAACGCCTGTCCGAAATGTGAGGTGCCTCCTGATGCATTAGGAACCGATGCACAGGAGACATATCTGATGCGAGATTATGCTACATACGAACGTCTCGAACAAGAAAATGAGCATCGGTCGACAGACTCTGGGTCGGGAGACATGAATGCCACGTTTGATGCACTTAGTATCAAGATGGGACAGAATGTTTTTCATGGTCTTCAACAGGTTTCAGCACCCAATCTGCACAAGCCAGATTTACTCCATACAGTTTATTTGGGACTATTCAAGCATATGATAAACTGGGTTCAGGGATTCCTCAAGAAACATGCATGACAGCAGGCTTTTGACGATGCCTGGTAGGCTTTACCACCATACCTGGGATTCTTTGCACCCAAAAAATAATACTGAGAGGTTACACAGTGGCAAGGAAAGGATATGAGGAACCTGGAGCTTTGTCTTTTGGGAGTTCTCACCATGGCATTGAGGCAGCCTGAGAATACGCAAGTATTACCATTCAAACGCATACTTGCCTGCGTCAGGTCATTGCTCGATTTCACTTTGATGGCCCAATATTGAAGCCATACACCTGAGAGCTTGGATTATATGGAACAATATCTGAATCGGTTTCATGATACGAAAGATATCTTCTTGGAGTTTCGAATATCGCAGAGGACACGGGCAAAGGTTGACAAGCAGTGAAGGGAGCTACGACATCAGAGAACACAGGTAAACCAATGTGTTGGGAAATCTAACCGGTGTCAGGTACAGGAGCAGGATTGTGAAGAAGAGATTGACCCATGTATAGAACTAATCCATACGGAATCTCATTTCAACTTCATTAAGATGCATCTACTAAGTCATTTTCAGGGTCACATATACCAGTTTGGCAACATTCAGATGTATTCTACAGAGTTTGGCGAGCTTGTGCATAAGGAACAAATCAAGGAGGCGTGGCGCCGTATGAATAAAAGCAATGCCGCAAGACAGATCCTGCACAGGTATGGTCACCAGCATGCGATCCGAATGAGACTTTTGAACCTGGATTCCCTTTGACGTCGGGGGGCTGATCTCCCTGCCGATGTCATGGAACATTTAGATAAAACGAATTCCATATCTGTACCAGTCACCAATCGTAGGATCCTGAAGGGGCATCGTGATGATGTTTCCGATGTGATGGATTTTTGCAAGGTCTTGGGTATCTCACCGCACAGCATCTGTCGCGAATTGATTCAATATAGCCGGAATAGCCTGCCCACCAAACGCCACCTTCCTGAAGGTCCTGCCATACTTCAATTCTTTCCAGTTGAACTACTAACGTAACTTGAAATCCCCATTCTATCATTCTAGGAAACTGACATTTATGACATCCACAGGGCACGCTCCACCGGTACCCGACTCTTCAGGAACCAGGCGAGTCGCAATGATTGGGTTTGGGTACAGACGGGTGGCAAGCATATATATGGTGTAGTCTAGGGCCGTCTCCCTGGAAAGCTCCTGGTGCTCTTCAAAATCAGAGACTACACGCACGAGGACACGGTTCGCAGGCTTGCATGTATCCAAATATTGAACACGGTTAACTCGGGATGCGTATCCGACATCCACAGACTTGTCACCGTACAGCCTTGGGAAAATGCACGAGAGTTTACTATAGTAGTCATAGGGACAATCCTAGGCCTGCCACACCTCATCCTGGAGACAGACCAGTGATGGCTTGTCAACAGCCATATTGATTTAAGGATATTTAACGAGATTTATTGAGGGGTCATCAGATCAGACAGTTGGGCGACAACTGTTGGCTTGGGCAAGTAAATTTATTCTGCATCGAGGATGGTTGAATGGCACAGAGAATATTATAGCATCTTTCATTACAACCTGTATATAGAAACCTCTATGTAGAAACTAATTAATAGAGACTAAATAATAGATACAACTAAAAGTACACGATGTAGAAAATTATGGTGGGGGATTTATCAGTCCTTGAGATTAGGACCCTGATGACACCATGCAGTGAAACATCCTGGGTCCTGACATCGCCTGGATGCAGTGAAGAAACCAGACAGATTGCGACAAATCGCTGCAATACCCTGTGGCCTCACAGTAAGGAACCGACAATGGTGACGTGTCAGGATTCTGGGAGAGTTCAGGGCAGGGATGGGGACATCAGGGCATGGAAGGCATCTGTGGTCAATGTTAGGATGGAGTTATGGTGTCGCGATGAAAGACAGAAGGAACATGACAAAGCCTGGCCCTGTGTGGCCACACCCAGTGGTACTCCCGTGAGGCAGCAGCCATAGCCAGACATCAGGATATGGGGAAGAAGGTGTGCCAGAGATGCAGATGTCCAGGGGTCATGAGGAGGTCGAGCTAATCTCAGGTAGTGTCCTGACGCTGCAAAACGTTGCTATGTGACACAGGATGCACCAGGCGCAATGTTGTCTTGCAACACACATCATGACGCATAGGGTGCAACAGGGGGTTGCAATGGAACTCAGGATGCACCAGGCACACCGAGCGCACGAGAAATGCAGCGTGTGTCAGGACGCGATACCCATACATCAGGTGTGGGTTTTTTTTTTTGCTGATGTTTATCATGTTTTGTTCTGCAGAGTTAGTCCTTGACATTAGCCCTGAGGTTGTTGTTGCTGATTTTGGCAGTCATGTGTTACCCAAGTAATCATGTAATTCATTGAGAGTGTTGATGAGAGGTGGCACAATTTCTTCCTCCTGAGTAGTCCTGGATACTCTTTTTTTGGGCTCCAATCTTTTGCCCCCCCCCCTTTACTAGTTTTTATCTCTGAAAACTGTATGTAGCCTAATAATGGGAGAATGTTATTGTTGCATGATAATTATGGTGGTGTATGTGAAGACAGAGATGTCACCAGAAAGGTCAGTTCTTCACATGTCATCATAGGTGTTGAGCTGTGTGGTAATCTGGGTAGGGTTCTGTAGTTCTTTCATGGCCAGTAGTCTGCCCCTTCCTTGTTGGTAAAATGTACTTGGCACCCATTGTTAAAGCATCCAGTCCAACTTCTCTCTTGTGCTCCTCTTGTTCAGGTGTAGCATTCTCTGATACTGAGAGACCTCCCAGGTTGATCCATTCTTCAGTGTTCAATTGTTCCTCTTCCTTGACCTGGCTTTCCTAGGTTTTTTCACTGAAAGTGTTTAATTGCATGTTTAGTATTACTAAAGTTCTTAGCTGGGTACTACTCTAGGTTGTCGTTGGAGGGATATCCTGTCCACTTAGCATGATACTGCAGCTTACCACAGTGTTTTCAAGAGTCAATAATTTGATTGCATTTGTATTCTTCCTGTCCTTCTATTTCCATAGGAGGAGGTGGGTCTTTTCATTGTGAAGGTAAGAGATTATCTTGATAAAGTTCAAGTTTGTTGATGTGGAAAACTGGATGTTTGTTACTTGCTGAAATGGGTAATATTAGCCTATATACCTTTTTCTCAATTTCTGCTACTATCTCCTATGGTCCCAGGTTTTTGTAGTCCGATTTCTTTGATTGTCTCGTAGTATGCACATCTTTTGCTACCAGTCACACTTTGTCTCCTGATTTTAATCTTGGATCTAGTTTCCTTCATTGATTAGTATTTTCTTCCATTGTCTGTTGTGCTGTGATGATATCTGTTTGGATAATGTTATTCAATTGACTCATATATTCTCTTCGTAGTGCTTTGGCCATCATTTCATGACCTATGAGCTCATTAATTGTGTGATATCTGTAATTTGTATAGAAGGGAGTTGTTTTAATTGTTCCCTCTATTAAGTTGTTGCATGCAAACTCGGCGAATAGTAACTATTCTTCCCAATCTTTATGTAAGTATTTCACATATCATTGACGGAATTATTCCAATGATGCATTAGTTAACTCAGTTTGTCTATCCGTTTGAGGGCTGAATAGTGTACTTAATTTCCTTTGCATATCTATTCCTTGAGTTATTTCTTTTCATAGGTCTGACATAAATATAGAACCCCTGATAGTGACAATGTCTTTTGGCAATCCATGCAATTTGGAAATATTCTTCATAAATAATTGTATGAATTGTGTGGTTTTCATATCTTTGCAACAGAGAACAAAGTGTGACATTTTGTTCATATGATCCACCATGACCCATATTACGTCATAAGCATTTGATTCTGGGAGGTCTGTGATGAAATCTATAGTAATTGAATTGCAAGGTTTTTCTGTTATTTCGAGTAGTTGTGGAAGTCCATATGGCACATGATGGACTGGCTTTATCCTCTGACACATATCGCAATTTTTAATATATCATTTAATGTTCTTTTTTTCCATGTCTGGCTAATAATATGTTCTTTGTATTAGTTCTGTCATTTTTGCTGTTCTCCTATAACTACTTTGTAGTGTGTCATGATTTCTTTGTATTGCCTTTGTTTGTGTAAGTTCATATTCCAAAAGCTATATCCTTTTGTTATACTAGAGGCAATCGTTTCTCCATTTGCAGAGTCCTAGTCCTACTTTTGGAAATTGGTTTTTCTCATTTTTCCAAGGCTGTTCTTATTTCCTGAAGTGTTTTGTCCCTCTGCATTTTTTTGTTTTTTCTCCTCTGAGATTGCTGTTGTTTCCAAACTTTACATTTCTATTGTATTAATTTCCTCATTTTCAGATCTATATCTTTTGTCGAAGAATTTTTTTGTTAGTAGTAAAACCTATTTTCTTTGTGTTCTACTTTCATCTCCTTCTTCTGGTAAATCATCTGATCTTCTTGGATGGGCATCTCATTCCCCTTCTTCGTTTCTAGGTTGATACTTTATTTTAATATTGTACCAACTCAATTCTTCACTCCAATGAATCAGTTGTCCATTGAGTTCATTTGTGGTTGTATAGAATACTAAATTCTTGTGATTGGTAAGAATCATTACTGTGTGTATACTTCCTTCTGCATATTTTTGCCACTCTTGCAAGACTTGCATTATTGCTAACAGTTCTTTGTCATGAATATTATAGTTGCATTCTGCTTTGGTCATGGGTTTCGATTGGTACACCATGAGTTTCCATATTCTATTTTAGTCCCATTGTGATATGATACTAGAATAAACATAATTGGATGTATCTGTTTCTATCATAATGGGCTGATTAAGGTTGAAATGAGTCAATATGGGTATTGTAGTAAATCTTTTCTCTAGTTCTTTGAAGACTTCCAGAGCTTTCCCATTTCTGGTTTTTCTTTATTAATTCATATAAAGGTTTGGCTGTTTGGTTAAACCCTTCTATGAATCTTTAATAAAAGTTGCAGAATCCTACAAAGGATTATATCCCTGTGACCTTTCCTGATACTTTCCATTCTCTTATAGCTTACATTTTCACAGGGTCCACTCTTACTCCTTCTTTATTGATGATAGACCCTAGGTATTCAGTTCCTTTTTTGTGGAATTTGTATTTCATTGGTTTAGGTTTGATGCTGATTTCTCTTAATTTATTGAGTATCTTAGAAACATCTTTTTGGTATTATTTGAAGGTGTCAGAATAAATTAACAAGTCATTTAGGTAAGCAATACAAATGACATCTAGGTATTTACTGAGGGCTGTGTTTACCAATCATTAGAATATTGCCACTGTATTTACTAATCCAAACAGTATAACAATATATAATTACAGTGCATATCTGTAATGACCCACCAGAGGGTGTCTTACAGTAAGCTATTCTTATACCCATACCAGAAACCCTGAGGTCAATGGGTAAGGATAGTTTGGTTCACTAAAGTGAACAACTATGCATGCTATAAGATGATGGTATACTCATGCCAAGGTTGTGGCTGTCGGCCACAATGTGGGGTACTCTAAAGAGTACCTGCCAGCTCAAGATAACTTTGTGACTCACCATAGTAATTTCATGGCTCAATCTCACCTTGTGGCTCAACTGAATTTATTAATTATTTTAATATTCCTAGTCTACAGACTATTAAATATTATAATACATTTATTTCTTAGATTTTGTATTTTGTTTAATACCCCAAACTATTAGCCTTGATATCTTCTTCTTATATCCACAAAGAGTCCACATTTCTTTCAATTGTGCTGTTATCACATCAAATAAAGGTTTTTTTGCTGCTTTCTCAGCCCGTTCCCTGGCATTTTGAGCTTTCTGCAGTAGTTTCTCTGCCTTCTCTACCTCAGCATCTTCTTTCCCTTTCACCATTTGTCATGCTTCAGAGGCATACATTACAACTCCTTTTTGCACCTGCCTTCATCTTTGTACTCTGTTCCTTGCACTGCTTGCTTCTTGTGCTGCTAGTGTATGCTCCATATGCTCAATGGCTAATGCACCTGACTGTGCTAATGCTAATCCAACCTGTAAAACAGCTTTGAGTTTAAGTTGAAATACAGGTGATAGGTCCTTTGCCTCCAGCTGCAACTCCTCTCCAAGATCTTTGAGGCTTACAATTGTCTGAGGAATTTCAACATCAGATATGAATTGAGCAGAGTTGGTTGGTTGTTGACTTCTGGTAACTACTTCGTGTAGTTTGAGAATTACAATTTCAGGATTGTAAGGAATTAGACCTGTAGCCTGGAATGCAGATTGAATTGTGGTGGACTTAAATATCTGCTGACAGAATGAATCAATTTTATCAAGAAATTCAGACCTGTTGAAGTCTCTACAACTGTTACGAGTTGCCATTTCAACATTCTCAGCATGATAATCCTTATAGGGCGAGAAGACTACAACATCTAGTGGTTAAAGGAGGTGGCTAGTTTGCGGAGGAAGGCAGAAGACGACAATCTTAAATCGATCACAGTAGTCGAGAAACTGTTTTGTACAACGTGGTCCAAAACAATCAAGTAGTAGAAGGTGATAGGTACCGACTTGCTGTTCTGCAGACAACCATTCAAAATGTGCTAACCACTGCATTGTGAGCTCATCATTGCTATATCCAGTTTCCAAGTTAGTGACTAGATAATTATCAGGTATGCTGGTTGTAGTATACCAGCTTTCCAGGTAGATGACTCCTAGGACTATAATCATTGGTGGTAATAACACACTATCACCACTTATGATCTCACATACAGTAATCAGTTGCCGGTTTGTAAAACTGCTGAGATAGAACTGCCAGTTTGTATCCCAAGTTATAATCCACTGATACCATCCAATCCCAATGCGGAATCCAGTTTCATCAAAGTTGTACTGGTCACATGAAAGGATATCATACTTTTGACAAACTACAGCATATTTTTCGAACCAAACTTGTATGTCTTCAGGTTAGTGTGCATTCTTTCAGTCCACATCGATAGTTTGTTGCTTGCGGATAAAGTACTCAGAATGACAGCTAAGGAACCACTGTGCCCAGTAATCACCAACAACTGGTATAGGGAAAGAGCCAGTATGAGAGAACTAGAGGAGAGTATTGGCACATCCAGGGACTATTTGGAGTCATGCACTTGTCCCAATAGTATTCAAACAATTAAGATACTGGCAAACAGCTAGCTCTTGGTCTTCAGATAAGGCGTGGTTTGATCTAGGTCTCTCTTGTCTTGTTTTAATACCTTGCAAACGAGCTCTTAGGCAAGAAACAGGGATTTCGTATGCTCGTGTAATTGCTGCAACATTTGGATAATCCTTGTTACTGGTTTCAATAGAGGTAATTGCTGCTTGAATTTGGATTTCAACATCTTCATACGGCCCGACTCATTGACTTGAAAGGATGAAGGATAGTGCTGGTGGCATAATTATTGTGAGATGGATAATATTTGAGGCTCAGCACTCTGATGTTGATGTAATATTCTATTAGACTGGAACTATATATATATTTTGGTCAGGCCACAATGTAAGGTTGAGCCATGGAATTACTATGGTGAGCCAGAAAGTCATGTCGAGCTGGAAGGCACTCTTTAGAGTGCCCCAGGTTGTGAGCCTGTGAACATTCAGGGGTTGTGGCCGACAGCCACAACCTTGGCACAAGTAGAAGGCGGGCTCAGGAAAGGCTCACATAACAAGGCCTGAGTTACCAGGACATAAGGTCTGAGTTACCGTACCATAAGGTCCAAGTTACCCTGACATAGCACTTAAATTACCCTACCTAATATATGGAGGTACTTACTTGAGACAAGGGGTAATCCTATAAGGATTGCGCACTCTGGTAAAAGCTAAAAGGTATAAACTTAGTAGCCTTCAAGGGACTATAGGAGGGGCTACAGGGTTCCGAATGCTCCAAGAATTTACCCAAGTATTTCCAACACCCTCCTGCGGCCCCAGTATAGGGACCGCATGTCATGGGCCACTGGCTGTTGAGTTGCTCCCTTCCTAACAAAAGGAATTGAGGGGAGGAACTCTTGTAACACCATATAGGTTGTCAACATCTGTCCAACCAGATGCTGTCCGTTGGATATATGAGAGGGCATAGGGTGTGCTCCAGAAGAGAGGCTATCTTCTGTTACCAGATATATGCAAAACAGATAAGAGCTGAAGGAGTTATTAAGGTAATACTGGGAGGGTAGTCTAGAAACCTCCCTGGTAGTCCCAGGGTGGCCCAGAAGATATTGAAGCATCTCCGAGCAGGTGAATCGCACATAGACACAACTCGTGCCCAATCACTGTAAGAGTATTGGGGTTGTTTGAGAATTCTAAAAGCATGATTCTTATCATGGTAGTGGTACATTTGGGGAGTTGACTCTAGGTAGTGCCCACCAAGCCAATCACCAAGGCACCCCATCAGGGGAGCTGCATAAACCTTTCTATTAGCCAAAACTAGATTAGAATGAAGTAGAAGGTTCAGCTTGATTGTGCAAGCTATGTCTACTAAAGGCTTGCATAGATGAAATACATATGGGTATGAGAGTTCATAAGTAGTATGTCTCCTTAGTTGCATGAAGGTTTGCCACTAGCATGTCAACAATGTGAAGAGTTTTTCTCCTGCAGTAGCATTAGAGATGCAGCACTTGAAACACTTAATGTTGGAAGGAGATTCAGTGAGAATGGGCCAACATTCACAAAGGAATAATGTCCTTACTGGTGTGTGTTGGTCAGCTCGGAGGAGACGGGTGTACTCATGATTGAGGTAGAGTAATAATGGGTGGGAACTGGTAGTATATGATATTCTACTTAAACTATATGCATGTCCCACTCTGCTCTGGCAATCAACTACCTCGCTCGAAACTTACTGAGTGAAGCTGTAGCTTTGTAACGGGATACGCTAGTAACGGGAGGTAGTCGAGGAAGATCACAGGACTGGACTTGCGAGATCGTGGTTGCAGCTGGAGGTAAGGTTGGGAGCAGGGACAAGGTGGCAGCGGAGGACAAGGTGGGAAACAAGGGTAAGGCCAAGGTTAGAAGCAAGGATGAGGATGGATACCAGAGATGCAGATCGGGAAGCAGGGATGTGGACCGGAAAGCAGATATCTTTGAATTGCTAGAATACAAAAGATACAAACTAAAGAGAGAAGAAGAGAAGAAAGGAAAATACAGGAAGGAGTGTCTTAACACCCTTTTAAGGAAAACACGATCAGACACCAGTGACGTTCCCTTGTCTTGTAGGCATTGGTGTTCTCAGGAAGTCTTATAGTAATTTCTGTCCCAATGAGTTTTGATCTACATACTAGGACAATAACTGTTTTTATGCTGTACAAGGTATGACCTGCAGCAAGATGCGATCCTTTCATTAGTATTTTCACATCTTGTCTGAGCCTTTTAATAACTACACATTGGTTTTCTTGATTATCTATCTCAATTTGTTGGATCCAACTTTCTGGTCCTTTTTCCTTGTCAATAAGTAAAATCTGACTGTTCAGATTTTCCCTGATCACTTGTTCTTCAGGTACAGCATATACCATTCAGGAACTGTCTAGGCATATGGGCCTGCACCTTTCACTATTGAAGGTAACTTTTTCCTTTATCCAGTTGATCCTTGGTCTATGATTCTTTAACCATGTTATCCTCAGGATTAACTTGTTCTTGAATAAGTTGGCCACAAGCAAGGTAGCCTACTCTTTGTAGTTTCCTATATCTATTCAAAGTTCTACTATCTTGGTGATAGGTCATGCTCCTGAAATGGTACCATCAATTGTATAGATATCTCTTGGTTTTCCAATTCTTTTCAGAGGCAATTGGTGTCTTATAGTGAAATTATAGTCTATAAAGTCCTCTGTAGCTCCTGAGTCAATCATATCATTCATTGTTACTTCTCTATTTTCTTATTGTAAAGCTGTACTTTTATCATAATATGATCTGATTTGTAGTTTGGAGATTCCGTGTAATATGTGGTTGAGTGTAATTATGATATTCTGATGGTTTTCGATTTCTTGTCCCTCACACCACCTCCTACTGGGAACTTTCCTCATTTAAAGTCCCTGGTTCCTCTTTTTCATTCATCTTTACTTCTATACTTCACACCTGTAACAGGTGGTAACCTGTATAAAGCAAGTATAGTAGTGATTGGTGGTAGTCCAGCTAGCATTCGATTCTTAAAGCAGGCTAGAGGGGTAAAGACAGGAAGGTGTTAGAAGAAGTAAAGGGGAAAAGAATAACAGAATCATTGTTCAACCAAGTATATTTCTTATCTAGGTTCTGTCTGAAGTCTGGTGGTTCCTGCTAGTCAGGAAGTCTATCTTAAATACATGATTTCCTCCATCCAACGTAGAGGTTGCTGAAATTGCACAACTACTGTCATTACCTATAAGTACACACTACCAGAATCCTGTGATCCTACATGAATTCTGGGAGCCCAAGGTAATCCTTGACCCAGGTCTTATCTCTACTACCCATATACATGACTATTCCATCCCTTGGAATCACTAGGGCAAACCCTTTTCATTACAAAAGCATAACAAATACAAATATAAATAGGTTAGCAGAATCCTAATGTTACTGGTAGTGAAACAATCAATCAATCAACATAATCAAGAATAAACCAAATAACATGACAAAGAAAAAGATAAGTGTAACCAGTATACAGTCACCAGAATATGTACACATATTACAGTACCATGATGTTCTTGACTCAGCTATCTTGGGCAAAATGTCCTTTGTTTCCACATTTGAAACATTATTTTTTTTCTCTTCTTTTCTGGAATTCATCATTGGGTAGTCTCTGGAGTTTTTTTGCAGTTTGTCACATCTACTAGTAGGTCCCTCAGGTCCCCTCCATCTTCTTGTTTCAGAGGATTTGATCTGAATGTACCATTTTGTTTCCTTGGCACTTCTGCATGTTTAGGGCTTGTGGATTTTACCTTGATATATTCAACTATATTGATGTGATTTTCCTTTTCTATAGTCCATTCTTCTCAGGCTTCAGGTGTCACTAACTTGGCTTCTACATTTGTATAGGTATCTTGTAATGTTGGTTTCATTCCACTTAGGAAGAATCTTCCTATTATGTCTCCATCATATTCTGCTTCTATTCCTACCACCTAAAGTTTATTCCAGTAGTCTAACATGTTCTTGTTTCCCTGTTTCATTTTTTGATGGTATTCCTTGTTCTTTCCTTGCTGTCCTTATCTCCAAAATTGACATTAAGAACTTGTTTGAACCCTACCCAATCTTGCTAATTATCTTGTACTTTTCCTGTAATGTAAGGTAAAATCCATTGTACAGATGACTGAGAGATTTAGTGTAGCATACCTTATCTAAATCATAATTACCCTCATTCTACCTCATAGCCTCGAACTACATTTTTACTTATATTAGAAATCCTCTCAGTTTTTCTCTTTCGCCTGTGAATATTCCTAGTTGCTTGACCTTAACCTTTCTGATACTCCCTGTTTCACCCATCAGTACCTGGAACTGTTCTTGGGTAAGAGCTATTATTCACACTAGTAGAGGTATGCCTACTGCTAGTAGTACTCCTCCTGCTAGTGGAGGTATTCCTCCTGCTTGTCTCAAAGTCATTTGGTCTTTTTGTTCTTCAGATGATGTAGATCATTCCCTTCATCCCTCTTGTGATGTAACTGGACTATATAATCTACCTCTTTCTGAGGTTGTTCTTGAGAGTGATTGTGCTACTTTGGGTAATTCTAACAATCAGCCTTTGTTATAAGTAGTGTTGTTGGGTATTGCTTGGGATTTAACCAAATGTTAGGATTGCCCACTAGATCTCTCCTATTATATAAGGGTACAACAGGCAACAATATTATTACATTATTATATTACTTCTTCAGATGATAGATAAATACTTGGAGTCATATTTAGTAATTCTTTATCAGTCTTCCTAAGACTTTTTTTTTCTTTTTTTTTTTTTTTTTCCTGATTATTTTAATTCATTGAAAGGTACAAAATCCAAATGAAGCCTGTAGGGCTATCATGTCAAAAAACCTCCACTGTGGACTGGGCCACAAAAAGCTATAGAAAACCTATAGCCTGAAGACCTGGTCGAAAAAACTATCCTAACAAGCAACCCCCCATAAACTACAAAAAGTATGATATCCCACCAACATTGCGCTGTAACTAAGAAAACCAACCTCCTGACAGTGCACCTAACAAAGAAAACCCAAAACCAAAACCTAATGTAAACAAAACTGGCAATGTTGCAGCCAGCCCTAGCAAAAGTTGGATAATAATATCTGTGGACAAAAATGTCCGAGGTGGGGGGTCAAAAGGAAATCAGGGCTCGTGATAGGGGTGTGGCAGAAGCGAGGAACCCAAGCACCTGCCTGAACAGAGGGGGTGGCGGTGGCAGTAGGGTGCTAGCCGAGGAGAGGATGGAACAGTAGCAAGGGACCAGCTGGTGTAGAATCTAAGATGACCAACCATATTACCATGTCTCTCATGTAGTCCCTTGTGATAAGAGAGATGGCGTCACTTCTGGAAGGGATCCCAGAGAGAGGAAGGCATAGGAGGAGTGGATAGGGGGCAGTAGAGTACTAGCTGATCATCCAGGGATGGGGAGGATGGGAGGGGAGTGTTTACTCTGCAGGATGTACTATTGGTTATCGCGTTTGTGTCTGACAAGGTAGCCCTTAAGAGAGAAGGAAGTGGAGAAATTGACAGGGGACTGTTGAAATGTTTCCTGCTACTGCTAACTGTATTCCTTGCCATCTGTAGAAAGACTGAATGAAAAAGCCGGACCATAGCAATCGCTAAGTAAGGTGCGGCAAAAGCAGGATAAGGGAGGTAACCAATATTTTGAGAAGCTGGGAGGAAGGAAAGAACATCCTCAGGAGGGTAGACCTCAAGAGGGAGGGAAGGATGGGATGCTGAGATGCAAACAAGAGATGAAAAGTGTCCTTCCTGACCCCCCCTAGATGGGGGAAAGGAGAGAAAAAGTGGTGATGATTTTCCTCACAGTCATAGTGTTGAGTTGTTCATAAATAGATAATAGATTTCAATGACTGGAGGTGTAGTGGAGATGGAAGATGCAGTCTTCCTAAGACTAAGTCATCCTATTTGTACCTAGTCTTCTTAAGACCAAGTTCTCATCTTCCTACTTAGTCTTCCTAAGAACAAGTTTTCTTGTTCACTTCCTCTTTATCTTATGAGATAGATATCATCAGGCATCTTGAGTAAAGAGAGTAAAGTTATTTTATATTCATAAAGTTGTAAAGTTATATGTAGGAAATAACTTAAGTGGTTGTGTAAAGAACTAACTACAACATCATATCTTTCTCCTTATATAGTCCTTCTTACAACCTGCTTACAAATCAATAACTAGTTATGAGTCACAACTGTGAATCCTACACTTTGCATAGTGTAGTAACCACATGACTTAAAGTAGATCATGTATGAAACTCACATGATTTATAACAAGTCATGTATGTAAAATGAATTAATATAATAACTATGAATTCCAAGTGCCTGTCATATGTGAAACTCACATGATCTAATTGGTCATGTATGCAAAAGCCTTACAAACTTATGACCTCATAATTATGAGTCATGTAAACATTCTTTTCAATGCTAGGTTTGTAATACCAGAGTATATATACAACTACAAATGCAAGCCAAAAAGGATGTACATGTAAGTGTGGCAGTGAGAGAGATTGATGAGAGAATATCTTATTGTATTTCCTAGCTACAGGTATGCTATCTAAGTAGAAATACATGTGTACCAAGCATGACCTAATCCAACCATCACTATACTAACCACTAAGGGTATTCAAAGTTCCTAATGATAGATTTACTTTCAAAATAGTGTCGAAAGTTCGAGTACACTAGTGGAGATGGTAGGCTAGAAATAGTTAGTCTACCTTCATATCCATAGTTGACGGTTCACATTTTGAACAGGAGGCTGGAGGATCATTTTTGACATCTAGTTGATATTGTCTCTGCTCTTTGACAAAAACTATGTACTATCTTTGACTGTGGAATCTATCTGTCATCTTTTGACCAACCATACTACACAAACCTTGTCTTGTCTTGTCTTTTTTTTTTTTCTCTATTGCTTATTTTCTCTTTTCTCTATTGTGTTCAGCTTACCTACTCTTTCCTTATCCCTTGTGTACTTTGAGACAGGAAAATTTATGACCAGGCCCACTCAATCCAGACATGTTGACTACTAGCTATTTCTGGTCATGAATTTGGACTTTCCAATATTCGAGTGACCCAGCATCTTTGTAACCATTAATTGCTAGCAAATCACAATACACGAATACTCACAAAATAGGTTAGCATACCTGGCCATCAATTTTAAAGTTTTAGACTGCCCAAGGAATATCATTTTCAAAGAAAAAAAAGAAACAAAAAAGAGCAAAAAAGCAAACATAAACCAGGGGTACAAGTAGTTGCAGGAAAAAGTAGAGTTCACATTCTAAAAAAAGATACAAAAATTGGTACTTTTCGAGAAATATTTTCACCATCTTCCTCTCAATCAATAATTCCCAGAATCTTACAGTTAAGAGATAACTATCTCATCTTGAATTTCCATCTCTAAAATTTGAGTGAGTTCAGGGAAAGGTTGATGGATTGGTAAATTTTTGAAGGCTATAAGGTCACTTGTATCATGTATTTCCCATACAAATTGGTCATTTGCAGGCTGGTTCAGCAGGCTTCAACCATAACCTCTCAATACTATTCTATGAGGGCTATCTATAAAATTCTGCCAAAAATATATGATCAACGCTAGGTATCTCTTGGTCATGTAAAGAAATCTAGATCAAATTTGGTGACATCTTGGTACTACTACAAAGCTCTGAATTAGGTTATTTTTGGTGTATTTTATGGCACTTTGAACTCCACTTTTGCCTATGACTGAAGATTGTCAGTGTATTAGTGGTTTCAGAGTTGAGTTAACTATCAGTTTCTGTTGAACAATCCTATTGGTCCATTAATCCTTAGTGCAACATGTGACAATGATGAAAACCCCCCACTAGACATTATAGTTATTAACTTTGAATACCTTCACTGGTGAGGACAACTACTCATGAGGATAACCCCAGTACCTATGCAAACCGTCCTAATACTATATTGCTTGATAGATCATGCATCTTGCTGGCTCTTGCTGGCATCAGTATGTCATGTACATGTTGGATTAGAAGGAAGTTGCATCAAAGAAGTTGGTGGGAAATAAGTTGTTAGGAAGGATAGACTGAAAGATGATTGGAACGATAGCCAGAAGGATAGAAGGAAGGATAGACTGAAGGATGATGGGAAGGATAGACGGAAGGAGAGATGGAAGAATAGATAGAAGGATAGAGTTGGGACACTACAGTAGAGTTTTCTTTTATTATTTGTTTCCTTTGTCACTGTGGGCTTGCTACAGGAGTGTGTAGAATGTTACAGCAGTGTGTGAGGTATCACAGAAGTGTGTAAAGGAATTTGGACGCTTGTGGTGATCCATGGAAGGATCAATAGTTATTTGTTGTTTTCATATATACTTATGTATTTTTCTGTTTTAGTTAGTTAGGGAGTTAGACATGACCATTATGAGATTATTACTATTCCCCTCCAACTTTCCCTAAGTCCTATACTTATTCTCTCACTTTACATTATCTACTGCACTACTAAATACTCTCTCAAGACTGAATTCTAACAGGTTATGAGCTCTTGATGCACAAGCAGAATAAGAACGTTATTGGAAACGACGATATGTTGGAATCAGGTTTTCATTCAACTGGCATGAGTATGTGGATTGTGGTAGAGTTGTTGAATAATAGCAATTATGAGAGATGGGGACATGACATCATGATATTAATTGCTGGGAAAGGTCTACATTCATCATGGATGGAACTGAAGAGTATCCTGCAAGTGAAGCCCCTGTAACTAGAACAACGGCCGCATTGACAAGGAGCAGTTGAAGTGGAAGTCTCAGGATGTAATGGCTAAAGCATTGCTTGCCAGTTACATCGAGGCTCATTGCTGTCATAAGTACTAGGGGTATCAGTCTTCTAAGATGATGTGGAGCACAGTTAGAAAAGACCAGCAGAAGAATGGAGCTGAGTATTTTAACTGTATTAACCAGGATATTTGATCCCTACAGGTTGTCGATTTTCCGTCAGTCATAAACTTCAACAAGAAGTTTAAGTTACTCCTATCCAACCTCATGTTAAATGATACCGTAGGCCAGGAGATGAACAATATGAAGACTACATATATCGTCCTTGGAGCATTGCCTACCGAGGATGAATCATGGAGAATGGTTTGCCAGATTCAAGCAAGCACGAGCAAGCCTCAAGCGCTGATGGATGAGATGCTTGGACATGAGAGTAGTATGAAGTCCAATAAGAGGAATGCTGAAACTCAAGGAGTGGCAGAGGAGGTAATGTACTCTCACGCTGGTGGTGCTAGGTTCAAAGGCCAGAGAGGTAGATCAAATCAAGAGTGCAGAGGATGTGGAAAAGGTGGAAAGAATGCTACAATTATATGTCACTATTGTGGGAAGGTGGAACATATAAAAAAGGACTGTTGGTCATTGAATAAGGCCAGACCTGGCAGAGGTCAGCAAGGTCAGTCATGAAGATGGCAAGGGAATGGAAAAGGTAGAAATACCTCTGAGAATCAAAAAAATGATGGTAATAGAGGTAGCATGGAGCTTGGTTCCTTCAGAAGCAGAAAGGAATGCTTTGACGAATGCGGGGGTGGATCAATGGTGGTGGGTGGACAGTGGATGCTCAAACCATGTCACCAGTACCAAGGCTTTCTTCATGAAATATCAACTGTACCTTACAGGAGAAAGGACTGTGAATGTTGCTGATACTCGTAACTTAGAATTTAGTAGAATTGGAATGGTAGAAATAGTAGTCCATATTCCAGGTTGCGAAGATAGAAAAGTTGAAGCCGTGAACATTCTGCATGTGGAGAAATGCAGGAATCTTCTATCACTGGGTCAGTTGATGGAACGTGGTTTTACCATTAAATTGGAGCCTGGAGAGGTGTGTTACCTTTATCACAATGGGGAATTGATGGGAAGAGCATGCATGAAGAATAGATTATTTCTTCTCAATACTTCTCCCAGCCGGTGCCAAGTTGACAAACTTGGAGTTTATGATAGTGCCTTGTTTAAATATGGAGAAGAGGCAGCTGATGGCGGAATAGCTGTAAGTCATGAGCTATAGCATTACTGGTTAGAGCATGTTAGCTATCAAATATTAACAGCAATGAGGAGTGGAGTGGTTGCTGGAATGGAGAAGATATTACAAATCAGGCATGGTTTGTAATGGTTTTACATGACATATGATTGTATGTCATAAGTATTTCATTTGTTAAAGGTTTTGCACATGACTCAGTTGAGTCATATCATGTTATGATTTTGCACTATGACTCACGTATAAGTCATAGAGTCACACATGACTCACAGTAGTGAGTCATAGTTGTTATGTTTGATTTTGATTGGTATATTGAGCGTTGACTCATATGTATGCATATGAGTCATAAGGATTAAGAAGCATGACTTCGGTTATACGAGTCATTGTCAGGAATTGTGACCAAGCAAGGCAGACTGGTAAGGCAGATTTCACCTGACTCATAATTATGAGTCAGAAGGAATGAATATTTTACATGACTCGTACTAGCGAGTCATTAGTACATTGTTATTGGTTGTTTGATTTTCTATGACTCGCAATGCCGGTCATATGATGTTATGTTTTCACACAGGACTCAGATTATGAGTCACGGTTTTCACACATGTGACCCAAATTGCCCACATGATTAGTTTTATAAGTTTTGATTGGCTTTAATAGTTAGCAAGGTAGACTCATAGGAGTCAGATGGTGGATTTCACATGATGACTCATTTGAGCCACACGTATGAATGACTCAGGGAGATGAGTCATCAAGGGTCAGGGTTGTGGGAGGAACAACTATATAAGGAGGCTTGTAGGCAAGAGTAGTTAGTTCCTCATGCAAGCATCTAAATACTTTTCAATACAAAAGCTTCTATTTACATTCAACTGTTCAAACTTCCGAAGTCCTCGATAGCGAAGGTCCACCAAGTAGGAATCCAGGATTCGACTATGAGAATGACCAAGACAAAGGTCTGAGAATGTCGACACGAGAGAGTGAGGAAATTGTAAACGTTGCCTACTGCAAGTATATCCGGACATTGAGAGGATTGTAACATTTCGTTGTGTCTAAACAAGAAGTACCCAACAACAAATGAATGACGCAATGGACATTGAACCCCCATCAGGGGGAGCAGGAGCAGCAGTACCACCAGTGGAAACAGCAGTACCACCAGTGGGAGCAGCAGCACCACCAGCAGTAATACAAATCTAAGGATTTAACAACGAACAATTTACGGAAATCCTCGACCACCTGAATGGCAGAAGAGAGAATGGAGACAGAATAAAGGTGGAAAAGCCACCAACATTTAATGGAACTCGCAGCAAGCTACGAACATTTTTAGCTCAGTGCCAAGTGTACTTCGATGCTACGGGAACCACAGAAGCAAGGCGAAAGATTACATATGTCAAATCCCTACTAAGAGAAGGAGCGGCTAGCCGGATAACTCCCTATACAGAAGGAAGAAGAATAGAAACTTGGACAACATACGAAGAGTTTAAAGGGGTGCTCCAAGGCCAGTTTAGGGACATAGATGCAGAGAACGCAATATGTACAAAGCTCGAGCAGAAGAGACAAGGGAAGGAGCTGGTAACCGATTATTGGAATGAGTTCCAACTCACAGCAATGGAGGCAAACGAAGATGAAGGAACCATGAGGAGACAATTCCTGAAGGGAATCAACAAAACCCTGCAAGATACTTGGGCAGCCGACCACTTTACAGCCAACAATGTGGAGGACTTGTCCTGATGGGCCATCGAGAAAGAAAACCGGATCAATATTATCAAACACTTGCAAGGTAGCCATGGCGTAGTACCAAGGACAATGGAACCCCCTAGGAACCAGCATGGAACATTTAGGATGGGAGGGGATGGAGCCGCAATGGGGGATTCCATGGACTTAGATGCAACACTAAAAAGACCAAACCTCAACCTGTCAAAAAACGAGTTCATACAAAGAAGGAACAACAATTTATGTCTCACATGTGCCAAACAAGGACATTGGGCAAGAGAATGCCGAAGCCCAAGAGAAAATAAAGATTATACCACGATAAGGAAAGAATGGAGGCCACAGGACAACAAGATGAGGAAGAGTTGACCCATGATTAAGGAAATCGAGGCAGAAAAGGAAGAAGAGCAGGCGGGAAATGAGGAATATCCCCAGTGAATGATGGACTGAGGGACAGACCAGAATGGAAACCCATCATTTTATCCAATTATTATACAGCACTCCAACACACGGAATCACTAGAACAAGAGAATGACCATGTCATGGTAAAAGTACAATTAAGAAAAGGAAAGAACACAGTTACAATCAACGCAATGATTGATTCAGGAGCAACAGAAGACTTCATCAACAAGGAAGTCTGCAGGAAACACAGAATAACAATGACAGAAGCCAAGAAGGCAAGAGAAATCTACTTGGCTGACGGAAACCCAAGCCAAATGGGGCCTGTAACCCACACAGCGAAAGTATCAATGAATATAGGAAGTCACTATCAAGAAGAAACATTTCAGGTAGCATACCTACAAAATCATGAAGTCATCCTTGGAATGCCATGGTTGGAAGAACACAATCCCACAATAGATTGGAACAAAAAGAAGATCACCTTCAACAGCGAACGATGTACAACATGGTGTCTCAAAAGCTCGCCGGTGGTCTACTCAGTCCCGGAAGCAAAAGCCCTGGAGGAGAACCTAATAACAAGGCTCCCAGACATATAGGCCAGAGAAGACCAAAGGGTCAAAGTTAGGAAGCTAACATCAGAAGCAAAAATACCCACTAAAGGGTCTGAAAAGGCTGCAGGACACGACCTGTACGCAAACGAGAACATCAAAATACCTGCCAAGGGGCAGGAGGTAGTGCGAATGGGAATAACTATAGGGCTACCCATACAGACTTATGGGCGCATAGCACCTCAAAGTGGTCTAGCAGTCAAACATCGACTCATGACTAGTGCCGGAGTGATAGATGCAGACTACACAGGAGAACTCAAGGTGGTCATGGCCAACTTTGGTAACAGCAATTACCAAATAAAGAAGGGGGACCGGATTGCACAACTCATCATCAAAAAAATCAATAGCGAAGACTTGCTAGAAGTAAGAGTGCTGGAAGACACTCACAGAGGGGACAAGGGATTCGGAAGTTCAGAATTACCCAATATTGAAAGACCCACTGAAGAACTTGACGAAAAAGAACGGTCCAGAAGAATTGAGATCCACGAAATATCGACAAAAGCGTTGGGACGCTTTTACAAGCGAGGAGAATCCACAGGGATTGTCAAATGGAGAAAGCTTGAGGGAGATGTTCGAATAGAGGCAGTCAATATCAGTACGGAGTTAGCCATACAAAACAAGAAAAAGAAGGACAAAAGAAGGATAGAGGAGATAATCCTGAAGGAATACCATCATCTCCTCGACATGTTCAAACAAGAAGAAAAACGGGGCCTACCTGCACACAGGGAGGGGATAGACCTAGAAATAACCCTGGAAGAAGGGAAAAAAGTCCCAAAAAAGAGGATATACACATTAGGGCCAAATGAGCTAAAAGAGCTAAAAATATACATCCAACAAACCAAAGAACGAGGGTGGATCCGACAGGTATGGACAGACTAGGCATCGCCAATACTGTTTGTGAAAAAAAAGGATGGGACCCTCCGACTATGCGTGGACTATAGAGGACTCAATGAGATATCAAAAAAAGATAGATACCTACTGCCATTGATAGGGGAAGCCTTAGATCGACTAAGCACAGCGAAATACTACACCAAACTCGATATCAAGGATGACTATCACAATATACAGATCAAGGACGGAGATGAAAGCAAGACGACCTTTGCCAGCAAACTAGGAACATACGAGTATCTGGTCATGCCCTTTGGACTAACAAATGCTCCCGCAGCCTTTCAGAGGTGGATCAACAACACCTTTTGGCGTCATATTGACGTATGTTGTATAGTCTATTTGGACGATATCCTGATATATTCGGACAACCTTGAACAGCACAAAAAGGATGTTAGCAGCATCTTAGAGGACATCAGGAAATCAGGAATGAAAGTCAAACCATCGAAATGCGAATTCCACAAAAAAGAAACCAAATACTTAGGCTTTATCATCAATAGTGAAGGAATCCAGACAGACCCAATAAAGACCAGTGTGGTATGGGACTGGAAACCCCTACAAAAGGTCAAGGAGGTACAGTGCTTTCTGGGATTCTGCAACTTCTACAGGAGATTTATTGAAGGGTTTAGTTGCCTAGCAAAAGCCCTTTACCAGTTAACGGAAAAGAAAATCAGTTGGGAATGGGGGGAAACAGAAAGAAAAGCCTTCGAAGGATTAAAAGAGAAACTCACGACATCCCCAGCACTAGTACACTACGACCCGGAAAGACCCACAACAATAGAAACAGACACTTGGAAGTACGTCTGCGCAGGAATTCTATCGCAACAAGGGCAGGATGGAAAATGGAGACCAGTAGCGTACCGATCAAAGACCATGAATCAGGCACAATGCAATTACAATATTCACGACAAGGAACTATTGGCAATAGTTCAAGCGTTGAAAGAATGGAGAAGATATGTGAAGGGATGCTGACACCAAGTAACAGTACTAACAGACCACAAGAATCTGGCACCTTTCATGATTACAAAAGATCTGAACGAACAACAAATTCGGTGGGAAGAGTATATGACTCAATTCAACTTCAAAATACAATATTGACCGGGAAAGGAAGGGGGCAAACCCGATCCCCTGACAAGGAGGGAAGAGGATGTACCATGAGAAGGAGACCCGAGGATCACATGCAAACAAAGGATCCTATTACCAAAAGAGAAATACTTCATGGAAGAAACGGAATTAGTAGAATTCCAGGACAACGACGAAGAGGGAATATGGGAAATAGGACAACTAGACCAACAGATCAAGGAAATTTGAAGAGCGTTAGCAACAAAACAGAAGGAGTTGAAAGGGGTGGCCCTGGGACTATGTCAATGGGAAAATGGGTACCTATGGTATCAAGGAAAAATAGTGATACCAAACAATGAAAAAATAAAGCCGGCAATTATCTGGAAAAATCATGATGCCCCACAAGCAGGGCATGGAGGAACGGCGAAAACAGTCGACCTAATCCAACGGAAATACTATTGGCCAAAGATGAGAGATATAATCAAGCAATACGTAAAAAACTGTGATACATGCCAACAAACGAAAGTGGTTCAACATGCACCCTATAGACTGCTATAGCCAAACAAAGCACTAGACTGACCATGGAAGTCGATCGCCATGGACTTTATCATGGACCTACCCAAGTCGGAAGGTTATGACATGATACTGGTCGTCATCGATCACCTCACAAAAATGAGTCATTTCATTCCCTTCAAGAAGGATCTAGACGCACGACAGTTCGCAAAACTCTTCCTTAAAGAAGTGGCCAGACTACATGGATTACCAAGAGATATCATCACAGACAGGGGATCCCTATTCAATTTGGACTTATGGAAGGAAATCACAAGCAAGATAGGAATCGAGCGAAGACTCAGTATGGCATTTCACCCCCAAACCGATGGACAAACAGAAAGGACCAATGGGATACTAGAACAGTATCTGCAAGCATACATCAATTATCAGCAAAACAATTGGTGTGAACTCCTACCACTAGCCAAATTCACATACGACAATGGGCATCAGGAGACCATTGGAACATCACCTTTCTATGCAAACTATGGGATCCACCCAGAATACGAAATGATTAGACACCTAATGCAAGTGGAAATAACGAAAAAAGAGGAAATGAGTCACCTGCACAAGTCACTATGTCAAGAAATGGTCATGGCTCAGTTACGACAAAAGCAAATTTATGATCAACACCGAAGACCAGATCCCAGTTGGCAATCAGGAGACATTGTATGGTTGTTGCCAAGAAACATCAAAACCACAAGACCATCGAATAAGCTGGATTACAAGAAAATAGGACCATTCAAGATTGTGGTGAAAATAGGGAAGAGCGCATATAAGCTGGCACTTCCACCATCAATGAAAATCCACAACACATTCCACATCTCACTACACGAACCTTACCAAAACAAGCAATTTCTCTCTCAAAAACAAGAACCCCCACCACCTATAGAAATAGACGGTGAAAACGAATACGAACTAGAGGAAGTAATAAACTCTAGCCTACATCGAGGCAACCTGCAATATCAAGCCAAGTGGACAGGATACTCACCAGAACACGATAAACCTGGTACCCAGCAGAAAACTTCGAAAATGCCAAACTTGCAACCCGCCATTTCCACTCCAAGTACCCCAATAAACCAAGAATGGGTATGCGTCACGATAAAACGATCACACTCCACATCCCCACCCAAAACTGAACCATGGGATGACTCAGGGTATGTTCCCAGAGACACTACCCCCACTAGTCCCGAGTATGTGGGACCAACGGGAAAAGACACGATGTACAAACAAAGGGAATATGTGAAGAAATTAGCAGACGATGCGCTGTCCTGGACTGACTGTTATAACGACAGCTGTCCAGTACACCTACAAGACAAGGAGGGAGGAAATTGGTTCCCAAGGGAACCTAGGAAAAGAAGAGCCCATAAGGAGGTAGTGGGTTGGGAACATTGCTACAATGATTGGTGTAGGGAACACTGATGGAAAAAGGTAGATGTGGAGTATTACCCCAGGATAACAGGGGAAAGACTGCCATTGTCGACGACAGATGAGCAGCAGAGAAAAAAGAAAAAAACCATGAGGACACGGTTGGGAAGAGAGGGGAGCAAAAAAACAGAACCGGATGCTGACACACTACACCGGCAAATAAACGACCTCTGGAAACCTTTAGACAATAAGGAGGAAATAATCAAAAGCCAGCAAAAAATGATTGAAGACCAGAAACGGGCACTTCGAAATGCTAGCAATACGATAGAATCCCTGCGTTGACGATGTCAGAAATTGGAGGAAAGTCAATAGCAATGGAAACAGGAGGCTCCAGAGATTGTAGCAAAATTGTGAAGATTGGGAGGTTAGGAAGATAGCATTGAGGGACCAATGCTAAGGGAGGATGGGAGCTAATGTCACGAATTGTGACTAGGCAAGGCAGACTGGTAAGGCAGATTTCACCTGACTCATAATTATGAGTCAGAAGGAATGAATATTTTACATGACTCATGCTAGCGAGTCATTAGTAGGTTGTTATTGGTTGTTTGATTTTCTATGACTTGCAATGGCAGTCAAATGATGTTATGTTTTGACACATGACTCAGATTATGAGTCACAGTTTTCACACATGTGAGGCGAATTGTGCACATGATTAGTTTATTAAGTTATGATTGGCTTTAATAGTTAGCAAGGTAGACTCATAGGAGTCAGATGGTGGATTTCACACGATGACTCATTTGATCCACATGTATGAATGACTCAGGGGATTAGTCATCAAGGGTCAGGGTTGTTGGAGGAACGACTATATAAGGAGGCTTGTAGGTGAGAGTAGTTAGTTCCTCATGCAACCATCTAAATACTTTTCGATACAAAAACTTCTATTTACATTCAACTGTTCAAACTTCCAAAGTCCTCAATAGCGAAGGTTGACCAAGTAGGAATCCAGGATTTGACTATGAGAACGACAAAGACAAAGGTCTGAGAATATCGACAGGAGAGAGTGAGGAAATTGTGAACGTTGGCTACTGCAAGTATATCCGGACAATGAGAGGATTGTAACAGTCATGAGGTTTCGCACATGACCCCTTTAAGGTCATGGGATTTCACGCATGGCCAAGTATGGTCATGAGGTTATATGTTATGCGAGTGTATGAGTTACAGTTGTGACTCATTTAATTTGTAAGCGGGTTGCTGGAAGAACTATATAAGGAGGTCAGTAGGACCTGGTAGTTAGTTCTTTACACAACCAACTAAGTTATTTCCTATCTATTATATTATGAATAAAACACCTTTACGCTTTTTATACAAACCAAACAACAAAGAAAGAAGAACCCAGACTAGTACAAGTTAGCGCTATAAGGACTTAGTATCAATAGAGGTTGATATCTAAGATGTAGCATAAGATAACTAAGACTAGAATTCTCGAAGAAAGGAGAATACAATAGGAGATAAGTAAAGACTATCTATAAGAAAGACTAATTACGGACTCATTGCCTGTTGCAAGATATAAATAGGAGAGATCTTATAGCTGATTGTAACATTTGATTGTGTCTCAACAAAAGCAACACCCAACAACAACAATGGCAGAAGCAGCAGGAGATCAAATGATGAACCCCCCTGAGGGCCAAGAAGAAGAACATGAAAAAGGACAACCCCTGACACTAACAGCAGAACAGCTAACACAGATCTTGGCTAGACTACAAGAGGAAAGGAGACCCAAAACAGAAAAACAGAAAACCTTCAATGGAGAAAGAAGCAAACTACGAACATGGCTAGCCAAACTAAGGGTCTACTTCCAGGCCATAGGATGGCATGAGAACCATGACATGAACAGAATAGTGTACATGACAAGTCTGCTAAGGGGAGATGCAGCTATCTGGATCACACCTTATACAGAATGGAGTATAGTACAACTCTGGGATGGATCATGGACACTATTCCTAGAAGCCATCAGAGAACAATTCAGAGCAATAGACTGAAGAGGAGAGGCCAGAATGAAACTCAAAAAACTAAGATAAAGAAACAGGCCCATAATGGAATACTGGAACAGCTTCAGAATGACCATGACTGAAGTGGAATTAAATGAAGCAACGAAAGGACAATGGTTCTTGAGAGGAATGGACCCAACAATACAGAATGTATTGGGAATAGATACAACAGCATTTGAGTCTATGGAATAACTGGTGCAATGGGCGATCATCAAGGAAACCAAACTGGCTATAGTCAAACATATTCAGCAAGGAAACAAGGCAGAGATAACCCCACGAAATACAAGCAGAAAATTCAAACAGACCCCATTTCCAGGAGATCCTATGGACCAAGATGCGACAAATCGAAAGAAGTACCAAAGGTTACCCCATGAGGAATGGAAAAAATACATGAAAGAAGGATTATGCTATCAATATGGAAGGAAGGGACATATAGCAAAGAATTGCCAAGTCCAGAAGGCCAACACCAAGATGTCTAAGATCAGGGGAATGGAGGTAGAGAAAGAACAAGAAGGGACTTTAAACAATGAAAGTCCCCAAGAATAGATGGTCATGGGGACAACAGGACAAAAACCATCAAAAGAAGGACAATGTCCCCAGGAAAGGATGGACCAGGGGATGACAAGATAAAAACCATCAAAATAGCACACCTTCACTCAACAAGCCCGAACAAGGAATTACAAAAACTCGAATCACACTATATCATGGTCAAAGTCCAACTACACAATGGACAACAACAAATATCAACAAACGCCATGATAGATTCAGGAGCAACAGAAGATTTTATAGATTGCAACTTCACTATAAACTATCAGTTACTCCTGATAAAAATCGAAAAACCAAGGGAAATATACATGGTAGATGGAACTATATCTGATGCAGGACCAATCATCCATGTCACAGAAATCCTCATGGACATTGGAAGCCATAAAGAGAAAGCAACCTTCCTAGTGGCAAACCTTGTCAAACACAAAGCCATTCTTGGCATGACATGGTTAAAGGACAACAACCCAAGGATCGACTGGAGAGAGGAAGAAGTCACCTTCGATAGTGATAGGTGTAAGGCAGTATCTCTTGATGCATCCCTGAAGGTATACGCAGCACCAGAAAAGGAAGCAATTCAGGAACATCTGAAAAGTTGGATTTTAAGGATCAGCACTAAAAATGGACCCAACTATGAGATTATGGTCAAAAAGGTGAGAAAAGACATGAAGATACCTATGAATGGTTCATGAAAAATTGCAGGAAGTGACCTATTCAGCCTAGGAGGAGCAATAATCCCAGCAAGGGGACAAAAACTCCTCAGAACAGGAATCTCAATGAGACTCCTGGAGAACACCTATGCCCACATCGCACCCAGAAGTGGGTTGGCAAGCAGAAATGGCCTCACCATCAATGCTGGAGTTATAGATGTGGACTACACAGGAGAAATTCAGCTCCTATTGGCAAACCTGTCAGAAACAGATTATGAGGTCCACAAAGGGGATAGGATAGCCCAGATAATTATCGAAAAAATAGTCTCGACACCCTTCAAGGAAGTACAACAACTTCAATCCACGGAAAGGGGTGACCAAGGATTCGGCAGCACAGATCATCAAGAAGAAGAACCGACCCATGATAAGAAAAAGCTATCAATAGCTTTTATCTCAGTATAAGCATTTGGCAGGATGCACAAAAAAGGAGAAACTACCGGAATCCTGAAGTGGGATGATGCAAGGCTTAAATTAGCAGCTATGACAATTAGCACTGAGCTAGCCTTGCAAAAGAAAGGGAAGAGCAGAAAAGAAACCTTAAAACAAATAGTGCCTAAGGAATATCACAATTTCCTAGACATATTTGGGGAAAAAGAAAGAACCGAACTACTACTGTATTGGACGGCAGATCACAAAATCAAAATGGAAGCACCACCACCATTCATGAAGCTCTACCCCTTGAAAGGAGAAGAACTTAAGGAACTTAGAGAATACCTGGAAAAGAATCTAGAACGACGTTGGATAAGACCTTCGTCCTCATCAGCAGGAGCGCCTATACTCTTTATCAAGAAAAGGAATGGGGGCTTAAGGCTCTGTGTGGACTATAGAGGCCTAAATGCGGTATCAAAAAAAGACTGATATCCATTACCACTGATAAATGAAGCCCTGGACGAACTGCAAGTGGCGAAATATTTCACCAAATTCGATATCAAGGACGCATACCAAGATATACAAATCGCCAAAGGAGGCGAATAGAAAACAGCATTCAAGACATGATATGGACTATATGAATATATGGTCATGCCATTCGGACTAGCCAATGCCCCAGTAACCTTCCAAAGATGGGTCAACAATGCAATTATCAAATATTTGGATGTCAACTGTATAACTTACCTGGACAACCTATTGGTATACTTGGACACGATGGAACAACATCGGAAAGATGTAGCCATGATACTAGCAAAACTCAAGGAAATTGGGGTTCGCCTGAAACCCACGAAATGCAAATTTCATAAGGAAGAAACCGAATACCTAGGATTCATCATCAACTCTGAAGGAGTACAAACAGACCCTACCAAAATAGATACCATAAAGGTATGGACAACACCAGGAAAAGTCAAAGATATCCAAAGTTTTGTAGGATTCTGCACCTTCTACCAACGATTCATAGAAGGGTTCAGCAGAATAGCAAAACTATTATACAACAGGACAAAGAAGAATCAGAAGTGGGAATGGGGCGAGCTGGAGCAAAAGGCATTCGAAGGTCTTAAGGAAAGACTCACCACAACCCCGATATTAAGACACTTTGACCCAGAGGCACCAATTATAATCGAAACAGATGCATCCAATTATGTCTGTTCTGGAATAATATTGTAACAAGATAAAGAAGGACTATAGAAACCAATAGCCTACCAGTCAAAAACGATGACCAAGGCAGAATGCAATTATGACATCCATGATAAAGAACTTCTTGCAATCATGCAAGCACTTAAGGAATGGAGAAAATACGCACAAGGAAGCCCACACACAGTCAAGATTCTCACAGATCACAAGAATCTTGAACTGTTCACGACCACCAAGGCCTTGAATGGACGACAATACGATGGAGTGAAGAGCTCAGCCAATACAACATCAAGATCGAATATAGACCAGGCAAGGAAGGGGCAAAACCGGATGCCCTCACACGAAGAACAAATAACATGCCAACAGAAGAAGATGATCCTATTATACAATGGCAAAAGATCCTTTTACCCAAAGAACAATTCTTCAAGGATGAAGGATATGCTTCGGGTTCGGAGCAAATCAACCCTATAGAATTATGGACAATAGAAGATCAAGGAACGGAAAAGAATATAAAGGAGAAAACATCACAAGATGCTTTATTTCAAGATATTTGAAAAGCCATCAAGAGGAAAGATAAGCAATATCTAAAGGTTGTATTCGGGTCATCCGACTGGAAGGAAGGATATATGTGGTATGATGGAAAAATCTGGTTACCAAAAGATGAACTGATAAGAAGCGAAGCAATTAAAAGAAATCATTATACAGCACAAAACGGAGACAGTGGAATGGCCAAGACATTAGAATTGACACAATGAACATACTATTGGCCAGGCAAGTACCAAGATATTAAGCGATACATCAAAAACTGCGACATGTGCCAACAGATAAAACCAAGTCGTCATGTGCCCTACAGACTACCACAACCACTACCAATATCCGATAAACCATGGAAGTCTATCAGCATGGATTTCATCACAGACCTACTATTATCAAATGAATATTATGCTATATGGGTAGTAGTGGACCAATTGACCAAGATGGCTCATTTCATACCTTGTCAGAAAGATATGAAAACAAAACAACTCATACAGCTATTTGTGGAAAATATTTTTGGACTGCATGGATTGACGAAAGATATCATCGGTGACAGAGGTTCAATATTCACCTCGGACCTATGGAAAGAAATGACCAAAGGATTGGACATCATGAGAAAGATAAGCACGGCATTTCATCCTCAGACAGATGAACAAACAGAATGAACAAATGCCTCACTAGAACAACTCCTAAGGGCATATGTGGAATATTCCCAACAGAACTGGGAAGAATGGCTAATATTTGCAGAATTCGCATACAACAACACACAACAAGATAGTATCAAGACATCACCCTTCTATGCGAATTATAGACACCACCCCATCAACGAACCTATGGGACACACAGGTGTTCCAGAAATATTGGAAAAAGATGACATCAGCCAACTACACAAACTCATCCAGACAGAGATACAGATGGCACAAGATAAAATGAGGGAAAACAACTATCGACACAGAAAGCACGATCCAAGACTGAAATCAGGAGATAAAGTCTGGTTAATTACAAAAGACATTCAGACCACGAGACCATCAAAGAAACTAGACTATTGGAAGATCGGACCATATAAGATTATCGAAAGGATTGGAGAAAAAGCTTATAAGCTAGACCTCCCAACCTCGATGAAAACAAAAGATCCTGTCTTCCACATCAGCAAACTTGAAATTTACTCAGACAATCCTCTACCCTCACAGAAGAAACTTCCCCCTCGTCCTATTGAGATAGAAGGAGAAAATGAATATGAACTCGAGCAAATCATTGACTCGAGACTACATTACAGAAAACTACAATACCAGGCCAAGTGGTCCGGTTACCCCGCACAACACCATCAAGAGTGGTACCCAGCCACCATCTTCACCAATGCCCAAAATGCAGTCCTCACCCTCCACCAACAATATCCACATAAGCTTGGAGCCAGAAAATCAGGACTAGAGCAAAATATATTTCAAAGAGAAAAAAGATAAGCATGCAGCATGTCATTTTATGGCACGCATGGATGACAAATGTCCTACATACAAAGATGCAAAAGAAAGACACAACTTCTGGCCCACAGCCAAAACAGCAACTACTAGCTCGAACGGATCCAGCGATGCCAACAGCTGGGAAAAGAACTGGGAATCATTCCCACCGTTCATACCAAAAGAACCAAAAGACAAAAAGATTGATGCAAAGGATTGCATGTGGACCCGATGTTCTTTCCACAAGGGGGGAAAGAAAAAAGGTGAGATGGGGAGAAAATGTGGTTTCAGGGACCGAACCAGAGGAAAAAGAGGGGAATAAAAAGTTCATATTGAAGGAAGACTTACGGAAAACAATCGAACAACTGTAAAGGACAGTGGATGGAGCGACAAAATCCATTGACAGATTGAGGGGGGAGGAAAAAGACCTGAGACTCAGGAACAAGGCCTTGGAAAAGGAACTAGCAAGGGAACGATACGTTAGAAAAGAGGTGGAAAGAAGGATCAGAAGAATGGCCGACGATATGGGTCAACTAAGAACCAGCGTGGAACAAGATATGTACTACAATGAGTACCATCACAGATCCTCAAGGGACAGAGGTTTTGAAAGAGAGGGGAACTAGTATTACAAACTAGGCATAGTTTGTAATGGTTTCACATGACATACGATTGTGTTATGGGAAATAACATGATTGCTAGAAGAGATGAGATACGGGGAGAGGGCTATTGAGATAACAGGTTTATTATGTTACCTTTGGTGGAGGTAGCCTTTAGTGTAGTTTTAGTTGGCCCTTACTATCATGTGTATCTGGTAGGTGGGATGTGAGATGGTTAGCAAAGTTGGCAGTTGTCATATAGGTTGGGGTTGGGTGACTGTGTTAAGTTGTGAGTGTCAGGGTTTAGGTTGTTGTATTTATTTGCAGTTTGGATTTTGTTTATAAGGACATGAAGAGCGATTGTATTCTCTCTTCATGCAACCTCTTGTATTCATCACAAATATACAAAAGTTGTCATCTTTCCAGTGTTGCTTTTCCTCCAAGCACGAATCCTATCTTTCACTCTCTTGCTCTTACCCTCTTGAATCTTTCTTGCCTTGGTCACATACCTTGGACTTCCTCCTGTCCTTCTTGTCCTTCCTTCTTGATCCCAGGCACCTCCATAACAGATCGTATGTCATAAGTATTTCATTTGTTAAAGGTTTTGCACATGACTCAGTTGAGTCATATGATGTTATGTTTTCACACTATGACTCATGTATGAGCCATAGGGTCTCACATGACTCACAGTAGTGAGTTATAGTTGTTATATTTGATTTTGATTGCTATGTTGAGCGTTGACTCATATGTATGCATATGAGTCATAAGGATCAAGAAACATGACTTTGGTTATATGAGTCATGAGGTTTCGCACATGACCCCTTTAAGGTGATGGTATTTCAGGCACAGCCAAGTATGGTAATGAGGTTATATGTTACGTGAGTGTATGAGTCACAGTTGTGACTCATTTGATTTGTAAGCAGGTTGCTGGAAGAACTATATAAGGAGGTCAGTAGGACCTGGTAGTTAGTTCTTCACACAACCACCGAAGTTATTTCCTATCTATTATATTACGAATAAAACACCTTTACGCTCTTTATACAAACCAAACAACAAAGAAAGAAGAACCCAGACTAGTACAAGTTAGCACTATAAGGACTTAGTATCAATAGAGGTTGATATCTAAGACGAAGGATAAGATAACTAATACTAGAATTCTCGAAGAAAGGAGAATACAATAGGAGATAAGTAAAGACTATCCACAAGAAAGGGTAATTACAGACTTGTTGCCTGTTGCAAGATATAAATAGGAGAGATCTTATAGCCGATCGTAACAGAAGATGAGTAGTGGTGGAGGAGTAGTGGGAAGATGTGAGAACTATGTAAGAGGAAGTCTTATTCACAAACCTTTTTCCACCACACCACAACACCCTGCTACTGACCAACTTCAATGCATTCATACCGATGTTTACGGACCTATGGATACCGCGGTTGTAGGAGGAAAAAATTATTTTATTTTATTTACCTCTGAATTCACACAGTACATCATGGGATATTTTATGGAAAAGAAGTCAGAAGCATTCAGTTTTTTCCTAGAATACAAGGTTGATGTTGGGATTTCAATTAGGAAGGAAATTGTAGCAATCCAGGCTGGTGGTGCCAGTGGGGGCAAATTTCAGGGGAAGAAATTCCTGGAGTACCTGAGATGTCATGGTATCCAGAGTGAATGTACCGCACCCTACACACTACAAGAGAACGTGTTACGAGAGTGTCAGAATCGAACGCTAATAAATAAGACTTTGAGTATAATGATGGGAGTAAATGCACCCAAGAGGTTTTGGGTGCCTGCTTGTCAGACAGTGATATACCTCTGAAACTAATCACCATTAAAGTCACTGGATGGCCAAATGCAACCCGAATTGTGGTTGGGGCACATACCGGATGTCAGTCATCTCTGAGTATGGGGCTGTAAGGTACTTTATCATGTACCAAAAGAGTGGAGAAGAAAACTAAACTACAGGGTAGTGGAGGGGATCTTTGTCAGATACTGCCTTACCATGAAGCACTATAAGGTCTATGATGCAAAATCAAATGGTTGATTGACAACAAGGGATGTTATTCACTATGAAGAGCAGAGCTGCTGGGCGAGTCAGTCAGTGAGAAGAGAAAAGGTGAGGCAAGAGAAGGTGCAAGGAACTGGCAGAGTTGGAGATGTAGTTGTAGATTTGGATGGTGGGGGGAGTTCGGAGAGTGAAGTAAAAGAAAGGCGGAATTCTTCCATAACCAGAGTTTTGGTTAACCAGGACATCTATTCACCACCCAATATTCGATTACGAAGTCCTGCAGAGGAGAATGACCTAACATCAATCATACCATACATACCCACGCTACGTCAAAGAGGACCAGGATGTCCCAGAGGATCAGGGAAATCAACTAGCAAGAGAGAATCTGCATATTTGACTAGAGAAGTTAAAGGTTTAGCTTCAAATTTGTGAAAGGCATGGGAGCCTTTGGGCGAGGAAGAAAGAGAGAGCCAGACAAGTGAGCAAATTCCTGGAGGAGTCAGGATTGTTGACCATGCTGGAATGGTTGAAGATGGGCTGCAGACAGTTTAGTTGGTAATGGAAATACCAGAGAAGGAAAGCTGGTCTAAGGCCATCAAAGAAGAGATTGAGAACTTGGAGAGGTTGAAGACATGGATAGTTGTGAGTGACATTCTAGGAGGGAGGAAAGTGATCACATCACGGTTTGTTTTGGCAAAGAAGCTGGGTGTTTCTGGTTAGCCTTAATATTACAAGGCCAGGTTGGTTGCCCATGGGTTTAAACGAAAACCGTGGGTTGGATTTCTTCAAACCTATGCTCCATTAGTTGCACTGAGTACTGTGAGGTTTGTGTTATCCTTACTGCAGCCAATGATATGGAGATATATCAGTTGGATTCTGTTGCTGCATTTCTTGAGAGTAAGATCAAGGAAGAAATTTACTTGCAGTTGCCTAGAGGTTTTGAGGCAGGGAGGAGTGCAGATTCACAAGAAGTGGTTTATACTGCTGATGAGAGGCCAGTTTATGTTCAGATTCTTAAGAGTCTGTATGGATTAAGCCAATCAGCTTTGAATTGGTATGTTAAGCTTTATACAGAATTATTGAAATTAGGTTTTTGGAAGAGCATGTTTGAAGCAGGGGTTTATTATCACAATGGGTTGGTTTTGATTGTGTGGGTGGATGACATTTTACTCATTGGGGGCAGATAGCAGGTACTGGCAATGAGGAAAAGTCTTCAAAATGGTTTCACAATACGAGATATTGGTCCTATCGTACACTTTCTCAGAATGAGAGTCACACTCCAAAGAAATGAATGGTTATTATTTATTGATCAAGAAGGTTACATCAACCAGGTTCTGGGTCATTTTGGTATGGATAGCGTGAATGGTGTTGCTACATCTATGGATCCTGGAATGTCACTTCTACGATGGAATAGAGTTGGGACCATGGTAAAGGAAGAGGAGACTGATGAGGAGGCAGAAAAATTGAGAATGAAGATAGAGGAGAAGAAGATTGTGGATGAAGAAGAGACTGATCAGAAGGAGTATCAGGAGATTGTCAGAAGCTTAAACTATGCTACAATATCAACTAGACCCGACATTGCATTTTCAGTTGCGGTTTTGGGTAGATTTGCTTCCAATCCAGCAAAGAGGCATTTACTGATGGCATGAAGAGTCATGAGATACATGAGAAAAACAGCAAGTTATAGGCTGTGCTTGGGGCAAAGAGAAAGAGATCAGGGTTCAGTATGTCTTTATGCTGATTCAGATTTTGCTGGTGATCAAAATTCACTTATATTGACTGTTGGGATAGTGATCCAAGATAGGTATAGATCGATCATTGCCAGACATTCGAAGAAACAGACTATTACTGCAAAAAGCACTGGAGATACAGAGTATATTGCCACCATTACTAGTACTGATGAAGCTGCTTGGATCCACAAGGTAGATCACAAGTTACACGAATGGCTGAGTAGTACCCATTGAGATGACAACTATTCAACAATGTTATCACTTCCGATATACAGTGATAATCAAGCAAATGTGCAGAATACGAATGCTGGAATACACTAAATACCAAACAAAATGGTAGGTGTCAAGTTCCATTGGCTCACCAACCAGGTTCGAGATGGAACAATCAATGTTACACATGTTTCTATGAATGACATGATTGCTAACAGATTTACAAAGATCTATGGAAGGTTGAAGCAAATTGAGTTTGTTGAGGAACTTGGCCTTGTCTCCATCAAGTTGAGAATAGCAAGTTTCAGGGGGAGTGTTGGATAAGAAGTGTAACAACCAACCAGAGGGTTTCTTACAGTAAACTATTCTTACACCCATACCGGAGACCTTGAGGTCAACAGGTAAGGGTAGTTTGGTTCATTATAGTGGGCAACTACGTATGCTATATAATAGAAGTATAAAAGTTGGGCTCAGGAAACTTTCATGTAACAAGGCCTGAGTTACCCTGACATGAAGCCTGGGTTACCCTCACATGAGGTCCGAGTTACCCTGCCATAAGGTCTAAGTTACCCTGACATGGCACCCAAGTTACCCTACCTAGCATATAGAGGTACTTACTTGGCGCAGGAGGCAATCCTATAAGGATTGGGCACTGCGGTAAAATCTAAAGGAAACAAACCTGGTCGCTTTTGGGGGGCTATAGGAGGAGCTACAGTGCTCTGAATGTCCCAGGATTTTACAGAGGTATTCTTAACATCCCCCTGCGGCCCCGGTGTAAGGACCGCACATCATGGGCTTACGGTTGTTGAGTTGCTCCCTTCCTTACAAAACGAATTGAGTGGAAGTACTCTTGGAACACTGTATAGGTTGTCACTGTCCGTCCGACCAGATGCTGTCCATAGGATATATGAGATGGCATAAGGTGTGCTCCAGAAGAAGTGCTATCTTCCGGTACCCAATATATGTAAAATGGACAAGACCCGAAGGAGTTACTTAGGTAATACTGGAAGGATATTCCAGAGCCTCCCGGGTAGTACTGGGGTGGCCCGGGAGATGTCGAAGCATCTCCTGGTATGTGAATCGCACATAGATGCAACTCATATCCAATCACTGTAAGACTATTGGGGTTGTTAGAAAACTCTAAAAGCATGATTCTTATCTTGGTAGGGGTACCTTTGGGGAGTTGACTGTGGGTAGTGCCCACCAGACCAATCACTAAGGTACCCCACTGGGGGAGCTGAGTAGACTTTCCTACCAGGCAAAGACTTGACTAGAATGAAGTAGAAGGTTCAGCTTGATCGTAAGAGCTATGTCTTCTAAAGGCTTGCATAGATGAAATGCATACAGGTATGAGAGTTCATAAATGGTATATCTTCTCAGTTGCATGATAGTTCATCACTAGCATGAAAACGATATGAAGAGTTTTTCTCCTGCGGTCGCATTAGAGATGCAGTGCTGAAACACTTGATGTTGGAAGGAGATTTAGTCAGTGTAGACCAACATCTACAAAGGAATAATGTCCTGGGTGGTGTGTATTGACCAGCCTAGAGGAGACAGGTGTGCTCATGAGTAAGTTAGAGTAGTGATGGGTGGGAACTAGCAGTATATGATATTCTACTTAAACTATATGCAAGTCCCACTCTACTCTGGCAATCAACTACCTCTCAAGAAACTTACTGAGTGAAGCTGCAGCTTAATGATATTAAGTTTTACTTTTTTGATTCTTCTTTACTCTACTGTTGATTATCACTTTTTGATCTTTGAGTCACTTCAGTGCGGTCGTGAACTTGGGATCCATCTTCCCTCAGGGCCCCCCCATTACAAGAAGGAAGTTGCATCAAAGGAGTTGGTGGGAAATAAGTTGTTAGGAAGGATAGACTGAAGGATAATTGGAAGGATAGACAGAAGGATAGATGGAAGAATAGACAGAAGAATAGAGTTGGGACACTACAGTAGAGTCTTCTTTTGTTATTTGTTTCCTTTGTCACTGCGGGCTTGCTACAGGAGTGTGTGGAATGTTACGGCAGTGTGCGAGGTATCACAGGAGTGTGTGAAGGAATTTGGACACTTGTGGTGATCCATGGAAGGATCAATAGTTATTTGTTATTTTCATATATACTTATGTGTTTTTCTGTTTTAGTTAGTTAGGGAGTTAGACATGACCCATTACGAGATTATTACTATTCCCCTCCAACTTTCCCTAAGTCCCATACTTATTCGCTTACTTTACATTATCCACTGCGCTACTAAATACTCTCCCAAGACTTAATTCTAACAGTACACAGCTAAACCTGCAACCCTCCAATCCCACCAGAGACATCAATATGCCATTAACCACTGCGAAACCCTCCTCAATACGTCCCATTAATTGACCTATCTCCTCTCTCAAATGTCCCATATCCTCTCACAAAACTTCGCTCAATGGTTCCAAGACAACAAACTTTGTTTCCAATCCAATAACCTCATCACCAATGATGCATAGGTTATTGTCTCCCTCCCATTGGCTAGTTACAACCATGTCCAGCATGCGACACAATTAAGCAACCTCGTTTTCAATTTAACGACCGTTTTCTAACAGGTCGGATAGGTCACTGGCCAACGCTTTTATGTTCTGAACCGGACCGTAGCTCTCATAGACGAACAGGGAAGACCTTGATAAGAGACAAACATTGAAGCATTGAATATATCATCACGGCCATATCATGGTGGACGCATCATCAGATCAATGTTTGCTTTTAGATAGGGGGCCATGTGATTTTGGAAATATTATAAACCCCCCTGTGAATAGTGCCTTTTTCATTGAGTTGAGTGGACGTCTTCCGTCCTCGGTTCCAGCACTGCATGATTACCAATTCGCTTCATCCATACACCCATCCATCCTGCCTCTCATGTCTTGGTCCTCGGGTAGCCTATTAACTGTTATCAGCTATTACACTATAAACTTTGTAGAGTGCGCGCGTGCTTGCGCACAACCTACTGGAATAATTGAAGCAGTAAGTTTAGCATAGCCTGCCCTTTAACGAACATTTGTCGTGTTTTTTTGATTTCCTGAGGTATTGGTGGGTTAATGGCCGTGGTGAGTGTTTGTGTGGCGTTACTGGCTATGGCCCAAAGCCAGAGGCCTACGGCCGCACAATCCGTCTTCCATAACGAAAACTCCCACAGCTATAGAAACGTAACGGACACGAGAGGTAAGGCAATAGATAGGTGGGCTCGAGATAGTATTTTTAATTTTTTCCACATGGCTTTAACGCAGGACCTACGGGACAAGGCGCGTAGAATTTTCATAATATCTAGGGTCGGCAAAAGATTTGCGTATCCTTGCGATATGCAGGGTTAGTGTTCTATATGTTCCACAAGGTCACAAGTATCACCTCTAGTCTACCAGGCCGAAGACTAGCATACTTCAAAGCCGAAGGCAGCGGCCTTCGGCCGCATAACCCACCTTCAATAACTCAAACCCGCGGCCTGCGGCTGCATAATCCATCTTCTCTAACTCGAACCCACAGCCTTCGGCGGTATCATCCATCTTATATAACTCAAAGGCAGCGGCCTTCGGCCGTATAACCCATCCGGTATAAATCAAAACCGGCGGCCTGCTGCCGCACATCCTCCTCCCTAAGCCCAACTCCGAAGCCAGAGCGACTACAAAACCGCCACCACCACGACAATTAAGGTTCTACCTGCTAGCCGTTTGTCATTTGTCATCACTCGAGGGAGCATTACACTTAACTTGGTCATGGTATCCGAAGGTGCGAGTTTATCTTCAATTTCGCGTGACTTTCGCCCCCACCACCATTTCAATGCAGGGACACATCGTGGATACATCATCCCGTCAATGTTTGCTTTAAAATAAGGGGGGTCATGTGATGTTGAAAATGAGTATAAACCCACCCCTCCCCCCGAACCTTTCATTCTTTTTTTGAGATTGACGAGGGCAGTTCTCTTAGTTACACCATTGGAAATAGCTAAATAACTAGCAGCCCTCCAACCACCCCCTATCCATTCATCAATCAACCAACCCATCCTCGTTGATTCTGCAATCTGCAAGTAGCACGTCTACCCAGAGTTTACCATATGTTCGCACCGGGTATCTCAAAGTTCAATGCTTTGATGTTCTCGACGAGTTCACCCCTGAGCGACAACCAGAGATTCTTGTTTCACTGAGAGAGATCATTGCCAAGATACCGAGTGTGCGAGTGTCCTTCACTGGGAGACCCAATATCAAGGATCTAGTCACTAGATGTTTCACCAAAGCGATAGCGATATCTATTAGCCCTGATTCTAATGATATCGAGAAATATGTGGAGAAATATGTGGAGAAGAAGCTGGAGATGGATATGGAGCTGCACGCAACGAATCGTACTCTGCGTGCAAATGTTCTGCGGACTATCTGGGATCAGATAGCTGAAACGTGAGTCACCCTAACCTCGCTCAATACCTTCACTACCGCTTGATTGATTAACGTTTGTTTGAAGTTTTCTCCTTGTTTGACCGGTCATCGACGCTATCCTGCCAGCGCCCACCATGTTGGATAGAAGAAAATGGCTGAAGGAAAGGACAACAGGCAAAGGTCTCGGCGATACCTACGGGATAACGATTGCGCGAATGAAGACGCAGAGCGGGAGTAGACTCAGACTTGGTGTTGGAGCTTTGGTTTGGACATCGAATGCCGAGCGGCCCTTACATGCCAGCGAGCTCTGCCATGCTTGGCGGTAGAGAGAGTATCTACGGATCTGCATCCTAAGAAGGTTCCCGCGATACAAACACTCTTGGGATGTGCACTGGGACTCCTCATGTTTGTGAAAGCTTCATCCACTGTCCGGCTTGTCCACTATAGTCTGCAGGAGGATCCACTCAACAATCCGACCCTTTTTCAAAGTCATCACTCACTGATCGCGGAGGTTAGCATCACCTACCTCAATTTTCGAAACTTCGGGGATCTTTCGCCAACACCTGACTTCGCCCGATTGACAGCCCCTCTTCTACATTATGCCTCTTGTTATAGGGGAAGTCATGCAAGAGAGGAGATGGCCAAGAATGCAAATTCACTAGCGATTAAGCTTCTGGTTGAATTCTATCAACATGTATCCTCGCAGCCGCTTTTACCGCTTTATAATAAAGAGAGGGCCTGGTTTGACCCACCATTCTCTGGAAAGGATGGTCCTAAGAGATTTACTGGACATCGCATTGGGGTTTATATTGGGATTCCCAAGATTGTTACTGCGATATTGGATAGGAACAAATAGGACGTCAGTGCAACCGATTCAGTGCAACCGGTGTGGGGTCTCTTTTCTAACTCCCGTGTGTAAATGGTGTGTCGACCAAGCCGTCTCCCGTCGCGGTGGCTATAGTAATAAAATTAGTTATAATTGTGCAGGAAATTCTTTGCTCGTTGTCTTGTGTCTTGTTCTATCTAAGCTACCGGAGGTGTCCTTTATATAACAAATCGTCACTTAACTCAGCCTCATCCATAGTGACTTCCGTGCTCTCTCCCAGTCTTCCACAAGGTCCTCCGATCAGCTCCTTCAAACTTCTACTAAAACATTCTCCCTTTCCCCTTGACTGTTCTCCGACAGTCCGAATACCTTCCTGCTTCTTCCTGCGTTTCCTAACCGTTTCTTATCTGTTTCCTAACTGCCATAGTCCGACACCAATTCGTCTCATCCTCAAACAAACTCTTAATCTATGACATCCTTTAGTGTGACATATTAAACAATGTCCCAAACACACTAATCCTGTAACATCTCTCTTTCTCCTGCAACTCCTACTAACATTACAGCGGTATGGAAGTATCGTGAATTTCAACACTATCATCATCTACGGTGCTCTGATGTAAATTAAAGTACAGTCACTACACAAAACTGTTAGTGAAAGGACATTTCTCTCTTTGCCGGAGAGCATGGTCGCCTAACGGGGGGTATTGCAGAATTGAGGTCTGTGCAGGAGAGGAGCCTGTCCCACAAAATAAGGGAAATCTCGTTTCATCAAGACTTTTGTCTAGTGACTGTAATAATTTGTGAAGCTACACGGACCCTCTCCCCCTCCCATCTCCTCCCTTTCATTGGCCTTCCGCATCTTCTTGCTCAGATCCAGACAAACGTCATGAATGAACTTGTAAATGGTACTAAAATTAGCTCATCACACCAGTTCCAAGAAACACAAACACACCCTTCCTAATCACCCAGCCAAACAAGCCGACTGATACTCTCCCACTCTCATGGAAAACATCGGCCAAATAGCCTCAAGGGCATGTTTGAGCCATTGCCGGTATATGGCCAAGTTTTCCTTGCTTTCCTAACGTTTATCCCCAAAGCCCGGTGTGCCAGGGGGAAGTAGGGCCTCTACCTGCACTTTTTAATCAAAGTAGCCGGCGCCTATCATCACAGTAACGGTGATGTACTTCAGCAACTATAGAGGCTGTGATTGTTGTTAGGGAGTCGTTCCGTTTTTTGCAGGTCTGCTACGTGGCTTCTTTGTTTTTTTTTTTGGAAAGGTGTTTGGTGGTGGATGTTGTGGTATGTGTTGTGGGTGTTGTTGTGGCTGTGGTAACGTTGTATATTACCATGTGGCTGAACTTAGTGAACACGGAGAAAGAGAAGAGGAAGGAGGGATATGGTAAGCAATGCAATTGAGCCATCCAGCCCGAAAAAACCCTCAACCCGGCCCGGATCTAAAGTTTGGGAGTGTGACTCACCCAGGTCAGCAAAAAATATGGGTAACCCGGGCTACCCAAATACCCAAACAATTTGAAGAGCGAAATCGTTCTTACATGTATGTAGAAGTAGAGATCATGTACTAAAGTAGCGCTTGATGGCAGGAAAGGAGAGAATAGGAGGTATAGAATGTGACAATTTTGAAAGACCACCTCAGCAGACACGAAAATCTTTCAAAATCGAGTGAGAGCAGATGATACAAATGGGTGAGATTCGGGTGGCTGGGAGACTGGTTTTGGCGTTTTTACGTGTTTTCACATTTTTCCACGCCAACTGTTCATTTCAGGCGTAAATCCATCACCTCCGTGTCAAAGCCCATGAAAAACGATGCCTTATTGAGTTAGAGGAGATGTCAAGAAACGTCATCTCGGCCTGGCCTCGTGGAGTTTGGTGAAGTAAATCACCAACCTCTTGACTAGACCTGGCTATGACTAGACCACCCAAACTCGACCCGCACTTACCCGACTAGCCGGAACTCTCAATACCAACCAAACTATTTTTTTTAGATATGCTTTTGGTATTATGGTATCAAAATCCCTACTCACTGCCCCCTGCGACCTGGAAGTTTGGTTTTGATGGGTAACCCGGGCTTAGTCCCAATGGAACTTAACCCAACCCAAAGTTGCAAATACCAGACCCAGCGCAGCCCGACCCGAAACAGGCCCGGGTTAGCCCCAAAATATTGGACCTAATTGCAAAGCTTGAATAGGGGCACGGGGTAACTAGACGAAGTTACAAAGAAAACGACACTGTGCGACAAGAAAAGAAAACTACAAGGGGAGACAGAGCCATCGTTGCAGACAGGTTATGATAGTTGCATGGTGCGAGAGTAGTAGTTCCGGATAGACAAACTCCACAACAAGCCGGGATCGGCGGAAATCATAGAAACTCACTCGATGAGGGTTCGGTCGTGCTAAGGATGATTCCACTTCAACGGGCTGCATTATAACAAGGTGCGACTGAATTCTGTCTCCCATATTATGCGGGAGATGGAGTGTATTGTTTAGGCTTGATCACGAAAAGAAAATAACTTTGGACACCAACTGACGTCAGTTCTTGCTGGGCTTGCAGTAAGTTGTCGAGCTTCGAGGGGGGGACACAAGCTGCACACGGCCGCCACAGTAGAAATTTTACTCATATCACCAAAATACCGATAAGTGGGATAACAGAATTCATTGTTTTAGTTTACAAAGAATAATCCCCTCACCCGAGAGATCCACATTTTTTTTTTTTCAAACAACTAATGAAACAGGCTACCTCCCTCCTTTTCCCGTCGAGCACAAGTAGCCTTCAATCTCAATTGTTCCCGCTCCACCCAGGTGGCCTCCACAGATCCAATCTGTGCTGCGCGCCCTTAGGGAGGGCGCCTTCCCCGCTGAGCGGAAACATCCGCATCTTGGACAACGGATGGGGGATGGGCTCATTCAAGAGGGGGGCCACATCGGGGTCCTCGTTGTCAGCATTAGGATCGTTATCCAGAGCAAGGTGTAAGTTCATAATGTGATTGCGAAGGTACCCCGCATTCATCCTGGCCCTCTGAATTGAGTGATTTCGAGGTTAGTATCGGTTCAGCTGTTCAGAGATGCGGTCAGGGGGAGGAGGAAAACCTTGCTGGGAGTCCAAAACATCCTCTCATCCAAATCGGACAACTTCTTCGGGTATACCTAGCCAAGAAAGGAATTAGCACTCTGGAATTGAAGAAAGTGAAGGAATGCAGGCTTGAACAAACAATCTCGTTGCGGTCCATCCGCTTGAGCCTTTCAATACGCTCGAGGTCCGTGCGCTTCGCCGGGTCCATAGCAATGTCCCATGGGACAGGTGTGGCGATCAAATCCCTCCTGCCCATACGTATCAAAAGAGCATTCACTGAAAAATCGCGATGATAGGTCAAAGAGCCGTTATTACTGAAAGGCTCCTCGGGCTCACTGGCAGGCTGGGGTGGCTGACGGGAAATTGTCAGCAAGTTTTTTTTGCTTCTTTTATCCGACAATGAGGCAGAAGAGTAAGGATAGCATTGATGAAGGTGATGATGACAGAATGAATGAACAGTACCTCCGAGTCAGAGCGGATAGATTCAGGTGCTTCCGAAATGTTGAATTCGAAATTGTCAACTTCAGCAGCATAGTTTCCATCGAGAGACATATTTTCCTCGTCCCTCTCCTCGTACTGAAACATTGCAATTTCTTGAGCTCGGCTCGTTGGTGCTATATCTTTGTTTTTCTTTCTCCTGATGTTGAAAGCAGAGTAAGGTTTTGGTTTGCTCAGTTGGGTTAACCTCAGCAGTTGGTTGAAAAGGGACAGAAAGAAGGAGAGGAGAGATAAGTCTTGACAGCAAGGGTTGTGAAAATAAGTTGTGTGGGTTAGGGCTAAGGTTAGGACGAGTGACAGGTTGTGACTCATAAGTGTTTTTCACCTAGGTAGATTTCAGTTTGAGTGCGAATATAACGATGGTGATTGAAACAGTAAAGCTACTAGTTTTTCCTCAATTTATACTGATTGCTGTGAAAATTAGAATTGAGCTACAGCCATGCCGTACAATGTTTTTTTATGCTAAAGGCTGCAAAGATAGTATTCAACGTGAACTAGAGGTTCATGAAGCAATAAAGTAAATAAAAAAGCTCAGCAATTCATCCCCAGTTGTCGTTTCAAATTAGTTTAATGATATGATGGTTCGATTCACATTGACTCTGACAACGACCGACACTACATGTACTGAATGAGCAGAAAGAAAAATCTACTATCGTAAGAGGGCAGTTATTTTGTGATAGAGGTTTGCTAAACTTAACCCAGTTGAATCCACAGCAAGATTTACCCGCAGGTGTAACGTACCCTAAACTTACCAAACCCATGAGCCGGACCAGTATAGGCAATTCTGTGATTTCAAAATTGATGCGACGAATAGGTGAGAGTAGCGTTTTCCCACAGGAGGAAAAGAAAACCCATACTCCGGCTTGTGGATAAGAATCTCATGAATCCAACTTGCCCAGAACTTGGTGTCAAAAGACACAGTTACCTGGCATTCCACATTTTGGTGTGAATTTCTGTTCTCCAGTGTTGGAAGACTCCACAGGCAGGGCAACTGTGCGCCACTCTTTATGCTTAAGGCAACGCCAAGCTGCCTACTTTCTCAAAAGGGAAGCTCATTCAATATTTACTTTCAGTTTATCGCACCCACTTCCAATACCGAATTAAAAAATTAAAGAAGTCATCGCCATTACTATCATATACCAGAGGCCATCTCTACAACATATTTTTTTACTACAGAAAATTGGTTACGTGGCTATTATTTCGTTGTATACAGAGTGTTGTTTTCTGCTATAATTTACTCGTGCAAGTTTTTTGTCTCCCCGCCCTAGGAGACTCCCGGTACTATATTATACGTAACAGCCGTAATTTAGGTACGGCATCAAACGTTTACGATACATACCGTAATCCACCGTATTGTCGGAACACTGTCAACAGATTCTGGTATGCACATGTGATGGTGTAGAGGTGAGTGCGGCACCTCAGCAACACGCACATGGCTCTTTTACTCATCCCCTTCAGCCTGAATTTGATGTTCATCGTAAATTCGGGGATTTCTCACAAAAAAAAAACAAAATAAAAACAAAGGAAGAACAAAACAAGTGATAACATGAGTAAAATCTATGTCAAGAATAAGCATAGGAGGACGACTCCCTTCGCGTCAAAGCCTCGCCCAAACCCCCACTCAAGCCCCAGTATAAACATACACCACCATCCTCTTCGCCAACAAAATCTTCCCCCCAACCTCCCAAACCGCATCAATCCACCCATAGTTATCGCTCAAGATCTGCGCATGTTCCACAACATCCTTGCACGTGAGCCATCTTCCGTAAGAGTTGCAGAGGCTGATACGTTTTGCAGATGTATTCGGCGGCTGCGAGGTGCGGGGCTGGGTGAGTGTCTGGGATTCCCTATAGGCAATCCAACAAATAATGCACAAGACAAAAAAAAAAGAAAGAAAGAAAGAAAAAGAAAAAAAAAAGAGTAAGAGGGTGGAATTAGTTTCCAATTGATCATATCACCGAGCTCCTATCTTCGTATAATATAACGAAAAACTCGTTGAATAACAAAAGCGAAAGATAGGGGCAGTGAAGGTAGAATAATGGCGCTGTTACAATCCTCTCTCTTTCGGATATACTTGCAGTAGGCAACCTTCCTTATCGTTCTTGATCGTTGATCTGTTTCCCTCCTTTCGCTTGCTTTGTCGGTCTTCGTAGTACAAGTCCTTGACTTCTACGATTCCTTTATTTGACGACTTTTGAATGTCCGAATGGATTTTTGGTTTGGTAGAAAAGCTTTTTGTATTGAAAAGTATTTAGATGGTTGCGTGAGGAACTAACTACTCTCGCCTACAGGCCTCCTTATATAGTCGTTCCTCCCCCAACCCTAACCCTTTGATGACTCATCCTTGTGAGTCATCCATACGTGTGACTCGAATGAGTCATCGTGTGAAATCTTATCAGCTGACTCCTATGAGTCGTCCTCGCTAACTAATAAAACCAATCAAAAACCAACAAACTAATCATGTGCGCAATTCGCGTAACATGTATCAAACCCGTGACTCATAATCTGAGTCACATGTGAAAACATAACATCATATGATCGCTATTGCGAGTCATAGAAAATCAAACAACCAATAAAAACCTATTAATGCCTTGCTAGCACAAGTCATGTGAAATACTCATTCTTTCTGACTCATAAGTATGAGTCAGGTAAAATCCGCCTTGCCTTTCTGCCTTGCTTAGTCACGATCCGTGACAGGCGCTTCGGCAGTTACTAAAGGGTTAGTGGTTATGTCAGTCGAAACCATTTAGGAATCAACTCACTCCTTGCTGAGGTACTGTAAGAAATCATGAAATCCACTATCTCCATCACCTAGCACACCCACACCCACCAGGGCTAGGGCTGAGCAGGGAGATACAGGGGGGATCACCCAATCAACGCCCTTCGTTGCTTTCTCACAATAGCTTCAAAGTCTGTATTCAGCCCACGGGAGATTCATTGTTTTTCGATACCCCATGGGAGACCTCTTTTGTTTGCCCATACAGCTACTATTTGCCCTATTGTTGGGCACCAGCACCTGGAACCACATTCCTTTTTGCTTTGGCAGATGGCTGGGACTACAGTTTATGGTTTGAGGAGCCTCTTGAGGTCTGAGCCCATACCTTCCTTATTGACACTGCGTAGTTATAACATGAACATGATTCTGATAGCACTTTATTCTTTTTTGTGATTATTCTGGAACCTATACTACCAACTGCCCTTTGGCATGTAAGATCTAGGAGTTGAGTTTTTTATTTCTCCTAGGTGACTATCATAAGTCTTGGGGTTTCCCAGGCAATCCAATGTAATGAGTTGCTCTCACCTCCTCACTCTGGGGGATGGTCCAGACCCCCAAACCCACTACCCACACCTTGCATTTTCTCCAGCCAGTTTACCTGGTTGCCTTGGTGTGGTAATACCACTTCAGAAGTTCTGGCTCACTCTGAGGCAATACTATTTGGGGATTCGTGGTGGCAGCCATTTTGCCCCGGAAAGGAAGGGAGGTTCGGGGATGTTATATGTGTGTCTGATTTCACTTGTGATTTGTGCTTGCAGTCAGTTTGACCTGGCTGGCATATTTCTTGTTGGTCTAGTATGTACCCATGTACCTGCTGAGTGTGGTGAAGCAGCCAAGGAGGAGGACTCAACTTGCAGATATGGTTGGAGTGGTGGTTGGCTGCTGGGGAGGGCTTCGCTGATGCTGGAGGGTTAGTGAGATAGTGGGCAGGCTGTTAATGATGCATATGTGGCAGGTTGTCTGCGAGGTGGATTTCTTCAGGTAGCTTTGGCTGGGGGGTGTTTCTCATGCTGTAGAGTAATACGATTGAGTTTGTGGATTGTTTTTACTAGAGAGTAGTGGTAATTGTAGTAATAAAATTAGGTTTCTCTCCATCACCCCGTGTAATCTCATGGTTCAGAGACAAAAGCTCCTGAGAAGGGCTAGCTCTTTCCAGAAGTGGTATAAGATCAGCCCTCAGGTCAGGTCATAGGTCAGGTCATGTTGGATCTCATTAACTGGCATTCGCAATTATATTAATCTGTCAATCTAAATAAATCATGGGCTGACCAGGTGATAATCTGATAGTGGATTCCACAAGTTATTACAGTAGTCACATAACTGTAACTAAAAGGACCTTGTAAATATGCGCAATGTCAGGGCTGATAGCTGATTGGTTATTATGACAATATTAAACCTAGTCGGGTGTGGCTCATTGAACAGTATCTGATAGGGAATAATGAGGCCATCCCCAGCTGGTGTCACAATCCCAGCTGCATCAATTGCAAATAATTAGTCATAGCATGGTACCAACAGCGAATTGCTTCTTAAGATTCTACCCTCATTTGGAACCATTTTCCAACTTTCCAATTTCAGTGCTGGTGGATTGTTGAAATTCACGATACTTCCATACCACTGTAATGTTGGTAGGAGTTACAGGAGAAAGAGAGATGTTACAGGATTAGTGTGTTTGGGACATTGTTTGATATGTTATGCTAAAGGATACAAGGAAAGAATAAGAGTTTGTTTGAGGATGAGACGAATTGGTGTCAGACTATGGCAGTTAGGAAACAGATAAGAAATGGTTGGGAAATGCAGGAAGAAGCAGGAAGGTATTCGGACTGTCGGAGAACAGTCAAGGGGAAAGGGAGAATGTTTTAGTAGAAGTTTGAAGGAGCTGATCAGAGGACCATGTGGAAGACTGGAAGAGAGCACGGAAGTCACTATGGATGAGGCTGAGAGAAAATGTTGTTAAGTGACAATTTGTTATATAAAGGACACCTCCAGTAGCTTAGATAGAACAAGACACAAGATAATGAGCAAAGAATTTCCTGCATAATCCTACCTAATTTTGTTAGGTTATGAGCCCAGATCGCACCTTGAAATAAAACAGTCTTCCTCACACACAAGAAAATCTTTTATCCTTCTCTCTTCCTTTATTTTCAGATAAGCCCAACAACAGATGACAAAATTAATCCATGACTTTCCTCCACCATGACGAGTACACAATCGCCCACCTCTGCCTTCACCTCCCTCAGCCACTCAATCGAAAAATTAGATGGATCCATAGCAACTGGGAAAAGTAACTACATCACCTGGAAATTTCGTATTCCCCGTATCCTCAAAGAAAAAAGTCTTTCCATGGCCTTGGATACCCCGTTGACTGGTCTGTCAATAGAAGCCTTCGCAAAAGCCGAACGAATCAATGATCAAGCCTTCACGATTATTTCACTCAATGTCTGCGACTCACAGATCCCACATATTCAGTCTACTCAGAATGCACAGAAGGCTTGTGATGCTCTTGCAAAGGTTCATCAGGGTATCGGCTCAAATGGCAGAATAGTTCTACTGCAGAAATTATAGAGTCTGAAGCTTAAGTAAGGTCAGGATATGTCAGCGCATCTGAATGAGTTCAAGGAACTATCAATGCAGGTTGCAAACCTTTCAGCAACAGAAGAAGAGATACCAGATAGCCACTTGATATCAATAGTAAGCCTTTCACTTGCAGAATCATACGAGCCATTGATTATGGTAGTGCAGTCACGTGTGGATACGATTACCTTCGATTTTCTTACCGGACGACTACTGCAAGAAGCGACATGAAGACAAGAATCACGGAGTACCGGCTCAGAACATAACAGCCAACTGCTTTCAGCATTTGCAGCTCGCTCAGGATATCGTCATCCTGGTTATGTTTCCCATCGAAAGGGCTGTGGTAGAAATCGAATATCTGGAAGAAGCAGCTTGGCAAGGAGTCCAATAGGTGGAAACCAAGATGGTGAAATAGGTGCTGGTAGAATAGCAGGACGATGCCTTTACTGCAGCAAAGAAGTGTATTGAAAGAAGGATTGCCTGAAATGCAAGGCAGACCTGGAGAAAGAAAATGGAGGTGGACATCTGGCCTTCATGGGCCTTGCGAGTGGAATGATGGGAGCAATGGACTGGATTATAGATTCGGGGGCATCCCACCATCTCACAGCAAATTGAGACCTGCTGGAGAATTATAATTAGATACTGTCTACCACAATGACAATAGGGAATGGAAAGGCAATTACCGCAATTGGGAAAGGAAACATTCAGCTCAGTACGACACAGGGAAAAGTTCAACTCTCTGGTGTCCTCTATGTCTTGGACATAGGCAGCAACCTGATCAGCATTGCTAGGATAGTCGACCAAGGATTTCAGGTCGAGTTTAATAAGACTGGATGCATCATCAGTAAAGAGAACACAACAAGGGGAATCGAGCAACGATACGGGAATATTTATTTCTTGACTGGATTACAAGAAACGGCCCTCATAGGATAATCTAACACCAGTGATAAGGCGAAATGAGATATTTGGCACCAAAGGATTGGACATCGAAGTGTTGATCACCAAGTAGAACAAAAAATCAAGAATGCAGTTAATGGCTTTCAGATCCTGGATTCATCGAACAGAGATGGCGAACTCTATGGAATCTGTCTGCTAGGCAAGCAAAGTTGAGAATGCCTAACAGGAGAATGAACGAAAAGTGAAGAGCTATTGCACACAATTCCCTTGGATGTGTGTGGACACATGTCAGTAATGGGGCTGATGGGAGTGAGGTACTTGGCAACATTTATCGATGAAAAATCTGGACACATTGCAATATCATTACTAACAAGAAAGTCAGAAGTGCTGGAAAGGTTTAGAGAGTATAAAGTAAATGTAGTAAGAGAATGCGGGAAGAAGATTAAGTGCCTAAGATCTGATAGTGGAGGAGAATTCACCAGATATGTATTCAAGAAATTCCTCAAGGAGAATGGAATTACACAACAGATCACACCACTGTACATGCCAGAACATAACATGATAGCGGAATGTGCCAACCACACTATCATGGAAATAGTTAGATGAATGATCCTCGATGCAGGATTGACACAAGAATATTGGGGCTATGCGGCTCTTACAGCCATTCACATTGTGAATCGCCTACCATCAAGTTCCTGCGATAACAAGAGCCCATACGAGAATTGGTTCAGATCGCGACCATTTATTGGACACCTGTGAGTCTTTGGTTGCATAGTTTACAGACACATCCCCACCCCGAACTGCCGAAAGCTGGACCAGAAAGCACAAAAATGCCGCATGATTAGATATTGCGAGGAAAGCGGGAGTCAAGTCTCTCGTGTTTACGATGAGCAAGAGAACAAAATCTATATCACAAGAGATGTCATCTTTGATGAAGAACGATATACAGTGAATGCAGAGACTGAACCAGGCTGTGATGAAGCATTCAAAGGTGTCATAATACTGGAGGATACGAACAGAACCTCCAACTATGGAAACAATTACAGGCCGTGAAGAACCACAGGATCACAAAGACGCTGGTAGAGAAGAAGAAAGGCCAGCTCAGCCATTACCACCAATCAATCCCCTCGAAGAAACTATATCCCCATATGACTATGACGAAGAAATGATCACCCTGAGAAGACCTGTGGTACCAGAGACCTGTGGTCAAGGATCTGGTGAAGTAAATCTCCCTCAAGGGAACACATGGAGGTCACAACGAGTGCAACAACCTCGTGAGCTGTTCCGGCCCTCCGCCTGGCAGGCATTTATCGCCGTTGCAGAGGAACTGTTGACATTACAAGAAGCACTTACCGGGAAAGATGCTAGTGCTTGGAAAGCACCATGTGATAGCGAATTGGAGTCACTAAGAAAAAACACCACATGTGTGATAGATCGATTACCAAGAGACTGAAAGATCATTGGATGCCGATGTTTATTTAAATGAAAGGAAGACGGCAGATTCAAGGTCTGTCTTGTAGCAAAGGGCTACTCGTGGGAGCCTGGCATTGACTTTCAGGAAACGTTTGCTCCTGTGACAAAGTTTACAACACTCCGTGTTCTCCCTGCCTTGGTCATGGAAAATGATTGGAAACTACACAGTATGGACATGAAGACCATGTTCCTCAATGGAGAACTAGAAGAAGAAATTTATATGGCTTGCCCAGAAGGAGTGTCAGGTATCGAAGAACCAGAATACACCTGTCGGCTCATCAAGGCCATTTATGGACTATGACAGTCACCACGCGCATGGTATCAGAAGGTCTATTCCTTTTTTATAGAGTTAAGATTCATCCGTGAACGGGTCGGTGCAGAGAAGATCTATCTTCAGTATTGTCCCACTGGCGAAAAGATTGCCAACATCATGACGAAGTCACTACCATGAGCTACACACGAAAAACACACCAAGGCAATGGGAGTGATTGGGAATACAGGATATGGAAGTTATCGTGAGGGGGTGTGTTGAAATTCACGAAACTTCCATACCACTGTAATGTTAGTAGGAGTTGCAGGAGAAAGAGAGATGTTACAGGATTAGTATGTTTGGGACATTGTTTGATATGTTACACTAAAGGATGCAAGGAAAGATTAAGAGTTTGTTTGAGGATGAGACGAATTGGTGTCGGACTATGGCAGTTAGGAAACAGATAAGAAACAGTTAGGAAATGCAGGAAGAAGCAGGAAGGTATTAGGACTGTCGGAGAATAGTCAAGGGGAAAGGGAGAATGTTTTAGTAGAAGTTTGAAGGAGCTGATCGGAGGACCTTGTGGAAGACTGGGAGAGAGCACCGAAGTCACTATGGATGAGGCTGAGAGAAAATGTTGTTAAGTGACGATTTGTTATATAAAGGACACCTCCAGTAGCTTAGATAGAACAAGACACAAGACAACGAGCAAAGAATTTCCTGCACAATCCTACCTAATTTTATTCCGGATTTCGGTCAATCTTGATGGTGACCACCATCCTTGTTTCCCTATTAGAGTTGATCAACCACCAGTCGGCGTGGGAGCGGAGTTGGGGGAGGGATTGCGAATACCCAACCTCTATAATGAAGGACGGAAAAGTGTCACGGCCTCTTGTAGACGGTCTGATTGCAGAGTCCCCCTCTCTACTCTGTCCACCAGGGGCATGGAACCTCCCTGTCCCAAGATTATCATAAGAATCAATCGTGTGTCCAGGCATAGCCATTATCTGGTCCGTGACTAATTCTCAAAATCTTCGCTGTGCTATTTCGTGTGACAAGCCGGACATTAACTTGATTACGAGCCGCTGCAACAGTGGCTCATATGTGAACCTTACTTGTCTGCAGATCCACTGCCGATAGAATGCAACATTGATTCTCCCCTCCAAATTGCTTGGCACATGAGTGACAAGAACGTGGCAGCCACTAGTAGACTCAAGGAACTGTTCCACTCTGAGTTCCACAATTCTGGCTAGCTATGGTGCGGTAGAGAGACGGTATTGATCATTTTGAGGGATTAGTGAAACCAACATATCGAAAGGGCTAAGGTGTCCTGGGTCGAATGAAGCAGGGTTCGATACATCATGTAGAAGTACGAGTGAGGCGGTAGGAGTCCTGGGGGAAGGTCTGGAAGACTCCGTGTCATCAACGAATGCATCAGCAGGAGTAGAATCTGTGGGGGACTCGCGACGGAAATTTGAATTGAAAGTATCAGGAATGTCAGCGAATGCATGTGACATGTTTGTATGAAATGATCTAGGAATAGTTGATGGAATGATGAGGACTGGGGCGGAGGCGGTAGAGTTTCGAAAGTTTTTATTTGCAGTGATGATCTGATTTATTGTCCAGATTGTTGAATATCACGGCGTTCATGCAGCAGATCGTATTATCGGTCACAATGGTCATGGACGAGCCGGCGAGGAAACCGATTGGTTGGAGGATGACAAGATGTCGAGTGGTATCCTATAACAGCGACATGGGTGATTTGTCGATATGATAGTCCTTCATGTCGGAAGTGACGGGAAAAGGAGTTAAGGAGATAAAGGAGTTAAGGAGATAACGGATATAATATCTACCGGAGAGAAGATAATGTAGTTAATAAGGGTATTCAATTGCATCACATATTGTATAAGTATGTGGCGAATCACTCTTGGAACTGCTTCTGATAGGCTGTTGGACTTTTGAAGTCTCACAGATTATACTTATATGTTATGTATCGATTTCCATGTTTAAGTTGGGTGGATAAAAATAAGCTTTGCTTTTTTTCTGATTATTAAACTACAATAACTTCCACCAAATATCAGCATTCCACCAAACATGCCCAAATGTATGAAATAATACAGTAAAATCATGTCAATTCCCCACTCCCAAGTGGCCTCTGATACCTCTTTGCAATCCATCACATCATCCTAGGTACCATGGCAAAAGTACCAGCTTGAACGTCTTATTGCCTGGCTGGAATCAAATATTGAGATGGTATGTGGCAAAAACCAATTGGATTAAGGCTGTTAAGGCCAACATTATCCCTCATGATGACTATATAACCAGCAAAAAGATAATAGAAAAGTTCAATAATATGCAAAAATCGTATAATGAGCCAAAGTAGATGCAAGCACAATCTGGATGTGGTCTTATAGTGGAAGAGTATTATCAGTCAATACATGGTATGCATACTATAACTATATTCATAACCTAGAAATACTATCAAATATATCTAATTGCTTTGGTACTATAGATCAGCTTGAGCAGAAGTGCCCATTTTTTCTGGAAGTTAGATGAACTATGTAGCAGAAAATCAAATACTATTGCTGTAATACAATTGGATTCAATGGTACCACTACTCAACATAGTTCCTACCATGCTAGATACAGGAGACAATAATACCAGAGATGATGAACCTTTGGATAGAGCACAGTGGCAGGGATCTCAAACAGTGAATCGAGCATATCTAGCAGTTACTTCAACCACCTATCCCAATATAGTAGATTCTCATCCCCATTTAGGGTCTGATATCAAATTTCACTCCTCACATAATCAATGCCGTATCACAAATATCAATGCTATGGTGGATGCCATAGGATATTTAGAAAAAGATAAAGAAAAGTAACCAGATGAACAGTTTCAGTTACAGATACATATAGAATCACTCACAAGTAATGAAAGCATTGCAGTTGAAGTTGCATGAATTAATGCTCAGACTTTAGAACATAATATATCAGTAGTATTGGAGGCTTTGGTTGAGGTTTTAGTTGATCAATTGCATAAAGGGACCTTGGCAGCTCGTACATGAAGCAGGTCTTGGTGTGCTTTACCTGCCCTTTGTGATGATTGAATGTATTTATTGGTGGTATTATCTTTGACTTGTATGGTAGTATGCTGAATATCATATGTAGTAGCTTTTATCTGTACTGTATCTTCTTCCAACCAAGGATGACTTTCCTGAGGCTGGTGCAATATATTATGCAAAACCAAACATGCAATAATCTAATCACATACTTGCTTGTGATTGCTAGCCACTTTATTACCAATTCCAATTTGTAAACCTTGATGGAGTGTCTTCCAGTGGGCCTTTAGCATCCCTAAAGCATGTTCTATTTCTATTCTCATGGAGGAATGTATACAGTTATATTGAGCACGGTTAGGCTGTCTCAATATTGGCTCCTTATATAGTGTTATTATATGACTGTCCAATATATATACCTAATCAGCTAGTATATATTAGTCTATCATCATTATTCTCATCTGCTTTTTATATAATTTGCAGCTTTTGAATATGGTACTAGGTTTGTGAATGCTTGCTAGATTGCCTGTAGATACATAGATGAATCAACCACTTCAATTACATACTACCTAAATATCTATTAGGTCCTACTATACTATGTGATAGATTGTATATCTACCTGTAAATTAATGCCATAAGTCTTTTTACAAGATCAATATGATTCACAGTCATGTTTTGGCTCATGTTGTAGTGAGATCTCAGAACCATTAAGGAAGCCCACACAATTACTCAATACCCTAACTGTATCCTCATTATTATGATTGGTATTTATGAGTACCTCTGACTGCCAGCATATATATCATGATATAAGATGTATGAGTACATCTATCATACGCTGTAAATAGTTATACACTAAGCCAAGTCCAATGTTGAGATTTATACAATACTTTTGAAAGCTTTCTATTCTACCTAGCACATATAGTACTACTGCTATCTGTTGATATGATAGGTGTGCAGGCTTTTGAGAATGTTGATGGCAGGAATCTCTAAGTACTGGCTGAGTGTATATTGTAACAAGCTTCCAGTAGCTATCACAAGTCATTCAGAAGAATGTACAGAAAGTGTCTTTATTGTATTCAAATATGACATTATTGAGTGTATTTTTATAATGTCAACTGGCAACTTGATGTTCTTGTGATATGATATACCTCTTGCTAGAGATGCTTCTCCACCATTCATAAAATGACTGAAAGATCATTATCTGGATCCTAACCTAGATCATTACTTGAGTCATCGTATACATTGAGAAGAACCTTCCTGTTAACTAGCATCTCAATACTAGTTGTAAGAGCTTGCTCAATTGCTACTTTTTCTGGTTTGCATGGCATCTTCAAAGATGCAAGAATAATTACAGATTGTACTATAGTAATCACATGAATGATGTGTCTGATATTACTAATAAAACAGCTTATATAAACTTATTATATAATCTTACATACATGATAACCCAAAGGAGGTTTTCAATTATCCTAAGCCTCATTAGGTTTAGTATTATAGTACCATAATATTATGTATTTTTGTCAGTAAGACAATTGAATACCCTTAATAAAAGGTGCAGATGCTCATGAGATAAGGCACTTACCAGCATCCAGTATTGAGGGATTTAAGGATATAAGATTAGGGTTAATATTGCAAATATCAATGAGCATGCAAAGAAGTAGCTAGGAATGTTTGGTATATAGACCTTAGCTATTGCCGATAACATTGCAATAAATAAGCTCAACATAAAGCTCATAATTCATGCAGATGTATGGTATTGTAAAGGAGTTGATTGAATGAGCAGTAGAAGGATTAATTGACACTGATGAAGTATTCATGAGATGGTGTTGGGAAGAAGGTTGGAAAAGTAGGGACACCTTTATCTGTCCTTGTTGTCTTTAAACTTTATTTTATCAGCTGCAGATGTAATGTATTTAACAGGGAGGTGGCCACCTAGCACACCAGAGAAATGGCGATGATAGTTAAACATCTGGATATGGGAAGAGGATAAAATACAGATGGAGATATCATCCACTGGATGGGTATTCTGGAACTTGCACACACATTCCTTGACTACCACTGGTGTTCCAACAACTTGTATCAAGGAATCACCTGGGGGGTCCTGATATTACCAAGTATGGATAATCTGCTTAGGGTGGTCAAGCAAGAGTGGGTGTTGGGGGCAATTGGGTACCCCTCATATATCCTTAGAATGACTAGTGAGTATGCCCAAGCACTTCATTGGGTGCCCTCTGAGCCTCTTCTGCTCACCGAGATCTTCTTATTAAATAAAGATGATAATATCCTGACATGACTCCTTGCCAATTGGGGCAAACACCCCCTGGACCTAATAGTCTTGGAGTCACATCTGGGTGAGGGAGACACTGAGGACCGAACCCGCAAGCCAGCCCATAGCAGATAACCTTTCTTTGTCTGCAAGGTCTGGAATTGCTGTAGGCAGGCCAGAGATATCTGGGAAGCCATCATAGAGGATGAAACTGAGGTGGAGGAGCAGGAGGAGGAGGAGGGAGAGGAACTGGGGGAGGAGGAGCAGGTAGTGGGTTCTGGGAAAGATACCAGTAAGGTGGAGGAGTCAGAGTGGTTTGTGGGGGAGCATAAAAAGGAGGACAAGTCTGAGGGGGACTCTGGCAAGTGGCCAATCATGATTGACAATGTAAGTTTCGAACCTGACCTCATTTCAGTTAGCTCAGCTAATCAACAATATAGGATGAAGAACCAGTTGAGGAAGCAGGTCACTCAAGACCTCTCCACATGATAGACCTGGACTCCCTACCCTCAGGTGACATCCAGCCTTCTAGGAACTCAGATGCTGATAAGCATTAAATTATGCTTACCTTTGTCTACAAGCAGCTCTGGTTGGCAGAGTTCCTAACTTTATCACAGCCAACTAACCATGGTTAGGTAGATGGGGCCCTAGACTGCTCCTCTCTCCCTGATATACTGATGGTGCTACCAACACTCATGATGCTCCTGCACCCCAGCCTTCTTTGGTCTGCTCAAACCCTGTAACTCCTATGATAGTTCCTTCAGCTCGTTCATCTCTCCCTGTATTCTGCTGAGGTACAAGGGTCCAGAATGCCCTAAAATAATTTTCCTCTACTGTAGGTAGAATTTGCTTAGTATTTTTTTCTTTTTTCTTTTGCTATCTGATCATGAAGGTTTGGTTTTATTTTTGTTTCCCATTTTTGGATTTGTTTACTCAGTTTAGCTAGTAGCTCTTAGCTTGCACTTGTTAGCTACCAATGATATCCCTTGATGTACTCAGTATCTCCTATTGCTAGATGTTTTGATCTCAAGTACCTAGTATGTGATACTCATGATACTATTTTACACCCTTACTTTGGCATCTCTCATTGTTTTCAATTTCAATCTCAAGTGCCTGGTACAGTACAGTAGACTACAGTATGTGATAATAGTAATACCATTCAGCCCCCTTGCTATGGCATCTTGCATGTCTTGCATGGTCTGTCATTATCTCACCTAGAATTAGTTGACTATCTGAGTTCATTATTTGCTAGAGTATGGACATTAGTAATGAGATCAACTTAGTTTTGAAGTTGGTCAGAGATGGTCAGGCTACAACTCCTGTCTGTCTCATTACTAACATCTCTGCCTGAGTAGGTAAGATTGCTTGAATTCAGCCTCTCGGGTGGTCAGCTATGTTGAGTCAATACCAGGAGATGATTTCAGACACTTCTAGTACTAGTTAGGCAATACAAGAATACTGTAGTGACAATAGTATTGGTACAAGATACTATTTGTGGCTAGATTTTATTAAGTCACCCACTCTGGCAACGATAACGTTTTACCTAATTTTTTCATGCCAGAGTCTTGAGTCCAATCATAGTTGAGAATGCTGAGATTATTATGAACATAATGTGGAATACTCTGAAAGTGCCATTTTGCAAGCAAATATTTTGCTTCAATAACAAGTGATAGTCACTAATCCTGCACCCCTCCTAGAGTCCTGTGTATTAGACATAATGTACTGTATACAATATGAGGAAACTATACAAACTTCTCATCTTCACTGAACTGTTGTCACAATATCAAAAGGCATTGGTAACATATTTCTACATTACTGATGCCTCTTGGTGTTGTGACCCCATGATGTCCTGTAGTATCACAGTCATGATAGTATGATGTTCCATAGCATCAGTCACAACAGCATGATGTCCTATGCCATCACAGTTATGACAGCATAATGTCCCATAGCATTACAGCCACAATACTGGTACTCATACTGCAATCCTTGCATATCTTCCAGTGTGCTTCCTACTTTTCTACCATATATTCTCTTCTATGGGTCTCTACTCCAGCTATGTCCTCCTACCTGCCAAACCATTACATCAAGTCATTCCAGTTTCTATCTTCACCAGCCTTATGAGATAATGTTTGTGAAATATATTTCTGACCAACCACTCAGGAGCATCTAAGGGAGAAAGTTATAAACCAATATACATCTCTCTATATAAGACTTCATGGCTGGTATACCTTTAGGACTGTATTGTGAGATTGCTTAGGTTGCAAGAATTATTATTCTAATTGGTTTAGATCTATTTGTGCAGCTTCTCCTCTGTGCAGATAATCAAAATACTAGAACTGACTATATTCTCAACAGACTACCTTGTGCTCCATAATTCTAAATGTACCATACTATGCTACATCTTTCTCAACTCCACCAGTATCATACCGATAATAGTACACTGAGAAACCTTGTATGTACCCCCTACCACTAAATACCCATCAGTATAATGCAAAGACCTGAGAGCAAGGACACAGTAACAATTGATACCATGCTTTATCCTATAGTCAAGTTTTTTGTTAATGGGGGGTCTGCCTCAATGAAGCTCTCTCAGGCCAAGGACATGCAATCAAGGCTCAGGCCAAGGACTGATAGTGAAATAGAAGTCTAGTTTGATAAGCGAATGTCCCTCACCGTAGATGGTGGAGGCTGGATTGGCAAACACAACAAGAAGGTAGTGATAGTTGCAATTGAGGGCCACATACAGTTCACCTGCACCAATGTTGACTTACTGATAGGAGGCACTGAGTACATCGTATTGGTCTGGGGATAGTACTTGCAGGTTGGCCAGGTGTGGATGGGAATTGTATGTCTCGATATCTATATTGAGGCAGACTTCAATAATATTTCCTAAACATGTATTATTTGAGTGTTCTATGACATTTACTACATGCCTGCAATTGCATACCTTACTTGCACTGAATAATGCAGAACACCTTCTCACCCCTCTCCTTTGCCTTCCCACAGGCTGTCTTGTCCTCCTAGGTCAGCAGGTTCAGGCAAGGATTGTGAATCAGACAACAGACAAGATTACCAGACACTTTAAGATTTAGCCCCTGAGGCTTCCTAGTAGCATAACGTACAATCATATTGAAGATTAGCTCCTGCAAAATCCACAACACTATACCCATACGAACTTGCATTGTGGGGTGTTCTATTGGGGTATTTGGACACAACAGGTACATGAGGCCCTAGGACTCTTTTTGACTAAGGATAGAAACTATGTCAATTCAAATACATACAGAGACCTACAAGTACTGCCTGCCTCATTCCAAAATATCACATAGCTTAGGTGGTTGCTTCTTGGAGCTATTAATAGGTCACAATATGATACAATACAGTTTACTATTGAGCTATTACCCCATCACTTTCAGAATCTTTGGACCAATTATGACAATAAGTGATTTTTCCTGAATGTGTGCCTCATCAACATTGTAACAGAGCTGCAACTAGACTAGGGTGACCTTGAGTGGACAATGAGTACACCATTGAGATGGTTTGAAGGGGCCAAGTTTTGTATATTTGATTTTCAACAGTGCTTTCACTTTCGTATGGATTCAATCACATCAGCAGAAAAGAACCTGCATCTGATGTATGGGCGTCATGTCCTGATACACACCGCATTTCTTGTGCGCCCAGTGTGCCTGGTGCATCCTGAGTTCCATTGCGACCCCCTGTTGCACCCTATGTGTCATGATATGTGTTGCAACACAACATTGCACCTGGTGCATCCTGTATCGCATAGCAACGCTTTGCGGTGTGAGGACACTAGCTGACATTGGGTCGACATCCTCACAACCCCTAGATATCTGCATCTCTGTCACAGCTTCTTCCCCATATCCTGACATCTGGCTATTGCCGCTGCCTCATGGGAGTACCACTGGGCATGGCCACACAGGGCCGGCCTTCGTTACGTTCCTTCCATCTCTCATCGCAACACTATAACTCCATCCTAACATGGGCCACAGATGCCTTCCATCCTCCGATGTCCCCATCCCTGTCCTGAACCTTCCCAGCATCCTGACCTGTCACCGTTGTCGGTTCCTCACTGTGAGGTCCCAGGGCGTTGTGGTGATTTATCGCAATCTGTCTGGTTTCTTCACTCCGTTCTAGCGATGTCAGGACCCACAACATTTCACTGCGTGGTGTCATCAGGGTCCTAATCTCAAGGACTGAACAATCCCCCACCATAATTTTCTACATCATGTACTTTTAGTTGTAACTATTATTTAGTTTCTATTAATTAGTTTCTACATAGAGGTTTCTATATACAGGTTGCAATGAAAGATGCTATAATATTCTCCATGCCATTCAACCATCCACGATGCAGAATACTTGCCCAAGCCTACAGTTGTCGCCCGACTGTCTGATCTCATGACCCCTCAATAAATCTCGTTAAATGTCCTTAAATCAATATGGCTGTTAACAAGCCATCACTGGTCTGTCTCCAGGATAAGGTGCGCCACGCCTAGGATTGTCCCTATATCTACTATAGTAAACTCTCGTGCATTTTCCCTTAGCTGTACAGTGACAAGGCAATGGACGTCGGATACGCGTCCCGAGTTAACAACGTTCAATATTTGGACACATGTAAGTCTGTGAACTGTGTCCTCGTGCATGTAGTCTCTGATTGGGAAGAGCGCCAGGAGCTTTCCGGGGAGACGGCCCCAGAGCACACCATACATATGCTTACCACCCGTCTGTACCCAAACCCAATTGTTGCGACTCGCCTGGTTCCTGAAGAGTCAGGTACCAGTAGAGTGTGCCCTGTGGATGTTGTAAATGTTGGTTTCCTGGAACGCTAGAATGGGGATTTCAAGTTGTGTTAGTAGTTCCACTGGAAGGAATCAAAGTATGGCAGGATGTTCAGGAAGGCGGCGCTCGGTGGCCAGGCTATTCCAGCTATATTGAATCAATTCCCGACAGATGCTCTCTGGTGAGATACCCAAGACCTTACAAAAATCCATCACATTGGAAACATCATCACAACGCCCCTTCAGGATCGTATGATTGGGAACTGGTGCGAATACGGAATTCGTTTTATCTAAATGTTCCACCACATTGGCAGGGAGATCAGCCCCACAACGTCGCAGGGAATCTAGGTTCAAAAGTCTCATTCGGATCGCATGCTGGCAACCATAGCTGTGCACGATCTGTCTTGCAGCATCATTTCTATTTGAACGCTGCCACCACTCCTTGATTTGTTCCTAATGCGCAAGCTCACCAAACTCTGTGGAATACATCTGAATGTTGCCAAACTGGTATATGTGACCCTGAAAATGACTTAGTAGATGCATCTTAATGGAGTTGAAATGAGATTCCGTATGGATTAGTTCCATACGTGGGTCGATCTCTTCTTCACGATCCTGCTCCTGTACACGATACTGGTTGGATTTCACAACACATTGGTTTACCTGTGTTCTCTGATGTCGTAGCTCCCTTCGCTGCTCATCAACCTTTGCCCGTGTCCTCTTCGATATTCGAACCTCCAAGAAGATATCTTTTGTATCATGAAACTGATTCAGATATTGTTCCATATAATCCAAGGTCTCAGGTGTATGGCTTCGATATTGGGCCATCAAAGTTAAATCAAGTAATGACCTGATGCAGGTGAGTGCGCATTTGTATGGCAATACTTGCGTACTCTCAGGCTGCCTCAATTCCACAGCAAGAACTCCAAAAAGACAATGCTCCAGGTTCCTCATCTCCTTTCCTTGCCACTGCGTAACCTCGTGGTATGCTTTTTTGGGCACAAAGAATCCCAGGTATGGTGGTAAAGCCTTCCAGGCATCATCAAAAGAGTGCAGTCGGTTGTGTTTCTTGAGGAATCCCTGAACCCAGTCTATCATATGCTTGAATAGTCCCAAATAAACTGTATGGAGCAAATCCGGCTTGTGCAGATCAGGTGCTGAAACCCATTGAAGCCCATGAAAAACATTCCATCCCATCTTGATACCAAGTGCATCAAACTTGGTATTCATGTCTCCCAAACCAGAGTCTGTCGACCGATGCTCATTTTCTTGTTTGAGACATTCATATGTGGCATAATCCCGCGTCTGATACGTCTCCTGTCCATTGGTTCCTAATGCATCAGGAGGCACCTCACATTTTGGACAGGCGTTAGATTTTACTCCATGTAGTGCAACATTTTCCATATGGTCTGCAACCCACGCGGACAAGATAGGGAAGCACCGCGGACCTTCCCATCCGCACAGTCAATTGAGACACCATCAAGTACCTCATCTTGCAAGGGCGACAGTATGAGTTCAAATACGACTCGTAGTATGTGAGCATTGATTTGTCTCTTCAGGTTGTCTGCTGAAGAGGACTGTGGGAACTTGAGCGGGACGGGCAATAGTGCAAGAAGGAGAACTGCCATTGATCCAGGTCTGTTACACCTAGTCGATAGGGGATTTCTGGTCATAATATAGACAGGCCACACTTTCTGGTCACCTGAGAAGTTGGTAAGATGTGTCTGATCAGACATTCCAATTATTGGAACCAGAGTTGCACCACCTGGAAGTGTATTCTATAAACAATTAGCCAGTGCCCTGATGAAGGAGGTTGCAAAGTAGGGTGTACAGTAATTGGATGTCCCACCACCAGTCTGCCGGATGCATTTCGGCATATATCCTATGCCCATTCTTGTCATATTCATGCCGCGGCATGTAGACCAAGTCATCCCTGTATGCTATCTGCCGAAGAAGGTATCTGACACAATCAAAGACGTTCTGATAGAAGAAATGCTGCGTTCTCTTACCATCCTCAACTTCACCTTTAAACCATTGTAGATAAGGACTGTAGGGGTCCAATGAACGGAGATGATTCTCCAACATGTGCATTGAACTATAGCCAACTGACGCAGAACTACCCAGACTGCTGGAAAAGAATTCATTGATTCGAGACTTTGAGACTTTACTGTGAATGAAGCAAGATGCAAGTTTGAAATAGTGAGCATTGGCAAATGGAGCCCGTGGATCCTAGCACAGAGTACGGTGTTCATCCTCAAACCTGCTCATGTCTCCAATCGCTTCACCGGTGCCTGGGTAATGCAATCGTCTGCCGGCCGTCGTGGAGGTGTTGTGGTTGAGTACTTCAGCATCAGACTCGTGTGCGACATCATCATTGAATATGTCGGCATCCCATCCCGTGGGGTCTGGATTAGATTCATAGTCTGAATCTGGGCGTTCGTTCTCGTCGTTCACCTCCAGGGTGAGGAATAGATCTGTTTCAGTGTCATTAATAGCACTCATGGAAGGTGTATATTGTATGGTTGAGGCAAGTACGATGTCCAGATTTGCATGCACAGTTCGTAGGTGTTTCTCGTATGTGCCTACCCACACGTACCTTCAGCAATAAAATAAACATTTAACAGCCATGGTGAAAATCTGCCTACTCGATCTCGAGGGTCCTGTATATATTATGAGATGAAGGAGTACAGTATACTGTTGATCTTGATGCCTGTCAGTGGAACACTGGGTCAAGGGGTTTGCACACGGTGAACTTTAACTAGTATCCAAACAGCTTTAGCACTTGTAGCTTGATGCCTTGTATTACCCCATCTTATCAGATCACCTCATCCTCTCTGTTATAACACAAGCTACTTTCCCTTCTTGGGCCATCACTTGACATCACTTCGTATCATGACACTTGTGCAAATTAAAATCTTATTTCACAAATGTTAGTTACACATCATGGCATGCTTAGGAACGTTGTTGCTAGCTACATTATCAATTGTTCTCATATTATCTTTTTTATTCTGATCTGCCGCAAATCTGCATCCACATATCTGTACAGCCCCATGCCCTCGGGGGTAATCCAGCACAACAGAGGGCAGATACATCTCATCATACAAATAAGCTAAGTTAATTTCTCAGAAAGGATTCAGAATCGGAACCCTCATTCCGGAGATCAGGGAGAGCAGTGCCATTCACGCAATCATGCTTCTGCTTGCGTGTCTGTTGCCTACAGGCACCTGCTATGGTCTTACTCCTGAAAACATGCCACAGCAGGGACCCATGCATAGTCGAAACCAAGCAGAGTCAGGAACCAGTCCAGAGCCTTGTAAAGTGGATTAGCTTGCGACCACGGATACCTACCATCGAACCCACAGGAAAGTGAAAGCACCATTCCAAATCAAATACATAAAACCTGGCCCCTTCAAACTGTCCCAATGGCGCACTCATTGTTCAGTCAAGGTCACTCTGGTCTAGGTGCAGCTCCGTTGCGACATTGATAAGGCATGCACATAGGGAAAAGCACTCATTGTTATAATTGGTCCAGACATTCCGGAAGTGATGGGGTAATAGCTCAATAGCAGACTGCATTGCGTTGTAATGTGGCCTGTCAATAGCCCCAAGAAGGCACCGCTTAACTTGTGTGATATTCCTGAATGAGGCAAGCAGTGCTTGTAGGTCTCCCCGTGTATTTGAACTGACATTGTTTGTATCCTTAGTCAAAATGGGTCCTAGGTCCTCATATCCCTGTTGTGCCCAAATGCCCCAATGGAACACCCCACATCGTGAGTTTGGATAGGCATAGTGTCGTGGATTTTGCAGGAGCCAATACTCATTATGATTGTGCCTTATGCTGCCAGGAAGCCTCGGAGGCTGAATCTCACAGTACTTGGTAATGTTGTCTGTAGCCTGCTTCACAATCCTTACCCCAACCTGCTCACCATAGATAGTGGAGGCTGGATTGGCAAATACAACAAGAATGTGGCGATAGTTGCAATCGAGGCCCACATATAGTTCACCTGCACCGATGTTTACTTCTGAATAGGAGGCACCGAGTGCATCACATTAGTCCAGGGATAGCGCTTGCAGGCTAGGCAGGTGTGGATGGGAATTGTGCATCTCGATATCTATATTGAGGAAGACTTCAATAATGTGTCCTAATGATATGTTATTTGAGTATTTCACGACATGTACTACACACCTGCTATTGCATAACTTGCTTGAGCTGAATAACATGGAACACCTTCTCACCCCTCTCCTTTGCCTCCTCACAGGCCGCCTGGTCCTCCCTGGTCAGCAATATTCTCTTATCAAACCAGCCTTCTATTTCACTATTGGTCCTTGGTCTGAGCCTTGGTTGCTTGCCCTTGGGCTGAGAGAGCTTCATTGCGGCAGATCCCCCTGTAACGGGGGCGCCTTAAGTGAAGATGGATCCCAAGTTCGCGACCGCACTGAAGTGACTCAAAGATCAAAAGCGATAATCAACAGTAGAGTAAAGAAGAATCAAAACAGTAAAACTTAATATTGTTAAGCCGCAGCTTCACTCAGTAAGTTTCTCAAGAGGTAGTTGATGGCAAGAGTAGAGTGGGACTCACATATAGTTTAAGTAGAATATCATATACTGCCAGTTCCCACCCATCACTACTCCAACTTACTCATGAGCACACGCGTCTCCTCCGGGCTGGCCAACACACACCACCCAGGACATTATTCCTTTGTAGATGTTGGTCCGCTCTGGCTAAATCTCCTTCCGACATCAAGTGTTTCAGCGCTGCATCTCTAATGCGACCGCAGGAGAAAAACTCTTCATATCGTTTTCATGCTAGTGATGAACTATCATGCAACTGAGGAGATACACCATTTACGAACTCTCATACCCATATGCATTTCATTTATGCAAGCCTTTAGTAGACATAGCTCTCACGATCGATCTGAACCTTCTACTTCATTCTAGTCAAATCTTTGCTTGATAGGAAAGTCTACTTGGCTCCCCCAGTGGGGTACCTTGGCGATTGGCCTGGTGGGCACTACCCACAGTCACCTCCCCGAATGTACCCCTACTGTGATGAGAATCATACTTTTAGAGTTCTCAAATAACCCCAATAGTCTTACAGCGATTGGGCATGAGTTGTGTCTATGTGCGATTCACCTGCCTGGAGATGCTTCACCATCTTCCGGGCCACCCTGGGACTACCCGGGAGGCTCTGGTCTACCCTTCCGGTATTACCTGAGTAACTCCTTCAGATCTTGTCCGTCTTACACATATTTGGTACCCGAAGATAGTCCTTCCTCTGGAGCACACCCTATGCCCTCTCATATATCCTACGGACAGCATCCGGTCGGACGGACGGCGACAGCCGATACAGTGTTGAAAGAGTGCTGTCGCTCAATTCCTTTTGTAAGGAATGGCGCAACTCAACAACCGTAAGCCCATGACGTGCGGGCCTTACACTGGGGCCGCAGGGGGGTGTTAGGAATACCTCTGTAAAGTCCTGGGGCATTCGGAGCCCTGTAGCTCCTCCTGTAGTCTACCAAAGGCTACCAGGTTTGTTGCCTTTGGATTTTACCGTAGTGCCCAATCCTTATAGGATTGCCTCCTGCCCCAAGTAAGTACCTCTATATGCTAGGTAGGGTAACTTGGACCTTATGGCAGGGTAACTCGGACCTCATGTCAGGGTAACTCGGGCATCATTACACGAACGTTTCCCAAGCCCACCTTTTATACTACTATCATATAGCATACGTAGTTGTCCACTAAAATGAACCAAACTACCCTTACCCATTGACCTCAAGGTGTTTGGTATGGGTGAAGGAGTAGTTTTACTGTAAGACACCCTCTGGTGGGTCGTTACACCCCCATTGACATGGGACTTCAGGGTTGGATAAAGCGTAGTATCAATTGTTACAAGCTCCTTGCTCCGAGGCCTTTGCCTTATACCGGTGGGTGTTTTGTGGTAGGGGGGACGAATAAGGTTTCCCAGTGTGCCATTATTGGTACGATGCCCTGGGAGTTGAGAAAGATGTAGCATGATATGGTACATTTGGAATCGTGGAGCAAAAGGTAGTCTGTTGAGAATAGGGTCAGTTCTAGTATCATGATTATCTGCACAGAGGAGAGGCTCCACAAACAGATCTAAGCCAATTGGAATTCCAATTCTCATGACCTGAGAAATCTCATAACATGGTCCCCAAGGTATACCAGCCATGAAGGCCTATATAGAGAGATGTACACTGGTTTGAAACTTTCTCCCTCTGCCGCCCCTGAGTGGTTGGTCAGAAATAAGTTTCACAGAGGTTATCCCAAGAGGGTGGTGCATATAAAAATTGGAATGACTTGATTTAATGGTTTGGTGGTAGGAGGATGTAGCTGGAGTTGGGAGACCTGTAGAAGAGAACTTGAATATATGGTAGAAACCTTAGAGGTACACTGAAGAAGATGCAAGGATCGAGGTATGAGTACCAGTGTTGCGACTGTGATGCTATAGGACGTCATTTTTACATGACCATGATGCTATGGGACGTCATGCTGTCGCAATGGCAAGGGGCATCAGTAATGTAGAAATGTTACCGACGCCTTTTGGTATCGCGACGACGGTTTGGTGAAGATGAGAAGTTTGTATAGTTTTCTTGTGTCGTATCCAACCCGTCATGTCTAATATGCAGGGCTCTGGGGGGGGTGCAGGATTACTGACTATCACTCTTTATTGAAGCTAAAGATTTGCTTGCAAAATGTCATTTTCATAGTGTTCAACATTCTGTTAGGAATAATCTAAGCATTCTCAACTACGATTGGACTCAAGACTCTGGCCTGAAAGAATTAGATGAAATGAGGGTGCTGTTAGGGTGGGTGACTTAACAAAATCTAGCCAAGAATGGTATCTTTTACCGACACCATTGGCGCTACAGTATTCTTTGCCTAACTAGCACTAGAAGTGTCTGCAATCGTCTCCTAGTGTTGGAGTCAATATAGCTTCATACCTGACAGGCTGAATTCAAGCAATGTGAACTACTCAGGCATAGAAGTTAGTGATGAGACGGACAGGGGTTGTAGCCCGACCTTTCCAGACCAACTTCAAACCCGAGTCCGTCTCATCACTAACGTCAATACCGTAGTTGATAATCGACTCAGATGGTCAGCCAATGCTAGATGACACACCAGATGCCAAAGCAAGGGGACTGAATGCTATTACAATTATCACATACTGTACAATAGTCTACTGTACTGTACCAGGCACTCGAGATCGAAATGGCAAGCAATCAGAGACACCAAAGCAAGGGCATCAAATGGCATCATTAGTATCACATATCAGGCACTCGAGATCGAAACATCTAGCAATGAGACACCAGGGGCATCAGTGGGTATCATTAGTAGCTAAGAACTACAGGCGAAGAACTACTAGCTAAACCTTGCAAACAAATCCCCCAAATGGGAAACACAAATAAAAACCTCAATCAGATAGCAAAAAAAAAAAAAAGAAAAAAACTAAGAAAATTCTACAAAAGAAAAAAATGAAATTTACGGCTGGGGAAATTTATTTTCTGGCTTACCAGTCCCTTGTGCCTCGGCAGTGCACAGGCGGGGATGATCAAACAGAAGGAACCATTGTGGGAGCTAGGGGGTTAAAGATGACCAAAGATGCCTGGGGGGCAGGGGGCGTCATGGGTGTCGGTGGTACCATCGGTACATCAGGAGAAGGTGAGCTGTCCAGGGTCCCATCGACCCAACCATGGTTGGTTGGCTGTGATGGAGTCAGGAACTCCACCAACTAGGGCTGCTCTTGGACAAAGGCAAGCATCATTCAATGCTTGTCCGCATCCGAGTGCCCAGAAGGCCTGTTGTCATGTAGGGGCGGGGAGTCCTGGCTTGTCAAGGAGCCCGCTTCCTCAACTGGTTCTTCATCCTATATTGGTGATTAGCTGAGTTAACTGAAATGAGGCTAGGTTAGAAACTTACATGACCAATCACCATTGGCGACTCACTAGAGTCCCCCTCAGACTCATCCTCCTCAGACTCGTCCTCCTTATTATGCTCCCCAACAAATCCCTCTGAGTCCTTCACCTCACCCGTATTCTCCCTGGAACCCGCCACCTGCTCCTCCTCCTCCTCCTCCACCTCAGTTTCCTCCTCTACCATGGCCTCCCCAATATCTCTGGCCTGCCCACAGTGATCCCAGACCTTGCGGTCGAAGAAATGGTATCTGCCATGGGCAGGCTCGGGGGTCCAGTCCTCAGTGTCTCCCTCACCCAGACGTTGCTCCAGGACCATTAGGTCCAGGCGGTGTCTGCCCCAATTGGCAACGAGGCATGCCTGGATGTCATCATCTTTATTTAAAAAGATGATTTTAGTAAGGGGGAGAGGCTCAGAGGGCATGTGATGAAGTGATCGGGCACCCTCACCGGTCGCCCCGAGGAGATATCGGGGGCACCCAATTGCCCCCGACACCTGCTCTCACTTGACGACTCTGAGCAGGCTATCGATGCTCGGTGATGCCAGGACCCCCCAGGCAATTCCCTGGTCCCAGTCACTGGCACACTAGGGGTGGCTAAGGAATGGGTGCGCGAGTTGCAGGACACCCGTCCGCTGGACAATATGCATCCTTATTGCCCGAGGGCAATAAGGAGAGTCCCAATTAGTCTGAACCACTAATGAAATGTGTTAGCATGAGGATAACAGATAATAGATGGCGCAGGGGAATACTTACTGTGAGGTCACGTGACCTCACCACTACCAGCCTCCTTCCCCTTGGCCAGACAGTGCCCGTTCGACATCCTCAGGTTCTTGATGGTATCACGCACCAAGAGCCTTAGATGGTGCTCGACTTCCCCCATGCCTTCAACCCAGTGCTTATCTCAAACAAGCGCAATCTAGGCTGCGACCGGGGGAAGAGAGCGAGGAAAAATGACCGCCGAATTCAGATCGGATTCCATTGGGCAGCGAAGGTCAATGGAGTGAGCTGTCAAGTAGGTTCTCATCTCCTCGCACCATGCACTATATGCAACAGTGCTACTACGAGGTTTTGAGCACCCACACCAGCTTTGCGCATAGGCGACGTCACCATAGCGCCCACCATGAGCATTAGTTAAGAATATGTGACAGATTGGAGTAGGTGTGTTTCACTTACGAGTTGTCCTCCACTGCTGGTTCGAAGGGGGGGTTCTCTGGTGTACTCTCCTGGATGAGACTACTAAAATAAAAGAATAATTGTGAGCTCGATATCAGGGGATGCTTAGACATGATGGGTAAGTGGGGGTATTATGCTTACACTCACTCCATCCCCCCTCCACATGTAAGACAACCACACAGGGCTCTGCATTTCCCACCCCGCTCTTGGTGGTCAGGAGGCTCAACAGCGGTATGTCTAAGTCCAAAAGAAAGGTTAGTAATTATCATCAGCTAATATATAAACGGGAAACAGGATATAGTTACTTCCCTAGGTGCACATCACTTGTGCAGGAAGGACCTGAAGGAACAGAGACAACCGGACGTCTAAGTGCAAAAGTAAGGTTAGTAATTATCACCAGCTAATATATAAACAGGAAACGGGATGTACTTACTTCCCCAGGTGCACGTCACTTGCGCGGGAAGGACCTGCAGGAACAGAGACAACTGGATGCCTAAGTGCAAAAGAAAGGATAGTAATTATCACCAGCTAATATATGAACAGAATGTACTTACTTTGGGGTTTGCCCTGGTCATGACCTCGGAGGCGCCATCACACCTCCAACAAACAATGGAAAAACAAAGAAAAAAAAGAGAAAAACACTAAGTTGGAGAGGGGCAAAGAGGAGATTTAGGTGAAACAGATATACTAGGAGGGGGATAGGAAGGGAGGGGGAAGGAAGAGGTCTTTTTCTTATCTTCCTCTGTGATGGAGAGAAGAGAAGGAAAGGAGGAAAGGAGGAAAGGAGGGAAGGAGGGAAGAAGGGGTGGGCTTATATACCCTTCACACATGAGGTGCGCACCTCATGTGCACAGGGTATATAAGAAATGACACGTATGCATTTCGTGGTTTGTTTGTATACCTCATTGTACACTCAAACAATGCTCGGATATCGTCAGATGTGCAAGCATTATTTGCAGTACAATGGGGTGTACAAAGCATATTGATTTCACCAATAGCAGTGCATGAGGATCTATTCTATATGTATAAAAAATATATTTTAAAATCTAGGGTGATATCTACGGAGTCTAACTTATCACTAACTATCATAAAATAAGCTTTTAAGCTGCACTAATGACCTCTTGGCATCACTTCACTAGTGCGGCTTAAAAGCTTATTTCATGAAACAATATAAGATATATTACCTACACCTCTTGGCAGCATCGATGCATGATGTCGCCAGCATCACGACAACAGTAAGGTGAAAAGCTGACTTTATTTTTTTATTTAAAAGATATTGTTATACCATAACAGGTATAGAAATATCTTTTAAATAAAAAAAGAAAATTGGCTGTTGGCTGTACTGTTGTCACGATACCGCGAGGTGTCGATAACATATATCTCTGTGTTATCGACACCTCTTGGCATCATCGATGAATGACGTCACCGGCATCACCACAACAGTACGGTGAAAAGCTGATTTTTGTTGTATATTCAAAAGATATTTGTATACCTATAATGTTAAACAAATATCTAGTAGATATAGAAAAAAAAGTTGGCTTTTGGCCGCACTGTTGTTGCGATACTATCTTATTTGCGTATATAAAATAGGGTCGTGATATGTACAGATGTCATATGGTGACATATACCCCATATACGCAAACTAATTTTCCCCCGCTGTAGATTCTATGTTTTCTTTAGGTACAATTCTCTTAGTCTCTTTTTTTTTTTTTTTGCTATCTGATTTCAGAAGTTTGGTTTTATTTTTATTTCACGTTTTACGATTTGTATACTAGGTTTAGCTAGTAGTTCTTAGCCTGTACTTGTTAGCTACTAATGATACCAATTGATACCCCTGGCATCTCCTATTACTAGATGTTTCGATCTCAAGTTCCTGGTATGTGATACTAATGATACCATTTGATGCCTTTGCTTTGGCGTCTCTCATTGCTTGCCATTTCGATCTCGAGTGCCTTGTACAGTACAGTAGACTACAGTATGTGATAATTGTAATACCATTCAGCCCCCTGGCTTTAGCATCCAGTGTGTCACCTAGCATTGGCTGACCATCTGAGTCGATTATCTACTACGGTATTGACATTAGTGATGAGATAGACCAGGGTTTGATGTTGGTCTAGAATGGACGGGCTACAACCCCTGTCCGTCTCATCACTAACCTCTATGCCTGAGTAGGTCAGATTGCTTTTATTCAGTCTCTAGGGTATTCAGCTGTGTTGACTTGATACCAGGAGATGATTTCAGACACTTCTAGTGCTAGTTAGGCAACGTGAGAATACCGTAGCACCAATAGTGTCGGTAAACAATACTGTTCTTGGCTAGATTTTATTAAGCCACCCACCCTGACAACACACTCATTTCGTCTAATTTTTTCATGCCGGAGTCTTGAGTCCAATCATAGTTGAGAATACTTGGATTATTACGAATATAATGTTAAACACTCTGAAAACGCCATTTTGCAGGCAAATATTTTGCTTCAATAACAAGTGATAGTCAGTGATCCTGCATGCCCCCTCCCCTCCCTGGGGAGCCCCGTGTATAAGAGCTTACGTGTCGTATACAACACAAGAAAACTATACAAACTTCTCATCTTGACCAAACTGTGCTTGAGATACCTACGATTTTACTCTAGCCTGAATCCTAACTTACCTTACTCTAACTACCCTATTACAACATGAATAAGCAACAGGCCAATACACGAAGTCAGCCAGCACCCCGAGTCGGCAATCTATACAGAGGTAGACGTGACGTGCAACCTGGTACCATGGGATCCTAAAGGGAGATCCAGAATGGGTCAAAATGAATCTCAAGATGCGTCCTCAACTCAGGATTCTGCTCCACCCCCGATTGCAAGCCTACTAGGAAGAGCACCGAAGCGCTAACGGAAGGACTCAATGCTAACCACCATGCATGCAGAACCCAAAACCGAACCCAATGATTAACCAAATACTCAAACAGTGCATCTATCGGACGATAGTAGTGATGAGTACCAAATCTCACATAGACCAGATGAAACAGAATCAGACACCGAACCTGATGGAGAAGGCATCGATATTGCAGATGGCCTGGGATCAAGACGTGATCATGGGTCACAAGTAGCTAACTGAAAGGGAGACAATCAGGTGAGACTGATATGCATTTCGACCACATCAAGGTTTCAGGATATAGGTCCTGCCTGGCCTACGACCACAGATCTTAGATGCATAATTCGGCAGAGAGCCTACAGTCCTCCAATGTTCCCATCATCAAGTGATGCATATTTATCGTCCCCACTGGGTAGCCTGCGTGGTCCTGCATCTGGTACCCTGATCTCTAGTCTAGCTCCTCACTCTGGGCGAAATATAGTGACAGGTGTGGAAAGGACAATATTAGATGATGTGAAGACTCTGATTCTACGGTACACACTGTTTGAGCAGCCACTCCTGAATGTTGTTGCTCTGACAGCCCAGGTGCAAAACGTTTGGGATGCTGCACTTGCTAATATTGTAGATGCTGCAAACATCCAACCCTCAGAGCAGTGCATAAGTTTGGTAAGTGCACTCAGGCAGATATGATGCAACGCAGAATGCAATACTAACCTAGAATGATACACCAAAAACACTCTGGGGTACGATCCCAGTTTGTACATGAGGTGAAGAAAGAGGTTGTGGAATTATACAGTCTGCCGGACGGTGCCATAGCTATGGCATGTAGAGTTGCTTATCTACTAGAACGGGACAGGTTTATGGGTGACGCGAGAGGGTACAATGTTTGTCTCCACTAGACGCCTACCATATAGTGACCACTATTGACTGTAATTGGACATAACCCAGGGCCTGACATTACAATTCCTTGCACCCCAGATTCCTGAGGCGATTTTCCACTAGTACTTTGCACGGAAGAACATGCAAGGTATTGTGGATCCAGGGTTTCTTGCGCACATCAATGGCACTATGATCTGCTTGACATACAGCTTAATCTGCCATATACTGCATGCATGGCAAACGGGAATATATCAGGAGCCTAGGGACTTCAAGACTGAGGCAGCCGGGGGTAAGTCTCCGAATCATCTAACTGTTCATTCGCAACCGTGGCGGCTAATCTGTTATCAAACATACAAGACCTTTTTGACTGCAAAAAGAAACTTGGGGTAAGTGCCCATCTAGGATCCAGGATATGATTATCCAAAATATTCTAGAAACAATTGACAAGAGGGTTGCACAAGTTCACAGGGTGCAGCGGGACTGCCCTGAAGGATATGACGATGATTGGGAAGCTGTAAGTGCTGAGCTTGAGAGTCCGATATCCAACTACACTTCTACACAGCCTGTACCGCGACAAACTAATTACTGGAACTTGGACCTAGTGGGACATCAGGAACGTCGGAATCTGTCACCCGAAACTGACAGCTGGTGTGACTTGAGCCAGACTTCGGTAGCCTGGGTGCTTCAGTTACAAGGTTCAGGTCCTCTGAGTCCAGATGATTCTCAGGAAGTGCAAGCAGCACCAGCGGGGATCCCTTCTCTATCTCGGGGGGTCTCGTTGAGCCTTGGGGATTCTCAGGAAGCGCAATCAGCACCAGCGGGGATCTCTACTCTAACTCCGGGGGTCTTGTTGAGCCTTGAGGATTCTCAGGAAGCGCAAGAAGCACCAGAGGGGATCCCTTCTCTATCTCATAGGGTCTCATTGAGCCTTGAGGATTCTCAGGAAGGGCAAGCAGCACCAGCAGGGATGTCATTGTAATCCGGACAATAACGAGCGGGGGGGTGGGACAGTCACCAAGGGTGATTAAGGGGAATTAAGAACATGTAAAGATTATGAGTAATAGATTTAATTTAGCTTACTATGATGACACTACAATAGAAGCCAAAGGACGTAGTGCAAAGTCATAATTAGGGTGATATTCACCATAGAATCTATGAAAAGCTGCCATCTGGAAGGTGTCAGGGCAATCACAATGTAGTATATTGGATATCAGGAGGAAGTTAGGAAGATTGGACAATACTGGGCACCACATGCAGATGGCGTCAGGGGTAATTCACCACACTTCAAAAGGCATCCTGAGGAGTTCCAGACATGAAGTAGTAGCATCAAGATGAGATGTCCCGGTTTAGGTGAAATCTGGATGCATCGTGTATGCAGGTGGGGATCTAGACGAGAGGAGCGTCACGTAGAAAGTATCTGGATTGAAAAGCCTGATGATAGGTGGCACCAGCATGTGCATCATGAGTATTGTGGAATCCCGATACACAGAGGTGGGGATGAGATGTCAGTGCAGTAGATGCCAGAATTAGGTGTCGCCACAATATAAGAGCTTAGGATCAAGTAGCGTCCTGATGCAACAGGCTAGGATCAGATAGTGTTAGGATGCAACACCCGAGAATCAGATGTTGTTAGGATGCAACACCCGAGGATCAGATGTTGTCAGGGCGCACCTGGCGTAGGGGTCTATGTCCCAATACCGTCAGGACACACCAGGCGCACGACTCAACGTCAGGACGCAACATCGGTTCGACAGTATGTCCTGGTTAAAGGTTATCGTTACGGGTACTCTGTGCGTCAGATGCACAGGATGCACCGGGTGCAAGATACTATTTTTGCTGATGCACAGGCATCTGTAGTTGCCAGCTAATCTACTTTACACAACTCTAGACTTGTTCCTGACTCTGCTTAGTTTTGACTATGTATGAGTTCTTGCTGTAGCATGTTTTCAGGAGCCAGAGAGATGCAAGTGATGGTTGGGGGCAGATACACAAGTGAAAGCATGATTGCATGAATGGCACTACTCTCCCTGATCTCTGGAATAAGGATTCCAATTCTGAATCCTTTTTACGAAATTAACTCAGCTTATTTGTATGATTGGATGTATCTGTCTTCTGGTGTATTGGATTACATCTGAGGACATATGGCTGTATGGATATGTGGATATGTAGATATGTGGATTTGTGGCAGATCAGAATTGAAAAGATAAAATGAGAACAATTGATAATATAGCTAGCAATAATATTCCTAAGCCTACTATGATATGTAACTAACATTTGTAAAATAAGCTTCTAATTTGCACAAGTGTTGTGATACAATGTGATGTCGAGTGATGGCTGAAGAAGGTGAAGTAACCTTTATTACAATAGAGGGAATGAGGTGATCTGATAAGACAGGGTAATACAAGGTATCAAGCTACAAGTATAAAGCCTGTTTGGATACTAGTTACAGTTCAACATGTGCAAACCTCTTGACCCAGTATTCCACCGACATGCATTAAGATCAATACTATACAGTACTCTTGCACCTTATAATATATAGAAAACCCGCGAGATTGACTATGTAGACTTTCACCACGGCTGTCAAATGTCCATTTTGTTGCTGAAGGTATATGTGGGCAGGCATATATGAGAAACACCTATGAACTGTGCATGCAAATCCGGACATCATAGTTGCTTCTACTATATGACATACACCTTCTATGAGTCCTATTAATGATACAGAAAGAGATGTATTCTAGAATCCAGAGGTAAATAATGAGAGTGAATGGCCAGATTCAGACTATGAATTTAATCTAGACCCCACTGGATGTGATGCTGATGCATTAAATGATGATGTCATACACAAGTCTGAAGCTGAAGTACTCAACCACAATACCACAGCAATTGCCAGCAGATAAGTACATTACTTAGGTGCCAGGGTAGTGATTGGAGACCTGAGTAGATATATGGATGAACACTGTACTCTGTGCCACGATCTATAGACTTCATTTGCCAATGCTCACAATTTCAAACTGGCATCTTGGTTCATTCTGAGTAAGGTCTTGAAGTCTTGAATCAATGAATTCTTTTCCCACAGTCTGGGTAGTTCCGCATCAGTCCGAGTCAGCTATAGTTTGATGCACATGCTGGAGAATTGGGGCTGATCATTGGACCCCTACAGTCCTTATCTACAATGGTTCAAAGGTGAAGTTGATGATAGAAAGAGAATGCAGCATTTCTTCTATTAGAATGGCCTTGACTGTATCAGATTCCTTCTTCAGCAGATAGCATACAGGGATGACTTGGTCTATATACTGTAGCATGAATATGACTAGAATGGACATAGAATATATGCTGAAATGCATATGGCAGACTGGTGATGAGATGTCCATGTACTGTACACCATCCTTCCCAACCTCCTTCATCCAGGTACTAACTAAATATTTATAAGAGATACTTTTACAAGGTGTAACTCTGGTTCCAATGATTGCTATATCTGATCAGATACATCTTACCAACTTCTTCAGTGACAAGAAAGTGTAGCCTGTCTATATTACAACTGAAAATCTCCTATCGACTAGGTATAATGAACCTGGATCAATGGCAGTTCTCCTTCTTGCACTATTAACTATCTTGCTTAAGTTCCCACAGTGCACTTCAGCAGACAACCTGTTGAGACATATCAATGCTGATATACTACAAGGCATATTTAAACTCATACTATTACCCTTCCAAGATGTGGTGCTTGACAGTATCTCAATTGACTGTGTAGAAAGAAAGGTCTGGAAGTGCTTCCCTATCTTGTCTATGTGGGTGTTACAAACCTAGCACGGAAAAGGGTTTTCACATGACTCATAATTATGAGGTCATAGGTTTGTAATGTTTTCGCACACATGACCAACTAGGTCATGTGAGTTTCACACATGACTCGCACTTGGGAGTCATAGTTATATTTGATTTAATTGCGAAATAACTTGTTTAAAAGTTATTAGTTGTTTTTGCACACATGACCAACCTATGGTCATGTGGTAATTATGTTACGTGAATGTATGAGTCACAGTTGTGACTCATAACAGTTATTGATTTGTAAGCAGGTTGGGGGAAGGACTATATAAGGAGGAGGATACGACGTAGTAGTTAGTTCTTCACGCAACCACCTAAGTTATTTCCTAGATATAACTTTACGACTTTATGAATATAAAACACCTTTACTCTCTTTACTCACAAGTGCGATTACGAGAATTTAGTCTTAGGAAGACTAATACAAATACGAGAACTAAGTCTTAAAGAAGACTTAGTATAATACGAGAACTTAGTCTTAGAAAGACCAAGTAAAAGACACGACCTTAGTCTTAGGAAGATTAAGTAGAGAATAATAAATACAACTCTGAGTATTTATCCCCGTCCAGTACAATACGATATTAACCATTTATCATCGTTGCCTGTTGCACGGTTATATAATAGGAGTGATTGTATAAGCAATCCTAATAGTGGGTTGCGAACCAGATAGAAAATATTGCACTACATGGAGTAAAATCTAATGCCTATCCTAAATGTGAGGTGCCTCCTGATGTATTAGGAACTCATATATAGGAGACATATCAGATGCAAGATTATGCCAGATATGAATATCTCAAACAAGAAAATGAGCATTGGTTGACAAACTCTGGGTCAGGAGACATGAATATGTAATTTGATGCACTTAGTATCAAGATCAGATGGAATGTTTGTCATGAGCATCAATGGGTTTCAACACACAATCTGCACATGCCAGATTTGTTCTATCCAGTTTATTTGTGACCATTCAAGTATATAATGGACTGGGTTGAGGGATTCCTCCAGAAACATGCATGACTGTAGGGTTTAAATGATGCCTGGAAGGCTTTATTACCATATCCAGGATTCTTTGTGCCCCAAAAGGTATACTGTGAGGTTATGCAGTGGCAAGGAAAGGAGATAAGGAACCTGGAGCATTGTCTTTGGGGAGTTCTCACCATGGCATTGAGGTAGCCTGAGAGTATGCAAGTATGACAATTCAAATATGCACTGATCTACATCAGGTCATTACTTGATTTCACTTTGATGGCTTAATGCTGAAGCTATATATGTGAGACCTTGGATTATGTGGAACAATATGTGAATCAGTCTCATGATATGAAAGATATCTTCTTTCAGTTTCAAATATAGAAGAGTATATGGGCAAAGGTTGATGAGGAGTGAAGGGAGCTATGACATCAGAGAATGCTGGTAAACCAATGTGTTGCGAAATCCAACCAACATTGAGTACAGTAGCACAATTGTGAAGAAGATATCGACCAATATATGGAACTAATTTGGATGGAATCTCATTTCAACTTCATTAAAATGCATCTACTAAGTCATTTTCAAGGTCACATATAGCAGTTTGGCAACATTTAGATGTATTGCATGGAGATTGGTGAGCTCTCGTATAAGGAATAAATTAAGGAAGTGTGGCACAGTTCAAATCGAAATAATACTGCAAGACAGATTCTGCACAGCTATGGTCACTGGCAAGCAACCAGAATGAGACTTTTGAACCTGGATTCCCTTCAATATAATGGCACTAATCTCGCTACTAATGTTGTTGAATATTTAGATAAAATGAATTCTATAGCTATGCCAGTCATCAATGGTAGGATCCTGAAGGAGTGTCATAATGATTTTTCTAATGTGATGCATTTTTGCAATGTCTTGGGTATTTCACCACACTGCATGTGTCAGGAATTGATTCAATATAGCCAGAATAGCCTGCCCACTAAGCACGGACTTCCTGAAGATCCTGCCATACTTCGATTCCGTCTGGTTGAGTTACTAATGTAACTTGAAATCCCCATTCACTCATTCCAGGAAACTGACATTTACAATGTCCACAGAACATACTCAACTAGTACCCAACTCTTCAGCAACCAGGTGAGTCGCAATGATTAGGTTTGGGTACAGACAGGTACTGAGCATATGTACATCAGCAAAAATATTATTTTGCGCCCAGTATGTCCTGTGCATCTGACATACAGGGTACCTATAATGATAACCATTAACCAGGACATACTGTCAAACCAACATCATGTCTAGACATCGAGGCATGCACATGGTGTATCCTGATAATATCCAGACATAGACCCCTATGCTAGGTGCACACTTTCAATAGCTGATTCTGCACTCTTGCATCCTAACAACGTGTGATCCTTAGGTGTTGCATCCTAACAGTGTCTGATTCTGGGGTGTTGCATCTTAACACCATCTGTTCATAGCCTATTGCATCTGGATGCTACTTGATCCTCAGCTCTTACATTATAGCAACACCGAATTCTGGCGTCTTCTGACCTGACATCACATCCTCACCTGTGTGTATCAGGATTCCATGATACTCACGATGCATGCCCTGGCACTGCCTATCAGTAGGCCTTTCCATCCAGATTCTTTCTACATGACACTCCTCTCATCTGGATCTCTGCCTGCATACACAATGTGTCCAGATTTTACCTTGACCATAACATCTCATCTTGATGCTACTACTTGATGTCTGGACCTCCTCAGAATGCCTTCCAAAGTGTGGTAAATTACCCCTGATGCCATCTGCACGTTGTGCCCAATATTGTCCAATCTTCCAAACTACCTCGTGATATCCGATATACTATATTTTGATCACCCTGACACCCTCCGGATTACTGCTTTTCATAGATTCTATGATCAATATCAACCTGATTATTCCTTTGTACTATGTCCTTTGGTTTCTATTGTAGTGTTGTCATAGTAAGCAAAATTAAATCTATTACTCATAATCTTTACAAGTTCTTAATTCCCCTTAATCTCCCATGGTGACAGTCCTACAACCCCACTCATCATCATCTAGCTTATGATGACATCACCACTGGTGCTGCTTGCACTTCCTGAGAATCCCCAAGGCTCAACTACACCCCCCAAGATAGAGAAGAGATTCCTGCTGATGCTGCTTGCACTTTGTGAGAATCATCTGGACTCAGAGGACCTAAACCTTGTAACTGAAGCTCACAGGCTACTGACATCTGGCACAAGTCAAACTAGCTGTCAGTTTCAGGGGATAGTTTCTAATGTTCCAGATATCCCAATAGGTCTAAGTTCCAGTGATTTGTGTGTCGCAATACAGGCTATGTAGAAGTTTGGTTAGATATCTGACTTTCAAGCTCAGCACTTATGGCTTCCCAATCATCATCGTCTTCTTCACAGCAGTCCAGCTGCAGTCCGTGAACTTGTGCAACCCTTTTATCAATTCTTTCTTGAATATTTTGCACAATCATATCCTGGATCCTCTGTGGGCACTTACCCCAAGTTTCTTTTTGCCAGTCAAAAAGGTCTTGTATGTTTGGTAACAGGTTAGCTGCCCCTATTGCGAATGAACAGTTGGATGATTTGGAGACTCACCCATAGCTGCCTCAGGCTTGAAGTCACTGGGCTCCAGATATATCTCCATTTGCCATGCATGCAGTGTATGGCAGATTATAGTGCACATCAAGCAGATCATTGTGCCATTGATGCGTGCAACAAACCTGGGATCCTCAATACCTTGTATCTTCTTCCCTGTAAAGTACTTACAGAAAATCACCTCAGGATTCTGGGGCACAAGGAATGGTAATGGCAGGCCCTGGGCTATGTCTAATTACAGTCAGTAGTGGTCACCATATGGTAAACGTCTGGTGGAGACAATTATTGTACTCTCTTGGGTGGCACATAATCCTGTCCCATTTAGGCAGATAATCTATTAGGTATATTGGAGAGTCTAGTAGCTCGTGGATCATGTGACTCAATGCATAAGGTCACATGTTCAAATCCTCAGCATGACAGTTATTTTAGTTATACAATATTATGAGATATTTTCTACCAACTAGATAATGACTTGAATTGCGAGCCCATGGTACCAAAGGGTCACCATAGAGCTGAGCCTCTTGCTTTGAAAGAAGTAGTACTCTAAGAGGGTCTACTCAAGAGTGAGTGTAAGAGGTTTTGGCCCGGTGAGCTATTGGCTCGATCCAGGGCCAAAATCCTTTTATGTCCGACAAGTATTGTGATCTATAAATATACAATACAATAGCTGTAATCATTGATTAAAGCTGATCACTTTATGTTTTGAGGCAGAATGATTGGTATGATTTCCATTGGAGTGGCATATTCAATATAAGTTCATATAGAGGAGAGATCGAAGACTACTTACTGGTGGAGTGTTCACAATCCCAGAAAAAATAAGAGTTTGAAGAGATTAAAGCTGAGCAGAGCAAATATTCTCAGGCTCAGGACTGTTCACACTCAGGAAAAATAAGAGGTTTTTGATGTAGGTACTTAGATTGTATAGGAGTTGTGTGTAGCCCACAATAACCAGGATTTGGAGTACAATATCAAGGTACTCCGAGCTATTAGAAATATCAAGTAATGGAGAAGAGATCTTATTAATATATTTATTATTTACTCTTGAAAACCGATTACGAGCATGATGTTCTGAGCTTACCTTGATGATCTTCATCTTTATCTTACTTTACCTTACTTTACTTCAAGAAGTATACAACCTAGACCAACTAACACTATCTCTGGTTGTGCTACCTCATAACATAATCAACTCTGTGTGCTATAGTTGTGGGATTGTCTGGTGGACTATATAACTCCAGAATCTCTTTCTTCACCTGATGTACAAACTAGGATCATACCCTAGAGTGTTTTTGGCATATCTTTCTAGGTTAGTATTGTATTCTGCATTGTGTCATATCTGCCTGACTCCACTTGCCAAACTTATGCATTGCTGTGAAGGTTGGATGATTTTGGCATTCGAAATATTAGCAAGCACAGCATCACAAACCTTTTACACCTGGGCTGTCAGAGCAACAACATTTATGAGTGGCTGCTCAAACAGGGTATACAGTAGAATTATAGTCTTCGCATCATCTAATATGACCCTTTACGTACCTATCACTCGATTTTTCCGAGAGTGAGGAGCTGGACTAGAGATCAGGGTACGAGATACAGGACCAAGCAAGAAACCCAGTAGGCATAATAACCATGCATCACTCATTGATCTGAACATTGGAGGACTGTAGGCTCTCCAGTGAATTATGCATCCAAGATCGGTAGCTGTACGCCAAGCAGGACCTATCTCGTGAGACCATGATGTGGTCGAAATGCATATAGTTCTTGCTCGATTGTCTCCCTTCCTATTAGCTACTTTTGACCCATGATCACATCTTGATCCAGTATCATCTAGAATATTGATGCCTTCTCCATCAGGTTCAGTGTCTGATTCTGTTTCATCTGGTCTGTGTGAAATTTGGTACTGAAAAACACTTTTTCTCGATGGGTCAGGTTCAGAGCACCAAATGAGAACAAACTGATCGGTCAGGTCTGGCTTCTCGATCACTAACAACAACCAAACAAAAATGCCCACAGTAAACAGGTTCGCTCAATGTAAAAGAAAACAGCCAAGCATCAATCAATTCTGTAGAAACTAATCTCCTAATGACAAGCCCGAAAACCACAATCAAACCCGAAAAGAAAAATCAATCCAAGCCAAAGAAAGTCCAACTGATCCCAGTTGTCCAACTATCTATGCTGAATTCTTCTAAATACAATTTTCCCGTAGTCTTCCTCAATGCCAAATTCCCTCGTCGTCTCTTCTCGTTCTTCATCCCTGTTCCTCTGCGGTTCCTTCTGTTTTTTGTAAGTGAGGTGTGGGGATAAGCCCCTTATATAGGCCTGTCCTCATAGGCCACGTAAGCTAACAAACAAACTAGCAACCAAATGATGACGCGTCCCCTGTCTATGTACATAGGCTGCGTAATCCCCCCAATTTCTAGCTAAATAGAGTTCCTTCACGAACAATGATTCGGTTCAAGCAAACTAACTACCACGTGACTAAAAATGCAAAATCAGATTTTTTCCTTGACAGTACTGATCACTACTGTCATCTGATAGATGCACTATTTGGGTATTTGGTTGATGATTGGGTTCAGTTTTGTGTTCTGCATGTGCTGTAGTCCGCATTGTACCCTTGCATTGGCACTTCACTGCACTTCCTAGTGGGCTTGCAGTCAGAAGTAGAGAAGAATCCCGAGTTGAGGACACATCTTGAGATTCATTTAGACACATTCTGGATCTCCCTTTTTCAGATCCCATGGTACTGGGTTGCACATCGCACATACCTGTGTATAGATTGTGGACTCGGGGTACTGGCTAACTGTGTATATTAGCCTGTTGCCAATTCATGGTGTCACATGTTAGTTAGAGTAAGGTAAGTTAGGATTCAGGCTGGAGTAAAATCGTAGGTATCTCAAGCACAGTTTGGTGAAGATGAGAAATTTGTATAGTTTTCTTGTATGGTACACAACATGTCAGGTGATATACATGTAGCTTGCCAGGGGGGGGGACAGGGTGTACAGGATCACTAAATATTACTTGTTATTGAAGCAAAAGATTTACCTGCAAAATGACATTTTTAGAGTTTTCAACATTATGTTTGTAATAATCTAAGTATTCTCAACTTCGATTTGACTCAAGACTCCAGCATGAAAAAATTAGATGAAATAAGGGTATTGTTAGGGTGGGTGGCTTAATAAAATCTAGCCACGAATGGTATTATTTACTAACAATATTGGCACTACAGTATTTTCGCATTGCCTAACTAGTACTAGAAGTGTCTGAAATCATCTCATGGTGTCGAGTCAACATAGCTGAATACCTGAGAGGCTGAATTCAAGCAATCTAACCTACTCAGGCATAGAAGTTAGTTATGACACAGACAGGGATTGTAGCTTAGCCATTCCAGAGCAACTTCAAACCCCTGTTCATCTCATCACTAATATCAAGACCCTAGTAGATAATCAATTCAGACAGTCAGCCAATGCTAGGTGACACACCGGATGCCAAAGTAAGGGGGCTGAATGCTATTACTATTATCAGATACTGTAGTTGACTGTACTGTACCATCCACTCAAGATCGAAATTGCAAGCAATGAGAGACACCAAACTAAGTGCATCAAATGGTATCATTAGTATCACATACCAGGTACTCGAGATCAAAATATCTAGCAATAGGAGCTGCCGAGAGTGTCAATTGGTATCATTAGTATCTAACAAGAGCAGGCTAAGATCTACTAGCTATACCTAGTAAACAAATCTCAAAATGGGGGAAAAAAATAAAACCAAACTTACAAAATCTGATAGCAAAAAAAAGAGACTAAGAAAATTGTACCTAAGAAAACATAGAATCTAGAGCAGGGGAAAATTAGTTTGCATTTATAAAATAGTGTTGTGATATGTAGAGATGTCGTACGGTGATATATATCTATGGCTACCATGACCCATCGCCATAGAAATATATGTCACTGTATGACATCTATACATATCATGACACTATTTTTTATATGTAAATAAGATGATATCATGACAACAGTAGAGCTAAAAGCCAATTTCATTTCTATATTCAAAAGATATTTCTATACAATGATAGGTATACAAATATCTTTTGAATATACAACAAAAATTGGCTTTTTGCCATACTGTTGTAGTGATGCAGTGGACGTTGTGTGGCTGTACTGGCAAGAAGTATCAATAACATAGAAATATATATTATCAACACCACTGGGTATCACAATAATAGTACAGCCAAGAGCCGATTTTATTTCTATATGTAAAAGATATTTCTATACCATAATAGGTATATAAATATCTTTTGAATATACAACTAAAATCGGCATTTTGCTATACTCTTTTGGTGACACTGGGGACATCATACGGCTGTACTACAAAGAGGTATCGATAACACTGAAATATATGTTATCAATACCTCTTAGTATCATGACAACAGTATGGCTAAAAGCTGATTTTATTTGTATATTCAAAAGATATTTGTATACATATCAATATATAGAAATATTATTGCAATATACAACTAAAATGAGCTTTTGGCTGTAAGGTTATGTTGATGCTGGGCACATCAGGCTGCTCGGCTGCCAATTAGCATCCATAATACAGAAATATATGTTATGGATGCCTCTTGGTATTAAAACGATGGTATGGCCAAAAGCCAAATTCTTTTTCTATATCCAATAGATATTTGTACACCATTATAGGTATACAAATATCTTTTAAATATACAACAAAAATTAGCTTTTCGCTATACAGTTGTGGTGACGCTGAGGATATCATGAGGCTGTACTGCCAAGAGGTATGAATAACAGAGAAATATATGTTATCAATGCCTCTTGGTATCACGATAACAGTATGGCCAAAAGCCAATTTAATTTGTATATTCAAAGGATATTTGTATACATATCATTATATAGAAATATAATTTCAATATAGAAATAAAATGAGATTTTCACTGTACAGTTGTGGTGATGCTGGTGATGTCATGCAGTGATGCTGCCAAGAGGTGTCAATAACACAGAAATAGATATTATGAATGCCTCTTGGTATCGTGACAACAGTACAGCCAAAAGTTGATTTTTTTTCTATACCCAATAGATATTTAGATACCATTATAGGTATACAAATATCTTTTGAATATACAACAAAAATCAGCTTTTCATTGTACTGTTATGGTGATGGCCTGTGTGTTGGGCAGTGATGCTGCTAAGAGGTGTCGATAACATAGAAAGATATATTATGCATGCCTCTTGGTATCATAATAAGAATCAGACCAAAAGCTATTTTTCTTTTTATATTCAAACAATATTTCTATATCATAATAGGTATAGAAATATCTTTCCAATAAAAGAAATGAGGTCTACTTTTCACTGTACTGTTGTCATAATGCCAGGGAGATTGTACTGCTGGGCTGCCAAGAGGCATCGATAATACAGAAATATGTTATCGATGTCTCTTGGTATTACAACAATAGTATGGCCAAAAGCTGTTTTTCTTTTTACATTCAAAGGATATTTTTATACCTTGATAGGTATACAAATATCTTTTCAATATAAAAAGAAAATGGGCTTTTTGCTATATGGTTGTGGCGATGCCAGGGAAATTGTGCATTGATGCTGCCAAGTGGCATCAACAACACAGAAATATATGTTATCGATACCTCCTAGTATCACAACAACCATATGGCCCAAAGCCAATTTTCCTTTTTATATTCAAATGATATTTCTATACCATCATAGGTATAGAAATATCTTTTCAATAAAAAATAAAGTTCGCTTTTCGCCATGCTGTTGTCATAGTGCTGGGGATGTCATGCTGCTTAGCTGCCACATGGCATTGATAACATAGAAATATATATTATTGATGCCTCTTGGTATCACAATAATAGTATGGCCAATAGCTGATTTTCATTTTATATTCAAAAGATATTTCTATAATACCATAGGTATAGAAACATCTTTTCAATAAAATAATAAAGTTAGCTTTTTGCTGTACTGTTGTCCTGATACTGTGGACATTGGGCAGCTGAGCTTCCAAGAGGCATCGATAACATAGAAATATATGTTATTGATTCCTCTTGGTATCACAACAATGCTATGGCCAAAAGCCGATTTCCTTTTTATATTTCAAGAATATTTGTATACCATGATAGGTATACAAATATCTTCTCAATATAAAAAGGAAAATGAGGTTTTCACTGTACAGTTATAGGGATGCCAGAGACATTGTGCATTAATGCTACCAAGAGGTATTGATAATCCAGAAATATATGTTATCAATACCTCTTAGTATCATGACAACAGTACAGCCAAAAGCAGATTTTCTTGTTATATTCAAAGAATATTTTTATAACATGATAGGTATACAAATATCTTTTCAATAAAAAAATAAAATCAGATTTTCACCATACTATTGTCATGATGCCAGGGACATCATGCTGCTCAGCTGCCAAGAGGCATCAATAACACAGAAATGGATGCTATTGATACCTCTTGGTATCACAACAACAGTACAGCCAAAAGGTGATTTGCTTTTTATATTCAAAAGATATTTCTATTCCATCATAGGTATAGAAATATCTTTTCAATAAAAACAGTAAAGTTGGCTTTTTGCCTTACTGGCATCGTGATGCTGAGGACATCATGCTGCTCAGCTGCCAAGAGGCATGGATAACTCAGAAATATGAGTTATCAATACCTCTTGGTATCCCAATCACAGTATGGCCAATTGCCGATTTGCTTTTTGCCTTACTCATGTTGGGATGCTAGCAATGTTGCACTACATATATAGTTTCATGAAATCAGCCTTTAAGCCACACTAGTGACCCCTTTGTGTCACATCACTAATGTAGCTTAAAAGCTTATTTTACTAAAGTTTATAACAAGTTAGAATTTGTAGATATTACAATTGATTTTTAAACATATTATATATACAGAACAATAGACACTTATCCCCTGTCCATGTATTTTCTTGTTTGTTTGTACACTCCATTGTATACCTAAACAATACTCAGACATTGTCAGATGTGTGTGCATTGTTTGTTGGTACAATGCGGTGTACAGACAAACTAGGAAATGCATACACATTATTTCTTACATACTGTGCACATATGAGGTGTACATGTGAGGTGCACATGTATGCACCTCATGTGTCTAGGTTATATAAACCGAGCCCTTGTGCCCTCCTTTCCTCCTTTTCTCCTTTCCTCCTTCCTCTCCCTTCTCTCCACCACAGGGGAAGATAAAATGAAGACCCTTTCCCTCCTTCCCTCCTTCCCTCCTTCCCTCCTTCCCTCCTTCCCTTCTTCCCTCCTTTTCTTCTTCTCTACTTCTCTTCTTCTTTCCATCTCTCAACCAGAGTATCTTCCCCCCCCCCCACTGCCTACAATTGTGTTCTTTCTTTTCTCTTTTTTTATTTCCTATTTTTTCCCTTTTGCTAACTCCAATGGCACCTCAGAAGTTGATCAGATGACCAGCAAACAAGGGAAAGTAAGTACACCCCACCATACCATTGACTGTCTCGAGTGAGCAATATTAAAGTTTCTTTTTCTCTTAGATATTCCAGTATCTCTGTCGTTCCTGCTGCCCCCATCCTTCCTGCAGTTCAACCTTGGGGAAGTAAAGTACAGTTGGGGAAGTAAGTACAGTCTGTGTAAGTTTTATCATGTGATAATTAGTAACCTTTTCTTTTTTTTCTTAGGCATTCTGCTGCTGAGCCTGTTGAACCACATGGGCCAAGTGGGAAATGGAGAGCACTGGCATGCACTGTTACCAGCAGCCTGAGCCAGTTGACTTCATTGGAGAGGTTACCTTTTGAGCTAGTAGAGGAGGATTCCTTGTGAGTCAAACCCAACCTACACTCATCTGTCAGAAACATTTAAACTAATACTCATAGGGGATACTATGGCAACATAGCATATGCCAAAAGCTGGTGTAGGTTCACACACCTGCACCTGTTCACTGTTACATATAGTGCCTCGTGTGACCATGTCAAGGCGCACTTGACTGGGCAATCCATGGACCTCTGGAGCCTCACTCAATCCGAATTAGATTTGGTCATTGGGTATGCTCACACCCTTCCCCCAGTCATAGCCTGGCTCATGCTTGTTAAAGACAAGAACTGGGCTGCTGACATGTGGGAAGTGGAGTGTCACCTCAGGCTCTTGGTCTGTGACATGACCAAGAACCTCAGGATGTCAAATGTGCATCATTTGGTGGAGGGGAAGAAGGTTGTTGTGAGGTCGATGGACCTCAGAGTAAGTTTCGCCCCCTCCCATCTATTAAATGCTATCCTCGTGCTAACACTTATTGTCAGTGCCTCAATGCAATTGGGCCTCCCCTTATTGTGCATGGGTAATAAGGATCCATATTATTCATCACTTGGGTGCCCGAGAATCTGGGCACCCATTCCTTGGCTACCCCTAGTGTACTGATGACACTGACCAAGGAATCGCCTGGGGAGTCATGTCATTGCAAAGTATTGAAAGTTTGCTCAGGGTAGTCAAGCAACAGCATGTGGAGGGGGCAATCCAATACCCATGATATCTCCTCATGGCAACTGGTAATGGTGCTTGGTTACTTGGTTGGGTGACCTCCAATCTTCTCCCACTCTGGGAACACATCTTTCTTAATAAAGATGAGCACATTTTGACGTGGCTCCTTGCCAATGATGGCAAATACAGCTTGCACCTAATGGTCCTGGAGCCACGCCTCAGTGAGGGAGAGGATTGTGACTAGACCCCCATGCCTGCCCATGGCAGATATCCCTTCTTAGACAGTAAGGTCTGGGATTGCTGTAGGTGGGCCTGAGATATTGGGGAGGCCATGCAAGAGGAGGAAATGGAGGAGAAGGAGGAGGTAGAGGAGGTAGAGGAGGTGGAGGAGGTGGAGGAGGTGGAGGAGGATGAGGAGGAGGAGGATTAGGAGCGGGAGCAGGAGCAGGTGCAGGAACAAGATCTTGGTGAATAAGCCATTGTGATTGAAGACATAAGCTTCTAACCCTAACCATATTTTAGATACTACCTTAGCTAATCACAAGGATATAGGATGAGGACGAAGAAATGGATGAGGAACTGGGTCCCTTGAGCCCTCCTCCCACCACAAGCTCGCACTCCCCCCATCACTGATGGCAAGCCTCCTGGACTGTTAGAGTAAGACAAGGATAGAAGGTTGCTTGATCTTGTCTGATAGCAGCCTTGGATAGTTGCATTCCTTACCACTCCTACTGCTGTCGACAGCTCTCCCCATGCCCTGACTGGGCATGGTGACAACGATCCTGCTGCCTCATCCCTAGCTCTACCAGTTGTCCAGACTCCGATGCCCAACCCTTTGCCCAGTGAGCCCCCTCTTTCCACCGAGCCCCCCAGTGGCGCTGCACCCCCCCACAGGCTGCCTCTCACCTCCCTACCCCCAACCCAATTCCTTCTGCCCTGGAGACCCCCTGCACTCCGGTGAGGAACTAGATGGTGGGGTCTCCAGAAATAATCACTTTGTAGCTTTTTTGCTATTTTCTTTTGGTAAGTAACTTTTTGTTTGATAGTTTTTGGATTGGAAGCTTTATCTCTTGATCTAAAAAAAAAAGTAAAAATATGCTAACTAATGTGGGATTGTTTGTGATATTGAGTGCTCCTAAATGATAGTAAAGATACTGTGGGATGCCCTTGCTCTTATGTCTCATATTGTTAGCTGTTTTGATCTCGAGTACCTGGTATGTGATAATAGTGATAGCACCATGCCCCCTTATTCTGGCATCTGGTGTTTTCTGGATTTGGTGCATCCTATATTATCTATCGTTAACTGGTCTAGAGTCAGCTCATGGTATATCAATTATCTATGAGGGTATTAAGGTTCATGATGAGATCGACCAGGGTTGGAAGTTAATTAGAAATGGCCAGACTTCAACTCCTGTCTGTCTCATCACTAACATCTATGCACAAGTAGGTTAGATTGCGTGAATTCTGCCTCTGGAGTGTTCAAGCTGTATTGACTGAATGCCAGGAGATGATTTCAGACACTTCTAGTGCTCTTTAGGCAATGTGAGAATACTATTGTGCCAATTGTGTTGGTAAACAATACTGTTCTTTGCTAGATTTTATTAAGCCACCTAACCTAGCAATACCCTCATTTTGTCTAACTTTTTCACGCTAGATTCTTGAGTCCAATCGTAGTTGAGAATGGTTAGATTATTATGAACATAATGTTGAACACTCTGAAAACTTCATTTTGCAGGAAAACCTTTTGCTTCAATAATGAGTAATAGTCAGTGATCCTACACCCCCCCCAGAACCTTATGTATTAGACTTGACGTATTGTATAAAACATGAGAAAAATATATAAACATTTCATCTTCACTGAACTGTTGATCTAATACCAAAAGGCATCGGTAATAGATTTCTACATTACTTACCCCTCATGGCATCGTGACTGCCCAATGTCCCATGGCATCATGGTTGCGACTACAAGATGTCACATGACATCATGGTCATGATAGCATGACGTCCCATCATGTCATGGTTGCAACAGCATGACATCCCATGGCATCACGTTCATGACACCAGTATTTGTACCTCAATCCTGATACCTTCTCCTGTGTACCTCCATATTCTCTTCTATGGGTCTCCCCACTCCAGCTACGTCCTCCCACTGCTGAACCATTCCCTCAAGTCATTCCAATTTCTACATACACTAGCCTCTTAAGATAATCTTTGTAAAACCTATTTCTGACCAACCACTCAGGGGCAGCAGAGGGAGAAAGTTACAAACCAGAATGCATCTCTCTATTAGGTCTTCATGGCTGGTATAGCTTGGGGACCATATTGTGAGATTCCGCAGGTTGCCAGAATTGGCATTCTGATTGGTTTACATCTGCTTGTGGAGCCTCTCCTCTGTGTAGAAACTCATGATACTAGAACTGATAATATTCTCAAAAGACTACCTTGTGCTCCAAGATTCTAAACGCACCATATCATACTACATCTTTCTCAACTCCCTGGGTATCATACCAATAATAGCACACAGGGAAACCTTATGCATCCACCCTATCACCCAACACTCACCAGTATAAGATAAAGGGCTAGGAGCAAGGAGCCAGTAATAATTGATACTATGCTTTATCCTATGGAGAGGTTCTGTGTTGATGGGGGGTGTGCCTTGATGAAGCTCTCATGGCCTAAGGGCAAGCAACCAAGGCTCAGGCCAGGACCGATAGTGAAATGGAAGACTGGTTTGTTAAGGGAATGTCCCTGACCCAGAAGGACCAGGCTGCCTGTGAGGGGGCAAAGGAGAGGAGTGAGAAAGTGTTCCATGTTATTCAGCACAAGCAAGGTATGCAATAGCAGTAATGTAGTACATGTCATGGAACACTCAAATAATACATTCTTAGGAAACATTATTGAAGTCTTCCTCAATATAGATATCGAGACATACAATTCCCATCCACACCTGGCTGGCCTGCAAGTACTATCCCTGGACCAATGCGATGTGCTCGGCACCTCATATCAGCATGTCAACATTGGTGCAGGCCAGCTGTATGTGGTCCTCAATCGCAACCATCACTACCTTCTTGTTATATTTGCCAATCCAGCCTCCACTATTTATAGTGAGGAGGTTGGAGCAAGTATCATGAAGCAGGCTACAGACAACATTACCAAGTACTGTAAGATTTAGCCTCTGAGGCTTCCCCACAGCATAAGGCACAATTATATTGAGGATTAGCTCCTACAAAATTCATGACACTATGACTATCCGAACTCACAATCTGGGGTGTTCTATTGAGGCTTTTGACCACAATAGGGACATGAGGACCTAGGACCCATTTTGATTAAGGATACAAACAGTGTCAGTTGAAATACATGTAGAGACTTACAGGCGCTCCTTGCCTCATTTCAGAATATCACACACCTTATGCGGTTGCTTCTCAGGGCTATTGACAGGCCACAATGTAACTCAATGCAGTCCACTATTGAGCTATTACCCCATCACTTTCTGAATTTCTTGAACAATTATAACAATGAGTGCTTTTCCATATGTGCACACCTCATCAACATCATAATGGAGCCGCACCTGGACCATGGTGACCTTAACTGAATGATGAGTGCACCATTGGGACAGTTTGAAGTGGCTGGGTTTTGCCCATTTGATTTGGAACTGTGCTTTCACTTCCCTGTGGGTTTGATCTCAGGCATCTGCAGTTGCAAGCCAATCTACTTTACAAGGCTCTGGACTGGATCCTGACTCTGCTTGGTTTCGACTATGTATGAGTCATTGCTGTGGCATATTTTTGCGAGTCAGACAGAGGCAGGTGCCAGTAGGGGGATGACATACAAGGGGAAGCATGATTGTGTGAATGACACTACTCTCCCTGATCTCCAGAATGACGGTTCCAATTCTCAATCCTTCCTGAGAAATTAACTTACCTTATTTATATGATGGGATATATCTGTACTCTGTTGTGTTGGATTATGCTGGAGGGTATGTGGCTGTATGGATATATGGATATGTAGATTTGTAGCAGATCAGAACAAAAAATATAATATGAGAATAATTGATAATGTAGCCAGGAACAATGTTCCTAAGCTTACTATAATATGTAACTAATATTTGATCAACTTGACGTGTCATCATACCAAGTGATGTTGCGTGATGGCCGATGAAGTGGAAGTTGCTGGTGTTACAATAGGGAGGATGAGGTGATCTGATAAGATGGGGTGATACAAGGTATCAAGCTACATGTGCTAAGCCTGTTTAGATGCCAGTTACAGTTCAGTGTATGCAAACCCCTTAACCCAGTGTTCCACTGACATGTGTCAAGATCAACACTATACATTACTCCTGCACCTCATAATATATAGAGGATGTCCACGATTGACTAGATAGACTTTCACTATGACTATCAAATGTCTATTTTGTTGCTGAAGATATGTGCAGGTGGGTACATACAAGAAACACCTACAAACTGTGCAGGCAAATCTGCACATCATACTTGCCTCTAGCTTACCCTATAACATGCACCTTCTATGAGTCCTATTAATGACATAGAACCAGACCTATTTCTCGACCTAGAGGTAAATTACAAGAATGAATGGGCCGATTCAGGCTATGAATCTAATCTGGACCCCGCTGGATGTGATACTGATGCATTGAATGATGATATCTCACACAAGTTTGATGCTGTAGTACTTAACCACAATACCTCACTAATGGCCAGTGGACAAGCACATTACCTAGGCAGCGGGGAAGTGACTGGAGACATGAGTGGGTTTGAGGATGAACACCATACTCTGTGCCAGGATCCATAGGCCCCATTTGCCAAAGCTCATGATTTCATACTTACATCATGGTTTATTCAGATCAAGGTCTCAAAGTCTTGAATCAATGAATTCTTTTACAGAGGTCTGGGTACTTCTGCTTCAGTTGGCTATAGTTCAATGCACACACTATTTAATCATCTCAAATCATTGGACCCCTAGAGTGCTTATCTAAAATGGTTCAAAGGTGAAGTTGATGATGGCAAGAGAACTCAGTATTTCTTCTTTTGGAACATACTTGACTGTGTCAGATACCTTCTTCAGCTGATAGCATACAGGGATGAATTCGTCTACGCAGCATGGTGTGAATATGAACAGAATAGACATCCGATATATGCTGAAATGCATAAGGTGCACTGGTGGTGGGACATCCAAGTACTGTACACCCCTCATTACAACCTCCTTCATTAGGGTACAGCTTCTCAGGTGACAAGAAAGTATAGCCTGTCTATATTATGACCTGAAATCTCCCATTGACTAGGCATAACAGACCTGGATCAATGGCAGTTCTCCTCCATGTACTATTACCTCTCCTACCCAAGTTCCTACAGTTCTCTTCAGGATACAACCTGCAAAGATAAATCAATGCCTACATACTAAAAGTCATATTTGAACTCATACTGTCACCCTTGCAAGATCCAGCGTTTGACAGTATCTGAATTGACTGTGTGGACAGGAAGGTCTAGAAGTGCTTCCCTATCCTGTCTATATGGGTTGTGGACTACATAGAAAATGTTGCACTGCATGGAGTAAAATCTAATGCCTGTCTGAAATGTGAGTTGCCTCCTGATGCATTAGGAACTGATGCTCAGGAAATGTATTACAACATTTGGGAGTGGTTACTCAAATAGGGTGTACCATAGAATCAGAGTCTTTGCATCATCTAATATGGCCCTTACTTCACCTGTCACTATATTTTGCTGAGAGTGAGGAGCTGGACTAGAGATCAGGGTACCAGACACAGGACCATACAGGCTACTCAGTAGGGACAATAACTATGCATCACTTGATGATGGAAATATTGGAGGACTGTAGGTTCTCTGCCGAATTATGTATCCAAGATCTATGGTTGTATACCAAGCAAGACCTATCTTCTGAGACCTTGGTGTGGTTGAAATATGTATAGTTCTGGCATAATTGTCTCCCTTTCTGTTACCTACTTGTAAGCCATGATCACATCTTAATCGAGGTCCATCTGCAATATTGATACCTTCTCTATCAGGTTTGGTGTCTGATTCTATTTCGTCAAGTGCATATGAGATTTGGCACTCATCACTACTATCATCTGATAGATCCACTGTTTGAGTATTTGGTTGATCATTGGGTTCAGTTTCAAGTTATGCATATGCCATAGTCAACATTGTGACCTTTCATTGGTACTTCAGTGCTCTTCCTAGTAGATTTGTAATCAGGGGTAGGAATGAATCCCAAGTTGAGGATACATCTTGTGATTTATTTTGATGTGTTCTGGATCTCCCTTTTCCTGATCCCATGGTACTAAGTTGTATGTCATATCTACCTCTGTATAGATTGCCAGCTCAAGGCACTCACTGGCTGACTACATGTATTGGCCTATGGCTTATTTATAGTACTATAGGTTAGTTAGAAGAAGGTAAGTTAGGATTCAGGCCAGAGTAAAATTGTAGGTATCTCAAGTACAGCTTAGTGAAGATGAGAAGTTTGTCGATTTTCCTTGTATTGTATACGATGTATCAGGTCTTATACACAAGGCTCTCATGGGGGATGGAGGGCATGCAGAAACATTGACTATTACTAGTTAATGAAGTAAAAGATTTATATGCAAAATGGCATGTTCACAGTGTTCAATATTATGTTTGTAATAATCTAAGCATTCTCAACTATGATTAGACTCAAAACTCTGGCATACAAAAATTAGACAAAATGAGGGTATTGTTAGGATGGGTAGCTTAATAAAATAGAGCCATAAATGGTATCTTTTACCAATACTATTGGTATTATGGTATTCTCGTATTGCCTAACTAGCACTAAAAGTGTCGGAAATCATCTCCTAGTATCAAGTCAATATAGCTGAACACCTGAGAGTCTATATTCAAGCAATCTAACTAACTCATGCATGGATGTTAGTGATAAAATAGACAGGAATTGCAGTGCAGCTATTCCTGACCAACTTCAAACCCTGGTCTGTCTTATTACTAATATCCATACCCTAGTAAACAATCTACTCAGATGGTCAGCCAATGCTAGGTGATACTTGATGCCAAAGCAAGAGAGCTGAATACTATTACTATTATTACATACAGTAGTCTACTACACTATACCAGGCACTTAAGATTGAAATAGCAAGCAATGAGAGATGACAAAGCAAGGGCGTCAAATGGTATCATTAGTATCACATACCAGGCACTCAAGATTGAAACATCTAGCAATAGGGGATACCAGAGGCATCAATTAAAAGTTGTATTATTAGTAGCTAACAAGTATAGGCTAAGAACTACTAGCTAAACCTAGTAAACAAATTCTAAAATGGGAAACAAAAATAAAACAAAACTTCCAAATTCAGATAGAGAAAAAAAAAAAAAGACAAAGAAAATTCTACCTAAGAAAAAATATAATATGCAGTGGGGGAAAATTATGTTGCATATATAAAATAGTATTGTGATATGTAGAGACATCATACAGTGACATATATCTACAGCTATTATGATCAATTGTGGTAGAAATATATGTCACCATATGACATCTCTACATATCGCGATACTATTTGATATATGCAAGTAAAATAGTATCATGACAACTGTGCAACCAAAAGGTGATTTTATTTATATATTCAAAAGATATTTCTATACCATCATAATGATCGGTATTGAAATATCTTTTGAATATACAAATAAAATAGGTTTTTAGCTGTACTATTGTTATAACAGTGGGGACATCACATGACTGAACTGCTAAGAGGTGTCAATAACACAGAAATATATATTATCAACGCCTCATAGTATCACAACAACAGTATAGTTAAAAGATAATTTTATTTCTATATTCAAAAGATATTTCTATACCAAGATACATATACAAATATCTTTTAAATATACAACAGAAATAGACTTTTTACCATGCTGTTGTGGCAATGCCAGGGGGATTGTGTGGCAATGCTCACAAGAGGCATTGATGACACCGAAATATATGTTATTGATACCTCTTAGTATCGTGACAACAGTATGGCCAAAAGCTAATTTTATTTGTATATTGAAAAGATATTGCTATACCATGGTAGGTATAGAAATATCTTTTGAATATACAATTCAAATAGACTTTTCACTATACTGTTGTGATGACACTGGAGACATCATTTGATGATACTGCTAAGTGGTATCGATATCATAGAAATATATATTATTAATGCCTCTTGGTCTCATTACAACAGTACAGCCCAGAGGTGACTTTATTTGGACATTGAAAAAATATTACTATACCATAATAGGTATAAAAATATCTTTTAAATATAAAAATAAATTCAACTTTTCACTGTACCAGTATCACAATGCCTGTGACATTGTGATGCACAGGATATTGTGATACTTAAGATGTCGTGTGGCTCTGCTGCAAAGAGGTGTTAATAACACAGAAATATATATTATCGACACCTCTTGGTATCATGACAAAAGTAGGGCCAAAAGAAGATTTTATTGCTATATTAAAAAGATATTTCTATATATATCATTACAGAGAAATATCTTTTGAATATACAACTGAAATGGGCTTTTCACAGTACTGTTGTAGCGATGCTGGGGCCATCGTCTAGGGATGCTGCCAAGAGGTATCAATAACACACAAATATATATTATAGATGCCTCTTGTTATCACAAGAACAGTATGGCTAAAAGCCAATTTTATTTCTATATCCAAAAAATATTTCTATACCATAATAGGTATAGAAATATCTTGTGAATATACAAATAAATTCAACTTTTTACCATACCAGTATCATGATGCACAGGACACCATGTGGCTCTACTGCCAAGAGGTGTCAATAACACAGAAATATATGTTATTGATGCCCCTTGTTATCATGACAACAGTACGGCCACAAGTCAATTTGATTTGTATATTCAAAAGATATTTCTACACCATGATAGGTATAGAAATATGTTTTCAATATACAAATAAAATGAGCTTTTCGCCATACTGTTGTGGTGATGCCAGGGCCATTACCCAGTAATACTGCCAAGAGGTGTCGATAATAAAGAAATATATGTTATCAATGCCTCTTAGGATCAGAGCAACAGTACAGCCAAAAGCCAATTTGATTTTTATATCCAATAGACATTTCTTGACAATAATAGTTTGAGAAAGATCTTTTACATATACAAATTAATTCAACTTTTCACCATATCAGTGTTATGACACCCGGGATATTGTATGTGTCTCCTGCTAAGAGGTGTCGATAACACAGAAATATATGTTATCGATCCCTCTTGGTATCATGACAAAAGTATGGCCAAAAGCCAATTTCATTTGTATATTCAAAAGATATTTCTATAACATGATATGTATAGAAATATCTTTTGAATATACAACTCAAATCGGCTTTTCACCATACTATTGTCACAATGTCAAGGATGTTGTAGTGCTTATATAGTTTCATGAAATAAGCTTTTAAGCTGCACTAGTGACCCCTTGATGTCACATTACTTGTCCAGCTTAAAAGCTTATTTTATGAAAGTTAGTGACAAGTTAGACTTCATACATATTACATTTGATTTTTCAATATATTATATATACAGAAGAATAACTGCTTATAACCTGTATATTTGTTTTCTGGTTTGTTTGTACACCCTATTGTACATACAAACAATGCTCAGACATTATCAAATGTACTAACATTGTTTGCAGGTACAATGGTGTATACAAACCAACCAGAAAATGCATATGCATCATTTTTTATATACCCTGTACATATGGGATGCACACGTGAGGTATGCACATCAGGTTTACATGTGAGGTCTACATGTATGCATCTCATATGTGTAGGTTATATAAACCAAGCCCTTCTTCCCTCTCTTACTCCTTCCCTCCCTTCCTCCTTCCCTCCTTTCCTTCTTCCCTTTTCTTCTCTCTACTACAGGGGAAGATAAGAAGAAGACTTCTTCCCTCCTTCTCTCCTTCTCTCCTTCTCTCCTTCTCTCCTTCTTTCCTTCCCTTCTTCTTTTTGTCTCTTAACCGAAGGCTCTTCCACCTCCCACCTGGAATTCTCTTTTTTTTTTCAAATTTTTTTTTTTCCTTTTCTCTAACCTAAACAGTACCTTGGATATTGATCAGAAGACTGGCAAACAAGGGAAAGTAAGTACACACTACTACACCATTGACTGTTTGGAGTGAGCAATATTAATATTTCTTTTCCTCTTAGATGTTCTGCTGTCTTGGTCCTTCCCACTGCCTCTGTCCTTCCTGGCATTGAACCTCAGAGATATGAAGTGTGGATGGGGAAGTAAGTACAGTCTATCTAAGTTTTAACATGTGATAATTACAAACCTTTACTTTTTTTTCTTTGGTGTCCTGCTGCCAAGCCTGTGGAACCAGATAGACCAAGTGGGAAATGGAGAGCACTGGTGTACACCATTATGTACAGCCTGAGCCAGTCGACTTCACTGGAGAGATTACCTTTCAAACTGGTGGTCCAGGACTCCTTGTAAGTGAAACCTAACCTACACTCATCTGTCAGAAACATTTAAACTAATACTCATAAGGGATGCTAAGTAGCTTTTTATTAGGTGGTTTTTATATAGAGAGCTTGTAGTTTTGCAGTATTTTGTTACTTAGCTTTTTCTCTGAGTCTAAAAAAAAAAGTAAAAATTTGCTAACTAATATGGGATCTTTTGTGATATTGAGTGCCTCTATATGATAGTAAAGATATGGTCAGATGGCCTTGGTTTGGCATCTGATAATGCTAGCCGTTTTGATCTCAAGTGCCTGGTATGTGATCATAGTAATAGTATCACATCAGCAAGAAAAAAAACCCAGGTCTGATGTATCGGCATTGCGTCCTGATGCATGCTGCATTTCTCATGTACCCAGTGCCTCTGGTCTGTCCTGAGTTCCATTGCAACCCCCTGTTGCACCATATGTGTTATGATGTTTATTACAACACAATATTTTGCCTGGTGCATCCTGTGTCGCATAGCAAGGCTTTGCGGCATCTGGAAACTACATGATATTTGGTCGACATTCTCACCATACCTCGATATCTGCATCACTGTTGCAGCTTCTTCCCCATATTCTGATGTCTGGCTATGGCCGCAGCCTCACAGGAGTACCACTGAGTATGGCCACAAAGGGCCAGCCTTCACCATATTCCTTCTATCTCTGATCACGATGCCATAACTCCATGCTAACATCGACCACAGATGCCTTCCATCCCCCAATATCCCCATCATTGCCCTGAACCTTACCAGCATCCTGACACATCACCATCGTTGGTTCCTCACCGTGAGGCCATAGGGCGTGGTAGTACTTTGTCGCAATCTGTCTGTTTTCTTCGCTGTATCCTGGTGACGTCAGAACCCATAATGACCCACAGCATCATCACGATGTTGGAACCCAGGGCCTTTCACTCCCTGGTATCATCAGGGTCCTTATCTCAAGGACTGACTATTCTCCCACTGTGATTTTCTACATCGTGTACTTTTAGTTGTATCTATCATTTAGTTTCTGTTAATTAGTTTCTACATAGAGGTTTCTATATATAGGTTGCAATGAAAGATGCTATAATATTTGCCATGCTATTCAACCATCCTTGATGCAGAATACTTGCCCAAGCCAACAGTTGTTGCCTGACAGTCTGATCTCATGACCCCTCAATAAATCTCGTTAAATATCCTTAAATCAATATTGCTGTTAACAAGCCATCACTGGTCTGTCTCCGGGATGAGGTGCACCAGGCCTAGTATTGTCCCTCTGTCTACTATAGTAAACTCTCATGCATTTTCCCTTAGTTGTACCATGACAAAGGCATGGACATTGGATATGGGTCCCAAGTTAACCGCATTCAATATATGGATACATGCAAGCCTGCGAACCGTGTCCTCATGCATGTAGTCTCTGATTTTGAAGAGCGCCAGGAGCTTTCTGGGGAAAGGGCCCCAGAGTACACCATACATATGATTGCCAATAGTCAGTACCCAAACCCAATAGTGGCAACTCACCTGGTTCCTGAATAGTCAGGTACCTATAGAGTATGCTGTGCAGATGTCATAAATGTTGGTTTCCTGAAACACTAGAATGGAGATTTCAAGTTGCATTAGTAATTCCATGGGAAGGAATCGAAGTATGGAAGGATCTTCAGGAAGGTGGCACTTGGTGTGCTTGCTATTCCAGCTATATCAAATCAATTCCAGACAGATGCTCTCCAGTGAAATACCCAAGACCTTGTAGAAATCCATCTCATCTGATACATCATCACAACGTGCCTTCAGGATCCTGCAATTAGTAACTGGCACAAATACAGAATTCATTTTATCTAAATGTTCTATGACATCAGCAGGGGGATCGGCCCCATGATGTCAAAGAGAATCTAGGTTCAGCAGTCTCATTCAGATTGCATGCTAGCAACTATAGCTGTGTAGAATCTATCTTGCGGCATCATTTTTAGTTGAATGACGCCACCCCTCCTTGATTTGTTCCTGATGTGCAAGCTCACCAAATGCCATGGAATACATCTTAATGTTTCTAAACTGGTATATGTGACCATGAAAATGACTTAGTAGATGCATCTTAATGAAGTTGAAATGAAATTCTGTATGGATTAGTTCTATATGATGGTCGATCCATTCTTCATGATCCTGCTCCTGTACCTGATGCTGGTTGGATTTCGCAACACATTGGTTTACTCATATTCTCTAATGTCGTAGCTCTCTTCACTGCTCATCAACCTTTGCCTGTGTCCTCTTCAATATTTGAAAGTCCAAGAAGATATCTTTCATATCATGAAACCCATTCAGATATTGTTCCATATAATCTAAGGTCTGAGGTATATGGCTTCAATATTGGGCCATCAAAGTGAAATCAAGTAATGACCTGGTGCAGGTAAGTGCATGTTTCAATGACAATACTTGTGTACTTTCAGGCTGCCTCAATGCCACAGTGAGAACTCCTAAAAGACAATCCTCTAGGTTCCTCATCTCCTTTCCTTGCCACTGTGCTACCTTGCAGTTTGCTTTTTTCGGCACCAAGAATCCTGGGTATGGAGGTAAAGCCTTCCAGGCATCGTCAAAAGCCTGCAGTCAGGCATATTTCTTGAAGAAACCCTGAACCCAGTCCAATATATGCTTGAATAGTCCTAAATAAACTGTATGGAGCAAATCCAGCTTGTGCAGATTGGGTGCTGAAACCCATTGAGACCCATGACAAACATAGCATCCCATCTTGATACCAAAGGCATCAAATGTAGTATTCATGTCTCCCAATCCAGAGTCTGTAGACCAATGCTCATTTTCTCATTCGAGATGTTCATTTGTGGCATAATCCCGCATCTGATACATCTCCTGTGCCTTAGTTCCTAATGCACTAGGAGGTGCCTCCCATTTCGGACAGGGGTTAGATTTTACTCCAGGGAGTGCAATGTTTTCTATATGGTCGGCAACCCATTCAGATAAGATAGGGAAGCACTGCCAGACCTTCCCATCCACACAGTCAATTGAGACACTGTCAAGTGCTGCATCTTGCAAGAGCTACGGTATGAGTTTAAATACGCCTTGTAGTATATCGGCATTGATTTGTTGCTGCCGGATGTCTGCTGAAGAGGACTGTGGGAACTTGGGTGGGATGTACAATAGTGCAAGAAGCAGAACTGCCATTGATCTAGGTCTGATATGCCTAGTCGATAGGAGATTTCCAGTCGTAATATAGACAGGCCATGCTTGCTTGTCACCCAAGAAGTTGGTAAGATGCTCCCAATCGGATATTCCAATTATTGGAACCAGAGTTGCACCACGTGGAAGTGTATCCTATAAATGGTTAGCCAGTGCCCTGATGAAGGAGGTTGCAAAGCAGGGTGCACAGTACTTGGACATCCCACTACCAGTCCACAGTATGCATTTCAGCATATATCATATGCTCATTCTGGTCATATTCACACTGTGGTGCATAGACCAAGTCATCCCTGTATGTTATGCACCAAAGAAGGTATCTGACACAGTCAAGGACATGCCGATAGAAGAAATGCTGCATTCTCTTGCCATTGTCAACTTCACCTTCGAACCATTGTAGACAAAAACTGTTGGGGTCCAATGATCAGAGATGATTCTCCAGTGTCGGCATTGAACTATAGCTGACTGATGCAGAACTTCCCAGACTGCTGGAAAACAATTCATTGATTCGAGACTTCGAGACTTTGCTCTGAATGAACCAAGATGCAAGTTTGAAATCATGAGCATTGGCAAACGGAGTCCATGGATCCTAGTACAGAGTACGGTGTTCATCCTCAAACCTGCTCACATCTCCAATCCCTTCCTCGGCACCTGGGTAATGCGATTGTCTGCCAGCTGTCGTTGAGGTGTTGTGGTTGAGTACTTCAGCATCAGGCTTGTGTGTGACGTCATCATTCCATACTGAGGCATCACATCCAGTGGGGTCCAGATTAGATTGATAGTCTGAATCTGGCCCTTTGTTCTCGTCATTTACCTCTTAGCCAAGGAATAGATCCATTTTGGTATCATTAATAGAACTCATGGAAGGTGCATGTCATATAGTAGAGGCAAGTACAATGTCTAGATTTGCATGTGCAGTGTATAGGTGTTTCTTGTAGGCACCAGCCTACATGTACCATCAGTGACAAAATGGACATTTGATAGCTATGGTGAAAGTCTGCCTTATCAATCTCAAGGGTCCTCTATATATTATGAGATGTAGGAGTACTGTATAGTATTGATCTTGACGCATATCAGTGGAACACTGAGTCAAGGGGTTTGCAGATGGTGAACTGTAACTAGCATCCAAACTGGCTTAGCACTTGTAGCTTGATGCCTTGTATTACCCCATCTTATCAGATCACCACATCCTCTCTGTTGTAACACAAGCTACTTCCCCTTCTTGTGCCATCACTCGACATCACTTCATATCATGACACTTGTGCAAATTAGAAGCTTATTTCCCAAATGTTAGTTATATATCATGGTAGGCTTAGGAACATTGTTGCTAGCTACATTATCAATTGTTCTCATATTATCTATGTTATTCTGATCTCCCACAAATCCAGATCTACATATATATACAGGCCTATGCCCTCAGGGGTAATCTAGCACAACAGAGGGCAGATACATCTCATCATTCAAATAAGCTAAGTTAATTTCTCAGAAAGGATTCAGAATCTGAACCCTCATTCCGGAGACTAGGGAGAGCAGTGCCATTCATGCAATCATGCTTCTGCTTGCATGTCTGCCCCCTATGGGTACCTGCCTTGGCCTTACTCCTGAAAACATGCTGCAGCAGGGACCCATACATAGTTGAAACTAAGCACAGTAGGAAACCAGTCCAGTGACTTATAAAGTGGATTAGCTTGCAACTGCGGATGCCTGGCATCGAACTTGCGAGAAAGTGAAAACACCATTCCAAATCAAATACACAGAACTCGGCCACTTCAAACTGTCCCAATGGTGCACTCATTGTGCAGTCAATGTCGACCTTGTCCAGGTGCAGCCCCATTATGATGTTGATGAGGCATGCACGGTGGGAAAAGCACTCATTGTCATAATTGGTCCAGAGATTCTGGAATCGATGGGGTAGATTGTGTTGTGTTGCAGCCTGTCAATAGCTCTGAGAAGCAACCGCTTAAGCTGTGTGATATTTTAGAATGAGGCCAGCAGTGCCTGTAGGTCACCATGTGTATGTGAACTGAGATCGTTTGTATCCTTAGTCAAAATGGGTCCTAGGTCCTCATGTCCCTGTTGTGGCCAAATGCCCCAATGGAACACCCTACAGCGCAAGTTCAGATAGGTATAGTGTTGTGGTTTTGCAGGAGCCAATCCTCAGTATTATTGTGCCTTATGCTGCCAGGATGCCTCGGAGGGTGAATCTCACATGTAACGAATGTACATGTTCCAGCAACTGTATACGGTTACACTTCTGTTTTCCTTTGTTATGTTATTTTGTTTGTTCTTGCTTATGTTGATTGATTGATTGTTTCACTGCTTGTAACATCAGGATTCTGGAAATTTGTTATGTTTTGTATTAGTTATGCTTTTGTACCAGTAAGGCTTTGCACAAGGGATTCCGAGGGAAGGAATGGTCATGTATACCGGTGGTAGAGATAAGGCTTGGGTGAAGGATTGCCTTTGGCTTGAAGGATTCCGGTAGGATCACAAGATTCCAGTAGTGTGTACTAACCGGTAATAACCGTGGTTGTGGGTTTTCAGGAACCTCTACCTTGGGTGGAGGAAATCATGTATTTAAGACATACTTCCTGACTAGCAGGAAATGCGAGACTTCAGACAGAAACTAGATAAGAAATATACTTGGTTGAATAGCGATTCTCTTACTCTCTTTCCCATTCACTTCTTCTAAGAACTTCTTGTCTTTCCCTCTCTAGTCTCCCTTAGGAATCGAATGCAAGCTGGCCTACCACTGATGACTATTGTATTAGTTTATACAGGTTACCACCTGTTACATCACAGTACTTGGTAATGTTGTCTGTAGCCTGGTTCACGATCCTTGCCACAACCTGCTCACTATAGATAGTGGAGGCTGGATTGGCAAATACAACAAGAAGGCAGCGATAGTGGCAATCAAGAGCCAAATACAGCTTGCCTGAACCAACGTCCACTTGCTGATAGGAGGCACCCAGCACATCGCATTGGTCCAGAGATAAAGCTTGCAGGCCAACCAGGTGTGGATGGGAATTATGTATCTTGATATCTATATTGAGGAAGACATCAATAATGTTTGCTAAGGATATATTATTTGAGTATTTCATGACATATACTACATGACTGCTATTGCAGACCTTGCTTGCACTGAATAACGTGGAACACCTTCTCACCCCTCTCCTTTGACTCCTCACAGGCTGCCTGGTCCTCCCAGGTCAGGGACATTTACATATCAAACTACCCTTCCATTGCATTATCAGTCCTTTGTCTGAGCCTTGGTTGCTTGCCCTTAGTCTGAGAGAGCTTCATTGAGGCAGACCCCTCATCGACATGAGACTTTACGGTAGGATAAAGTGTGGTATCAATTGTTACTGGCTCCTTGCTCCGAGCCCTTTGCCTTATACCAGTGGGCGTTTTGTGGTAGGGGGGACACATAAGGTTTCCCATGTGCCATTATTAGTACAATGCCAGGGGAGTTGAGAAAGATGTAGCATGGTATGGTATGTTTAGAATCATGGAACACAAGGCGGTCTGTTGGGAATAGGGTCAGTGCTAGTATCGTGATTATCTGCACAGAGGAGATACTCCACAAATTGATCTAAGCAAATCTTAATGCCAATTCTCGTGACCTGAGAAATCTCACAACACAGTCCCAAAGGTATAACAGCTGTGAAGCCCTATATAGAGAGATGTACATTGTTTTGTAAATTTCTCCCTCTGCTGCCCCTGAGGGGTTGGTCAGATATAAGTTTCACAAAGGTTATTCCAAGAGGCTGGTGCATATAGAAAGTGGAACAACTTGATGTAATGGTTTGGCGGTGGGAGGATGTAGTTGGAGTGGAGACCCATAGAAGAGAATATATAGTAGTAAGCTTGGGGACACATGGGAGAAGGTGCAAGGATCAAGGTATGAGTACCGGTGTCGTGACCCTGATGCTATGGGATGTTATTTTGTCGTGACCATGATGGTATGGGATATTGTGCTATCATAACTGTGACAGTGGGGGATGTTGTGGAGTCACGATGCCAAGAGGTTTTGCTCATGTAGAAATGTTACCGACACCTTTTGGTATTGTGACAATGGTTCAGTGAAGATGAGAAGTGTCTGAAATCATCTCCTTGCATCGAGTCAACATAGCTGATCACCTGACAGGCCAAATTCAAGCAATGTGATCTACTCAAGCATAGAGGTTAGTGATGAAACGAACAGGAGTTGTAGTGTGGCCGTTCCTAACCAACTTCAAACCCTTGTCCATCTCATCACTATCATCCATACCCTAGTAAACAATCGACTAAGATCATCAGCCAATGTTAGGTGACACACCAAATGCCAAAGCAAGGGGGCTGAATGCTATTCCAATTATCACATACTGTAGTCTACTGTAATGTACCAGGCACTCGAGATCGACATGGCAAGCAATGAGAGATGCCAAAGTAAGGGCATCAAATGGTATCATTAGTATCACCTACGAGGCTCTCGAGATCGATACATCTAGCAGTGAGATGCTGGGAGCATCAATAGTTATTATTAGTAGCTAACAACTACAGGCTAAGAACTACTAGCTAAACCTAGCAAACAAATGCCAAAATCAGAAATAAAAAATAAAACCCAGAATCAGATAGCAAAAGAAATTAAGAGAAAAAAAAGAAACTAAGAAAAGTCTACCTAAGAAAAAAGAAAATCCATGGCCAGAGGAAATTATTTTGGGGCATTGTGGTGCCTTTTCCCTTGGCGGGGTACAGGGGGGGATGAATGAGCTGAAGGGACCATTACGGGAGCCAGGGGGTTGGAGCCGAACAAAGATGCCTGGGGGGCAGGGAGCATCACGGGTGTCAGTGGCACCATGAGTGCATCGGGGGAACGGGAGCTGTCGAGGGCCCCATCAACCCAACCATGGTTGGTTGGCTGCAATGGAGTCAAGAACTCCACCAACCAGGGCTGCTCTCAGATAAGGGCAAGCATCATTTGATGCTTGTTGGCATCTGCATACCCAGAAGTCCCAGCATCACCTAGGGGTTGGGAGTCCTGCCATGTTGAGGAGGCCACTTGCTCAACTGGTTCTTCATCCTATATTGGTGATTAGCTGAGTTAACTGAAACAAGGTTAGGTTAGAAACTTACATCACCAATCACAATTGATGACTTGCTAGAGTCCCCCTCAGACTTGTCCTCCTCATTATCCTCTCCCACAAATCCCTCTAACTCCTCCACCTCACCCATATTCTCCCTGGTTTCCGCCCCTCATCTGCCACCTCGGTTTCCTCCTCTGCCATGGCCTCCCCAATATCTCTGGTGTGCCTACAGCAATCCCAAACCCTGTGGTCGAAGAAAGTGTATCTACAATGGGCAGGCTCAGGGGTCTGGTCCTTGGCGTCTCCCTCACCCAGACCTGGCTCCAGAACCCTTAGATCCAGAGGGTGTCTGCCCCAATTGGCAAGGAGTCACGCTCAGATATCATCATCTGTATTTAAAAAGATAACTCTGGTGAGTGGGGGAGGCTTAGAGGGGGCCCAATGAAGTGCTTGGGCACCCTCACCAGTCACCCCAAGGAGATATCAGGGGCACCCAATTTCCCCCGACACCGACTCCCCCTAGACAATCCTGAGCAGGCTATCCATGGTCGGTGATGCCAGGATGCCCCAGGTCATTCCCTGGTCCAAGTTGCTGGCACATCAAGGGTGGTCAAGGAATGGGTGCGCAAGTTCCAGGACACCTGTCCAGCAGACGATACGGATCCTTATTCCCCAAGGGTAATGAGGAGAGTTCCAATCAGGCTGAACCACTAATAAAAAGTGTTAGCATAAGGATAACAGATGATAGATAGGATAACAGATAATAGATAGTGCAGGGGAATACTTACTCTGAGGCCCTGTGACCTCACCACCACCACCCTCCTTCCCCTCAGCCAGACAGTGCCTGTTCGATATTCTAAGATTCTTGGTAGTATCTCATACTAAGAGGCCAAGATGGCACTTGACTTCCCCTACATCTTTAGCCCAGTGCTTATCTCGAACAAGTGTGATCTGGGCCCCAAACAGGGGAAGAGAGCGAGCAAAAATGACCACTGAATCGAGATCGGATTCAGTTGGCCGACGAAGGTCAAGGGAGCAAGCTGTCAGGTAGGTTCTCATCTCCTTGTGCCATGCACAGTACACAACAGTGCTACTGCGACGTTTTGAGAACCCACACCAGCTTTTTACATAGGCAATGTTACTATAGCACCATCTATTAGTATTAGTTTAGAATATGTGATAGATTGGAGTAGGAGTGTTTCACTTACAAGTTGTCCTCTACCACCACCTTGAAGGGAGTGTTCTCTGCTGTACTCTCCTGGATGACACTACTCAAATACAAGAATAATTGTGAGCTCAATATCAGGGGATGCATAGACATGATAGAGAAGTGTGGGTATTATGCTTATACTTTCTGTATCCTCCCTTCACTCGTAACATAACCATGTAGGGCTCTGCATTTCCTACCCTGCTCTTGAGGTTTGGGAGGCTTGACAGTGATACCTCTAAGTGCAAAAGAAAGGTTAGTCATTATCACCAGCCAATATATAAAGAGGAAACAGGATGTACCTAATTCTATAGACACATGCTACTTGTGTGGGAAGGACCCACAGGGACAGGGACAGCCAGATGTCTATGTGCAAAAGAAAGGTTAGTAATTACCACCAGCTAATATATACATGAAATATACTTACATCCTCAGGTGCACGTCACTCGTGTGGGAAGGAACTGCAGGAACAGAAACAACCAGACATCTAAGTGCAAAAGAAAGCTTAGTAATTATCACCAGCTAATATATAATCAGGAAACAGGATGTAGTTACTACCCCAGGTGCAGGTCACTAGCATGGGAAGGACCCACAGGAACATAGACAACTAGACATCTAAGTGCAATAGAAATATTAGTAATTATCACCAGCTAGTATATAATCGGGAAATGGGATGTATTTACTTCCCCAGGCATATGTCACTTGTACAGGAAGGACTCGCAGGAACAGCGACAACTGGACATTTAAATACAAAAGAAAGAGTAGCAATTATCACCAGCCAATATATAAATGGAATGTACTTACTTTGTAGTTTACCCAGCTCATGGCCTTGGAGGTGCCATCAAACCTCCAACAATCAATGGAACAAAAGAAAGAAAAAAAGAGAAAACAGTAAGCTAGAGAGGGGCAAAGAGGAGGTTTAGGGGAAAAAGATGTGCTAGGAGGGGGATGGGAAGGGAGGGGGAATGAAGAAGTCTTTTTCTTATCTTCCTCTGTGGTGGAGAGAGGAGAAAGAAAGAAGGAAAGGAGGAAAGGAGGGAAGAAGGCCTGGCCTTATATACCCTTCACACATGAGCTGTGCACATGTGCACCTCATGCACACCTCATAGGTACACCTCATGTGGGCACCTCATGTATGTAGTGTATATAAGAGGCGACATGTATGCATTTCCTGGTTTGTTTGTACACATTATTGTACACTCAAATAATGCGCAGACATTGTCAGATGTGCAAGTGTTATTTGCAGTACAATTGGGTGTACAAAGCATATTGATTTCACCAATAGTATTGCATGAGGATCTATTCTGTAGGTATATAAAATATATTTTAAAATCTATGGTGATATCTACAGAATGTAACTTGTCACTAACTATCATAAAACAAGCTTTTAAGCTGCACTAATGACCTCTTGGCATCACTTCACTAGTGCAGCTTAAAAGCTGATTTCATGAAATAATACAAGATATATTACATCACGACAACTGTATGGTGAAAAGCTGTAACAGGTAGTAACCTGTATGAACTAATACAATAGGGATCAGCGGTAGTCCAGCTATCATTCGATTCCTAAGGGAGACTAGAGATGGAAAGACAAGAAGGTCTTTGAAGAAGCAAAGGGGAATGGAAGCAAGAGAATCGCCGTTCAACCAAGTATATTTCTTATCTAGGTTCTCTCTAAAGTCTGGCATTTCCTGCTAGTCAGGAAGCCTGTCTTAAATACATGATTTCCTCCACCCAAGGTAGAGGTTCCTGAAAACCTGCAACCACTGTCATTACTGGTAAGTGCACACTACCGGAATCTTGTGATCCTACCGGAATCCTGAAAGCCCAAGGCAATCCTTCACTCAAGCCTTATCTCTACTGCCGGTATACATGACCATTCCTTCCCTTGGAATCCGTTGGGCAAAGCATTGCTAGTACAAAAGCATAACTAATACAAAACAAAACAAGTTACCGGAATCCTAATGATACCGGTTGTGAAACAATCAATCAATCAACATAAGCAAGAACAAATAAAATAACATAACAAAGCAAAACATAAGCGTAACCAGTATACAGTTGCCAGAATATGTACACATGTTACATTCCCCCAATCTAAAACACCACATACTCTAGTCCAAGTCCTCCTACTCGTTCCTATCCATGTGCCAAAGGAGGGAGTCATCATCAGTACTGAAGTAATCAAATTCCGAATAGCTAGAGTCATATTCCTCATCATCATAAGGTTCCCAAAATTCGTCAGGTACAGGTCCAGCTGGACAGGGGGTCTCCGAAACTTCCATTTGTTCCCAAACCGTTCTAACATAGTGTGAATTGATCTTAGGTAAGGGGGCCACTGGGTGGTTTGTAGTCCAGTATTCTTGGATGATTTCCAAGGAGTTCTCCAGGTTCTCGATGGGTTCCCAAGAGTCATCAGTCCTTTCATATCCTTTCCAGTGTACCAGGAATTCATCCTTGTTGTTCTTGTGTCTGTAGTTGAGGATCTGTTCTGCTTCCCATTCTTCTGCATTGTCAATGAAGATAGGTGCCGGTCTGTCCATCCTTTGAGATGCGAATCTGTCTGCGTCATTTTCAAGGTATTCTTTGCGGGAAGACACATGGAAGAAAGGTTTCTGCTGCTCCATTCGCCAAGGTAATTCAAGCTTGTAGTTGTCGGTATAGGCGTCATGTTCCAGTACTTTGAAGGGTCCAAACCATTGGGGTTCTAGCTTCCTCGATGGTCCAGGTGTAGAGGTGTAGGGCCGTCCTCTAACCAATACTCTGGTTCCAATCTTGAAGGGGTGTCTCTGGGGTTTGCGCTGCTTGTCAGCTTGTACTGTTTACCTGAATGTTGCATGCTTCCGCGCCATATCCACTTCCATTCTTGTTACTTCATGGGTATTCAAAATATCATTGACAGCCGGTACCTTACTGGCTGATGGTTGAACAGGGTTAAAGATCTTCCATGGCCGTCGATAGAGGGCCTGGTAGGGTGAGATACCCAAGGATTTGTGGGGTGCACCATTCATAGCTGCCACTATGAAGGGGAGAGCTTGGGACCAGTTGTTTTGTCTTTTGTTGACAAAGTTCCACATCATTTGCTTGAGGGTACGAATCCTGCACTCCACTTGGCTGTTGGTTTGGTGATGGTATTGGGTGACTATCCAGACCTGGATTCCCAATGATTTCATCATCTGAGACCAAAACCTAGAGGTAAACCAGGAGTCCTAGTCGAGTATTATGCTGAGCAGAAGGCCATGAACATCAAAGATGGTACTTTGAAGGTTTTTGAATGTCTTTTTGGAGGTGGCAAGGTCTCCATGAGGGACAAGGTGGTTGTAAGATGTGAACCGGTCCATGATGACTATGATAGTATTGTATTTGTTTGATTTGGTAAAGGGTCCCGCAAAATCGATAGCCAAAGACTGGTATGCCTCGTCTGGCTCCGGGAGTGTGAGGGATCATCCTGCTGGGAGGGTAGTTGGTTCATTGTTGATCAGACATTGGTCACAGGAGCGACAATAGGCCATGAAATCCTGCCGCATCTGTGGCTACCAAAAGAAACAGGCTGCATATCGGTAGCTTTTATGGGCTGAGAAATGCCCAAAGCCTTCATGAACTGTTTTGAGAATAAAATCCCAAAGGGATACTCCCCTTTCCAAAGGTCCCACAGGGATATAAAGGTTAGAATACTCATTGGTATTCTGTGCAATAAGTAGGCCATTCTGAACAGAATAGTGTAGTTTGTTGCCAGTCTCCTGGACTCTGGCAAAGAAGGGGTCAAGTTTAAGTACTGCAATGACCTTGGGGCGGAAATCGCCCATGAGTGTTGTGTGGATTGTACCTAAAAGGTGTTTACTTTTTCGGTGTCCTGGTTACTCCAAAAGGGTTTGGTATAGAGGGGTGAAGAAGAGAAAGCTGGGCAGGCATCTGGTAACTGATCAAGTATCAATTTATCCACTAACCTTTCCTGGTCCGCTATGAATCTGGGAGGGGGATGGGGGAGAGAGGGAGAAGGCCATGTAGTGAGTGGTGGGGTGCTCGCTAGAGAGGAGGAAATGATTGTGCTTGCAGGTTTCTTTCCCTTGTCCTTCTCACTCTGCTTCCGCTTCTTGGGATCCTTAGGAAAGTAATTCGCTCCTTCCTTATCAGATTTGTGAATTTCACATTCGTCATCATAGCATGCTGTCCAGGAGGTCGCCGAGTGTGCTGCTTTCTTTTTCGATAGCTTGGGAAGTGTGACTTCATCCCCCCAGGAGTTGCCCCTGGTGATAGAACTATCGGTGCTGGCCTTGCTCCTGGGAGGGCTTCTGTTGCTGTCCTTTTATTTCTGGGACCGGGTAACTGCATTCGCTTGAATGGTGTTCAACATATAATCTGGACTGGCCCTGAGTATCGAATCTGGTGTGGTAAGGGTTGGAGAGTGCTGGCTTGCTGCTGAAGAGTACATGTCGCTATCAGATTCTAAGCTGTAGGATGCTGAGGTGGTGTAGTTGGTTCGAATATCTGTTGCTCTATTGTCTGGAGTGATTTGGGTATCATGATTTTCGGAGGTGGGATCTTGGAGGATTATATCATAAGGTGAAGATCCTTCTTCATGAATTCTTGACAGGTAGTCTGCTAAGAAATTCTTCGCTCCTGGCATGTATTGGATAGAGAAATCAAAGTGGCTAAGGTACATTAGCCATCTTTGCTGCTGGTCGCTTAGATTCTTTTACGTCATGAGTTTAGTTAGACTTTCACGGTCGGTAACTATAGTGAATTTTGTGTGTGACAACAGGTGTGCAAAGGCTTCCACAGCCTCAACGATTGCAAGAGACTCCTGTTGATGCGTGGGATAGTTGCTTTGTGAGGGTGTTAGCTTCCGGCTATGGAATGCTGCCGGTCTAGCTTCTTCCCTGGTTGCTCCTTGTCCTACCCATGCACCAGTTCCGGTGGGAGATGCATCGGTAAATAGCTATATCATGTCTGGTTTGGAATAATTGATCGGTCGCAAGACCTGGTGTTCTTCTGCTGCCCTTTTAACTGCCTGGAATGCTGCTTCCTACAGGTCAGTCCAAAGCCATTCCGCATCGCCGGTAAGTGCTGTAAGTGGAGCAGTAATAGTAACAATGTGGAGTAGGAACTGTGAGATATAATTAACCATTCCATTAAACTGCTGAAGTTCCTTCTTATTCTTTGGTCTGGTCCAGTCCTTAACAGTCCTTATTTTTTCCGGTGCTGGGTGTATGCCATTGTCATCGATTATATGGCCCAATATATCCAGTTGTTTGGCGAAGAACATGCTCTTTTTTGGGTTCGCATAATGTTTTGCCTGCTCCAGCCTCCTGCAGACTGTTTTGATATGTTTCACATGGTGCTGGTATGTGTCACTAAATATAAGGATATCATCAATGTAAACCCAAATGAAAAAGCCTAGTTCATCTGAGAGGGTGTCTTCTATAACCCTCATGAATGTGGCTGGGGCATTTGTATCTCCCTGCAGCATTACTCTGCATAAAAATGCTCCAAAGAGTGTCTTGATAGTGTTGTATTTCTCGTCATCTGGGTGGACTCTGGTCTGAAAGTAGGCATCGCTGAGGTCTATTTTGCTTCTATATTTTGCTCTTCTAACTGCATTGATTATTACCTGCTGGTTGGGTATTAGTGAGTGGTCCTTAATTGTGTTAAGGTTCCTTTGCCACAGATCTGCTAGTGGTCTTATGCCACCGTTTGGTTTGCCTCGTACAAACATGCTCAATCCACTGGGTGCTTCTGCTTTGTAAATAACTCCTGACTTTTGTTGCTTCTCAATCTATGCTTTGAATGGTGGTAGGAGCTTTTCCGGTGTCTTGTAGTTTGGCATCTTTGGGTAGAGGTTGGGGTCCTTTAGGTAGATCCGGTGATCTATGTTCCTTCTTGGTGGCATTGTGGTAGGTACTTCTTTGACAAATACCTTAGGGAACATTGCCAGGAAATCCAGTGCCTTTTACGCTTTTGCCATTGCTGATCTGGGCTGAGTAGACTGTCCATTACAGTTTACTCTTACTTTGTGGTCAGGGAAGTATAGACTGTTTTTCCGGCAGTCTATCATAGCTCCAAGTTTGACAAGGTCATCCATACTCAGTAGGACGTCATAGTCTGATACTGGTGTGACCATCATCTCGATTCTCGGTATCTTCATCTTCCCTATCTGGATATCGACAGTACTGTTGTAATTGCTACTTGATCTCGACCCTTTGACTGCCATCTTTAGAGTAACAGGGCATTTTCGAGGCTGGTAAGAGATGTTGTGTGTGGTGACAAATTGGTTGCTTATCAAGCTTCCGCCAATGGTCCCTGTATCTGCTACCACTCTTGCTTGTTTGCTGTTCACTAGCATGTTGAATTCGAGGGCTTGGAAGGGCGCGCCAGGGTCATCAGGTACCCCAACAGTAGTCTTATAGGTTCTTAAAGTGTCCTGTCTGTCCACCTCTTGTGTTGAGTCGCTCTCTAACTCATATTCCTCAGCACTGCTGTTGGTATTGTCCACTGTGATCCTGACATGGTTGGTTTTAACTTCTTTCTTGGGGCATTCATTTGCCATATGTCCTCCTTCCCCACAGTAGAAGCAAGCCCCTTCCTTTTTCCATCGATCCATTTCCTTCTTGCTGGGTTTCTTGTTCTTTGAATAGGTTGTCTTCTTCGCTGCTGCCTTCCCTTTTCCTGTTGCTTTGTTGCTCGAAGCCTGTGTATTATGATAGTCTTTCTTTGGTTTGTTTGGCTTGTTGGTAGAGGGGCCACCGCTGCTGCAATAGCCTACAGTTTTGAACATAGTTTCATCATATCTTTCTGCAATTTGGACTATCTGAGTTCAGGTGTCTGTTTCCCTGATTTGTGGTTCAACATTTCTTCTGAGGTGAGAATCCATTGCATCTAGGAACCGTTGCCTTTGTGTGTAATCTGAGACAGATTCTCTGGGGAGGGTAGCTCTTAAGTCTTCTAGTTCTCCAGCGATCTTCGATATCCTTGCTGGTTTTCCTCCTGTAGTTTGCGATACCTTCTGCCACTGCTGGTATAGGTCGTCTGTGTTTGAAGATGCTTCGAAGAGCTGCTTGAATCAGTTTCGAAAGATCTCAAGGTTGGGTGTATCATCATGCTCATCAAGTAGTGTCATGTATGTGTTGTGTGCTCGCTTCTTGGTATAGGCTCCATAGTAATCAATCACATCCTCTGTATCGTGGTTGATACCATACTTTGATAGGTACTTCTTTACTCCTCTGAGCCATTTCTTGAGTCCATTTGGTTTTAGGTCATCTCCTTCCCCACTTAACTTCGATGGTTGGGGGAATTTGATCTTTGGCCTTTGTGCTGCATTGTCAACTGGTCTTTGTGCTGCGTCGCCCATTCCTCCTCCTCCTGGTAGTGATGCTAGTTCTTCTGGGGGTCTTGAGCCTTCTGGTTGCTTGCCCTTGCCTTCATGTGTCTCGGGTTTGGCTGGATTGGCTGGGGACTCTGGGAATGCGCCTAGAGGTGGGGTTTACTCTCTGGATGCTGACTGGCTTACTGCTTGACTTGCTGTCTGAGATTGGAATCTGCTTCCAAAGACTGCTCCAAAAAGGCTTCCGGATCTGTGTCTTGATTCTGCGCTGGGACCTCTTGCTGCTCGCTAGACGATCTGTTCTACTGTAGGGTCCTCCTCTGGGTCAGAGTGAAGGTCCTCTGGTTGTAAGGCGCTTCCAGCTTGTGCTGAAGCTTCAGTTTCTGAGTCTGAGTTGCTGTCAGTTGCTAAGGGGTTCTGGGCAAACCCTAGCTTGTGTGGTGGTCTGGATATCCTTCCAGACCGGGTCCTTCGATGACCGCTTTGTTCTCAAATTGTGAATGTAGCACCTGAGCCAGGAGCGTCTGTCCCTGCCGCTCCTGCTTCTAACTAGTTATCAAGATACAGGAGGGGTGATCAATCCTACCTGGTGTTCCTGTCCTGAGAACCTGTGAGTACCTGCAGAGGATTAACTTACCTGCTGAGGCGAAAAAAATGTAACAGGTGGTAACCTGTATGAACTAATACAATAGGGATCGGTGGTAGTCCAGCTATCGTTCGATTCCTAAGGGAGACTAGAGATGGAAAGACAAGAAGGTCTTAGAAGAAGCGAAGGGGAATGGGAGCAAGAGAATCGCTGTTCAACCAAGTATATTTCTTATCTAGGTTCTGTCTGAAGTCTGGCATTTCCTGCTAGTCAGGAAGCCTGTCTTAAATACATGATTTCCTCCACCCAAGGTAGAGGTTCCTGAAAACCTGCAACCACTGTCATTACTGGTAAGTGCATACTACTGGAATCCTGAAAGCCCAAGGCGATGCTTAACCCAAGCCTTATCTGTACCACTGGTATACATGACCATTCCTTCCCTTGGAATCCCTAGGGCAAAACCTTGCCAGTACAAAAGCATAACTAATACAAAACAAAACAAGTTACCAGAATCCTAATGATACCGGTAGTGAAACAATCAATCAATCAACATAAGCAAGAACAAACAAAATAGCATAATAAAGGAAAACATAAGCGTAACCAGTATACAGTTGCTGGAACATGTACACATGTTATAAAAGCCAACTTAATTTTTTTGTTGAAAAGACATTTCTACACCTATTATGGTATAGAAATATCTTTTGAATAAAAAAAGAAAATTGGCTTTTGGCCATACCGTTGTCATGATACCAAGAGGCATTGATAACATATATGTGAGTATTATCCATACCTCTTAGCAACATCGGTGCATGATGTTCCTGACAGCACCACAGTGGTATGGTGAACAGCTGATTTTTGTTGTATATTCAAAAGATATTTGTATACCTATCATGGTTGAGAAATATATTTTGAATATAGAAATAAAATCAGCTTTTGGCCATACTGTTATCGTGATACTATCTTATTTGTATATAAAAAATTGTATCATGATATGTACAGATGTCATATGATGACATATATTTTATATATGCAAACTAATTTTCCCCTGCTGTAGATTCTATGTTTTCTTAGGTACAATTTGCTTAGTCTCCCTTTTTTTTTTTTTAGATATCTGATTTCAGAAGTTTGGTTTTATTTTTGTTTCCCATTTTAGGCTTTGTTTACTAGGTTTAGCTAGTAGTTCTTAGCCTGTACTTATTAGCTACTAGTGATACAAATTTATGCCCCTGGCATCTCCAATTGCTAGATGTTTCAATCTTGAGTGCCTGGTATATGATACTAATGATACCATTTGATACCCTTGCTTTAGTGTCTTTCATTGCTTGCCATTTCAATCTCAAGTGCCTGCTGCAGTACAGTAGAGTAGACCATAGTATGTGATAATAGTAATAGCATTCAGCACCATTGCTTTGGCATCCGGTGTGTCACCTAGCATTGGCTGACCATCTGAGTCGATTATCTACTAGGGTATTAATGTTAGTGATGAGATGCACCGGGGTTTGAAGCTGGTCAGGAACGCCTGGGCTACAACCCCTGTCCATCTCATCACTAACTTCGATGCCTGAGTAGGTCAAATTACTTGAATTCAGCCTCTTGGGTGTCCATCTATGTTGACTCAATGCCAGGAGATGATTTCAGACACTTCTAGTGTTAGTTAGGCAATGCGAGAATACCATAACACCAATAGTATTGGTAAACAATACTGTTCATGGCTAGATTCCATTAAGCTAGGCACCCTAACAGTTAGGTATCTGGAAAAAAGGGCCAAAGTTACCCAGCCTTTACTCAGGATTATTTCTACCATACACCTGCAGCTCCCGTATAGGGACCGGGCATCATCACAGTATTACGGCCGAGTTGCGTCCCAACACTTTAGCAACAATAAATGGCACCTACAGCATAACACTGTATACATGGTCACCATCCGTCCGGCTGGATGCTGTCCGTAGGTTATATGAGAGGGCACCTTTGGCGACTCATGAGAAGTGACTCGAAGGAATTTGGTTAGGTTTTGGGCGAGCTATTATCCTGTACATTAGCAGTTAAATATTATGACTAATCTGTAATGGGACAATTTGGGAAAAAACTGTTAGTGACCAAATATCCCGAGCCTATGGCACCAAAGGGTAGCCATAGAGCCGAGCCTCTTGCTTTGAAAGAAGTAGTACCCCATGAGGGTCTGCTCGAGAATTGGTATGTAAGGTTTTCACCTGAAGAGCTATTAGCTCGATCCAGAACCAGAAATCCTTCTTATCTGATGGGCTTTATGATGCATAAATATGCAATGTAATAGCCATGATTATTCATTAAAGCTGATCACTTTATAGTTTGAGGCAGAACGATTGGCCTAGTTGCTACTAGGGTAGCATACTCAAATTAAGTTCATATAGCAGAGAGATCGAAGACTACCTAATGGCAGAGTGTTCGCACCCTTAGAAACAAATAGGAGTTTGAAGAAATCGAAGCTAAGCAAGTCAAGTATTCTCAGGGTCAGGAGTGTTCACACTTAGGAAAAATAAGAGATTTTCGATGGAGGTACTTAGATAGTATGGAAGTTGATTGTAACCCACAATAACCCAGACACGGAATATAAATATCGAGGTACTCCTAACTATTAGAGACATCAAGTAATGGAGAAGAGATCTTATTAATATATTCATTATTTACTCTGGAAACAGCCTACTATGCACACAACCTTCAGAACCTACCTTGATGATCTTCATCTTTGCCCTATTCTACCTTACTTTACCTCCAGAAACATATGGCCTAGACCAACTCATACTATCTATGGTTGGGCTACCCCGTAACACTAACAACAACCTCATTTCGTCTAATTCTTTCATGCCTGAGTCTTGAGTCCAATCGTAGTTGAGAATGCTTAGATTAATTTATTACAAACATAATATTGAATACTCTGAAAATACTATTTTGCAGGCAAATCTTTTGCTTAAATAACAAGTGATAGTCAGTGATCCTGCACGCCCTCTGCCCCCCCTGGGGAGCCCTGTGTATAAGACCTGACTCGTCATATACAACACAAGAAAACTATACTAACTTCTCATCTTGACCAAACTGTGCTTGAGATACCTATGAGTGTACTTCAACCTGAATCCTAACTTACCTTACTCTAACTACCCTATTGTAATGGGGAGGGTGGGGCCAATGAGTAGCCAAAGGATATCGAGTAAGACAGACAGGAGACAAAAGTAATGGATGAGAATGAGGATCGAGGAAAAGGGCAGAGAATGAGAACAGAGATCGAGGATTGACAAGGTGGACGAGGGTCAGGATGAGGTCGATGACACATATCTGGACGAGGACTAGAACTGAGGAGATAGGTTGGAAAGCAGATATCTTTGAATAGCTAGAATAGAAAAGATACAAACTGAAGAAAAAAGAAGAAAAGAAAGGAAAACAAAAGAGAAGGAGCCTCAGTAGCCTTTTAAGGGAAAGAGGACTTGCTACTAATACAAATATGCGAACTAACCAACAAAACCTACCTTGGAGGCTATAACCTTTTTCCTATGTCACTAGGTATATAATTAGTAACCACAGACTTAAACTTTATGTAATAATAATAGAGTCACATCTCCTGGATCAAGTACTATATGGCAAACCCCCTATAACAGAATGTCTAAATAATATGAAATATTCTAATCACAAGCTATTTTCCCTCATTGTTGACTATATACCATATCACTATCCCCCTCTCATAGCTGAGCTGCTGCAAAGTATGGGTCTTGCCTTGAATAGAATCTTATCATGAAATTCCTTGACCTTATCTGCAGCATTCTCCAGGTCACAATGTGGTTGCCATGTTGGCTCATCATATCCTTCCCAACATACTAGATGCTGTAGTTGTTGGTGGCTGCCGCATGAGTCAAGTAGTTCAGCTACTTCCCATTTGGGACTACCTTCGATTTTGACAGGTTGGGGTTCAGGCATGATATGTCCTGGTATCTGGGAGTCATTAGCCATATGTTCAAAAAGACTAACGTAGAAAACTGGATGAATTTTTATATTTCCTGGCAGGTCTAAATGGTATGCGTGTGGACCAACAACAGCCTTGATAGAGTATGGCCCTATTCTCTTTCTGTCCAACTTCTTCAAAGGATATGTTGTCCAAATATTCTTTGTTGACAATCATACCTTGTCACCCACCCTCAGTGTAGGAGCAGGTAACCAGTGTTTGTCTGCTGGTTCCTGCTGGAGCTCCTCTACATATTGTATTTCTTCCTTTATTGTTTCTTGGACTTCATGAATGCTACTTACAAAGTCTGCAGAGATGTCATCCATTCTCTCACTAGAGCTCAGTAGCGTAATTTCAAGACGTGGATGGTATGCATAATTTGCAAAGAATGGACTTATCCCTGTCGTCTCAGAACTGTGGTCATTATGTGCAAACTGTACTTGGGCAAGCCAAGTGTACCAATCGTCCTGCTGGTAATTGATGTATCCATGCAAGTATTACTCTAGGATAGCATTTATCCTTTCAGTCTGTCTATAGGTTTTGGGGTGGAAGGCTGTACTAAGTCAGGATCGAATGCCTAACCTGGTATGCAGTGTTCTCCAGAATACAGAAACAAAGGTAGAACTACAGTCCAATACAATTGATTCACGTAGGCTTTGGAGTTTCCAAATTGAGTCTCGGTAAAGACAGGCAATATTCTTGGCCGAGCTGGTATCATGACAGGGAACAAAGTGAGCCATCTTTGTTGGATGATCCACAATGACAAGAATAGCATTACATCCTTTGCTTTCCAGAAGCCCCATGATGAAATCCATCCTGAGGTCATTCCAAGGATGGTGAGGGATGGAGAGTAGCCATAGATTCCCATAGGACACATGATGTGAAGACTTGATTCTGGAGTATATGTGATAGTGATGCATATATCGTTTGATGTATTCTCTTATACCTGGTCAGTAATAATTAACAGCAACCAAATTGAATGTTTTTGTAACTCCTGGGTGTCCAGCAGAAGGACTGTCATGGCAAGACTGAAGAATGATAAGATGGAGAGGGTCAAAATCTGGAACAAACAGGTGACCGTGAAAGTATAAACATCCTTCATGTTCTGTGCCATCTGGTAGGGAGATCTTTCATGAGTGGCATATACCTTCCCTAAGCATCTTTAGCACAGAGGTAGGAAAGGGGTCTAAGATATAGGTAGCAGTCAGGGCCTCCAAAAGCTCTGCTGGTAGGGTAAAAATCGTAGAAATGGATAACTTGGAAGGGCTTAAAAGTGTTTGAAACTGGTGCATTAGTCATTTATCTCCCTCTTTAGGGAGGTCTCCTGACCTATAGGTCAAGGGGTCCGGCTTTCCTCCACTCTTCCCAGGCCTGAAAGTCATCTTAAAGTCAAACTGAGATAGTAGTTTGGCCCACCTAGCCTGTTGTGGGTTCAGCATCTTGGTCATCATAAAGTTTACCTGGTTTTTGTGGTCTGTCAGCACTGAGATTGTGAAGTGAGATGACTCAAGATACTTCCTCCCCTCTTCAAGAGCTAAGACAACAGCCAATAATTCCTTGTCGTAAATTGGATAGTTACATTGGGCCGGTAACATTTTCTTAGAAAAGTAGGTGACTGGGTGGAGGATGCCAGTACTATCGGCCTGTGAGAGGACAGCTACATAGACAAAGTCAGAGGCATCAGTCTCCATGGCACTAGGGTGGGCAAAGTCATAGTATTCCAGGATTGGAGCTGTAGTAAAGGCTAACTTGAGTCTTGCAAATGACTGTTCCTGGTCAGGACTCCAGGTAAATAGGGTATCCTTTTTTGTCAAGTGTGTCAGGGGTGCAACCACTTTAGAGTAGCCTTGAATGAAGTGTCTGTAGAAATTTACAAACCCAAGGAAACATTATACATCTCAAAGCCTTTGCAGGGGAGGCCAATCTGAGATCGTTGTTAGTTTTGACTCCTCCATGCCAATCCCCTTCAGGGATATCATAAATCCCAAATATTCTACCTCTTCCACATCAAATAAGCACTTCTCTGGCTTGCACAACAGATTGTTATCTTTTAAGACCTGTAAGACTTACCGTACATGGTCCCTTTGTTGAGCAAGGTTTTCTGAAAGAATAAGGATGTCATCAAGATAGACTGAGCACAAGTCATCAAGGTGGTCCCTCAGGACATCGTTCATAAAGTTCTGGAAGGATGCAGGAGCATTTGTGAGTCCAAATAGCATAATGGAGAACTCAAAGTATCCATATCGTGTTCCAAAGGCAGTCTTCCACTCTTCCTCATTCTTGATTCTCAGCAGGTTATAAGCCCCCCTCAAGTCCTACTTTGTATAGACTTTAGCCTTTCCAATGCTGTCAAGAGTTTCCTGAATGAGTGGCAGGGGGTACCAATTCTTCACAGTTATAGTATTGAGGCCACGATAATCTACACACAGTCTCAAGGAACTGTCCTTCTTCTTGATGAACAGGACTGGTGTGTGGGCAGGTGAAGTTCATGGCTGAATGTACTCCTTCTCACAGTTTTCTTTTAGGAAGTCCCGAAGGGTTGACAGCTCTGATTCTGACATCTTGTAGAGAGGTTACCAAGGGGGCTGTTCCCCTAGTTTGAGCAGTATTTCATTGTCTATTTTCTGGTGGGGAGGAAGAACACTGGCATCTCCTTTGCTGAATAGGTCTAAGAAGTTCCAATATGGCTTGGGTACTTGGTCCTTGACAGTAGGTGTGACAATGCATTGCTCATTAAGGCTAACTTCAACTTCAGATATCTGGAGGTTCTCATCTGCAGCCAAGTAGTGAAACTCCATCATATTAAGAGACAGAATAGTAGGATGTTCAGGAAGGGTACTCGAGATACCAGGCTAGGTAACTGGTACAGGGTGGTCCATGCACCCCTGGAGGTAGAATGGTGAGTGAAAGGTAAGGTTATTTGTTTTCCAATCTGTCTTCACATGATGGCGACAGAACCAAGGAATGCCTAGACCAATTGGGTAGTGGCCAAGTGTAATGACAAAGAGCCTGATTTTCTGCTCATGACCTCCTATATTCATACAGAGTTCAGCATAGTGAGTAATCATACCGGAGGATATGGGTCTTCCATCAATAACTTCTAAGGTGTGGGGCCAAGTAAGCAGTAATATCTTCAGGTGGTGGTGACAAACAAAATCTTTATCAATGAAAGCAAATCTACTAGCTCCAGAATTCACAAGTGCATAGGAAGAGAAAGATGTATTGTTGATAGCTAGAGTGCAACTAACTACCAAATGTTTCCCCTCTATCTCCTCCTCAGTAAGGGCAATCACAGAGAGACCAAAACAACATAAAGAAACTATTTGGAAAGGTAAAAAGGAACCAAGGAGCGTGTCACCCTTTACTACTTGGTAGACTTGTTTTTTGACAGTTGGGTAGTCACAACAGCTTCAGTGACTTGCAGGCACTGAGACCACTTATTTGGACACTCTCTGGCGGAATGGCCAGACCAAGCACAGTAGGCACAAAGTCCTTCCTGCATTCAATGCTGCCTCTCTTCAGGAGAGATTCTGCACAAGGCAACAAGGGCCATGGGGACTGTGCCACCAGGCTGAAAAGAAGGTCATCATACTTTGTAGGGGCGGGCTGAAATGGTTTAGTAGTGGGTGCAGAAGTATGGGATTTTTGTCCTTTGGACTCTTGAGCATGTGCATGGATCCGGTTGTCCATATTCTGCAGTTGGGGAACAAAGTCCTCAAACCCATCCTTCTCTTCCATGAATACTAGAGCATCTTTCAGCTCTGTACTGTGACCTTCTTGGAGTGAAGTGCGTTTGGCCCAGGAGTCACAGTGGAGAATAGTCATCAATCTTTGGAACTCAGTATAGTATATTGCAAATTCAGATTTTTTCTGCAGCAGGATCTTCATTTCCCATTCGGCAGTACCAACTTCATCAGGGTCACCAAAGGCACAAGAGAGGATCTGCAAGAGGGCATCGACTTCAGAGATACAGGAGAACCCATCAGTAATGTGATTTTCAATATGAGCATACGTGCCAGTGGGTCAGTTTACAAGGGATGTGATGTAGGTAAGATGGAGAGTTAAATTTGGGAACCTTGAGATGTTTCCTTGGAGCTTAAGTTAAACTTGTGAGAGGAAGGCTTTCAATCCCTTTTGGTCACCATTGAACTTTTCGGGATCTGGGATATTTTGTTGTCTTGGTGCAAAGGGAGTTAGGTCACCAGGCCTAGGCCCATCTGAGTTCCTTTACAGCAGGTCAATAATAGTATTGGTACAGTGTAAGTATGTATGGAGGTGGATAGCATTTTCCTGGAGGCCTTGGTTTTCATGCTGTAACTCCTCAATCTGAGACTATCTAGTCTCTAGGTTTTCTGTAAAGTGGTCTAGATCCGCCTGAAGAGATATCACAAAGTCATGCATGATGTGGAGAGAACCCACTACCTTGGTCTTATCTTACTCATTGATTGTTGCAGGAAGTTGAATGTTGTACCAGGTAGTGCAGAGCGTATCAAGGACTTTATGGGCATTTGTTGTAAGGTCATGGGACAGTACAGCAGGTATGTTGCTGGTGGACATGATGATACCAGTTTGCTATTGATGAGTTTGTATAGTATAATGGGGAGGGCAGGGCCAATGAGTAGCCAAAGAATATTGAGTAGGACAGACAGGAGATGGAGGTAATGGACAAGAATGAGCTTTGAGGACAAGGGCTGTGAATAAGAATAGAGATTGAGGACTGACACAGTGGATGAGGGTGAGGACGAGATGAATGATGCATATCTGGATGAGGACTGGAACTGAGGTGATAGGTTGGAAAGCAGATATCTTTGAATAGCTAGAATACAAAAGATACAAACTAAAGAAAAAAGAAGAAAAGAAATGAAAACGAAAGAGAAGGAGCCTCAGTAGCCTTTTAAGGGAAAGAGGACTTGCTACTAATACAAATATGTAAACTAACCAACAAAACCTACCTTGAGAGCTATAACCTTTTTCCCACGTCACTAGGTATATACTTAGTAAACACAGACATAAACTTCATGTAATAATAATAGAGTCACATCTCCTCTATTAAGTACTATATGGCAAACCTCCCATAACAGAATGTCTAAATAATGCGAAATATTGTAATCACAAGCTATTTTCTGTCATTATTAACTATATACCATAACAACTATTACACCATGAATAAGTAACAGGCCAATACACGCAGTCAGCCAGTACCCTGAGTCGGCAATCAATACAGAGGTAGATGCCATGTGCAATGCCGTACCATGAGATCCAGAAAAGGGAGATCCCGAATGTGTTAAAACGAATCTCAAGATATGTCCTGAACTTGGGATTCTTCTCTACCCCCAATTGCAAGCCTACTAGGCCAAGCACTGAAACGCCAATGGAATGGCACAATGCTGACCACAGTGCATGCAGAACCTGCAACCGAACCTAATGATCAACCAAATACCTAAACAGTGCATCTATCAGATGATAGTACTTATGAGTACCAAATCTCACATGGACCAGATGAAACAGAATTAGACACTGAACTTGGTGGAGAAGGCATCGATATTGCAGATCACCCCAGATCAAGACATGATCATTGCTCACAAGTTGGTAACAGAAAGAGAGACAATCGGGTGAGAACTATATGTATTTCAACTACATCCGAGTCTCAGGAGATAGGTCCTGTTCAGTGTACGACTATGGATCTTGGACACATAATTGGGTGGAGACCCTACAGCCCTCCAATGTTCCCATCATTGAGTGATGCATAGTTATCATCTCCACTGAGTACCTTGCATTGTCCAGCCTCTGGTACCCTGATCTCTAGTCCAGCAACTCACTCTTGGTAAAATTTAGTGATAGGTGCAGAAAGGGTGATATTAGATGATGCGAAGACTCTGATTCTATAGTACATCCTGTTTGTGCAGTTACTCCTGAATGTTGTTGCTCTGATAGCCCAGGTGCGCAAAGTTTGGGATGCCATACTTTCTGATGTTGCAGGTGCCGAAAACATCCAACCTTCAGAGTAGTGCATAAGTTTGGTAAGTGGACTCAGGCAGATATGACACAATGCAGAATGCAATACTAACCTAGAAAGATATGCCAAAAACACTCTGGAGTATAACCCTATTTTGTACATGAGGTAAAGAAGAGATTGTGGAATTATACAGTCTGCCGGACAATCCAACAGCTATGGCATGTAGAGTCAATTATCTGCTGGAATAGGACAGGTTTACGTGTAACCCAGGAGGGTACAATATTTGTCTCCACCAGACACCTTCCATATAGTGACTACTACTGACTGTAATTGGACAAACCTCAGGGCCTGACATTACAATTCCTTGCACCCCACATTTCTGAGGTGATTTTCCATAAGTACTTTGCAGGGAAGAAGATGCAAGGTATTGTAGATCGTGGGTTTCTTGCATGCATCAATGGTACTATGATCTGCTTGACGTGCACTATAATCTGCCATACACTGTGTGCATGGCAAACAGGGATATATCAGGAGTGCAGGGACATCAAGCATGAGGCAGCTGGGGGTAAGTCTCCAAATCATCCAACTGTTCATTCATGACCATGGTGGCTAACCTGTTACCAATCATAAAAGACCTTTTGGACTGGCAAACAGAAACTTGGAGTACGTGCCCATGGAGGATGCAGGATATCATTTTCGAAAATATTTGAGAAACAATTGATAAGTGGGTTCTGCAAGTTCATGAGGTGCAGCAGGACCACTGTGAAGGATACTATTACAAACCCGGCATGGTTTGTAATGGTTTCATTTGTTAAAGGGTTTTTACATGACTCAGTTGAGTCATACGATAATATGTTTTTGCACTATGACTCACGTACGAGTCATAGGGTTTCACATCATTCATAGTTATGAGTCATAATTGTTTATGTTTGAATTTGATTGGTATGTTGAGCGTTGACTCATAGGTATGTCTATGAGTCATGAGGATTAAGAGGCATGACTTCGTTTATACAAGTCATGAGGTTTCGCACATGACCCCTTTAAGGTCATGGGACTTTCGCGCATGACCAAGTATGGTCATGAGGTTATATGTTACGCGAGTGCATGAGTCACAGTTGTGACTCATTTGATTTGTAAGCGGGTTGCTGGAAGAACTATATAAGGAGGTCAGTAGGACCTGATAGTTAGTTCTTCACGCAACCACCTAAGTTATTTCCTATCTTATAAGTTATCAATAAAACACCTTTACGCTCTTTACCTACAAGATCAACAACTGCGAAGAAGAACAAGATTAATACTCGTTAGCACTATAAGGACTTAGTATTGACAACGGTCAATATCTAAGACGTAGTGTAAGATAACAAGTATTAAGGATTCTCGAAGAACGGAGAATACAATAGAAGGTAAGTATTACCTTAATGAAGATTAACTACAAACTTGTTGCCTGTTGCAAGATATAAATAGGAGAGATCATATAGCGGATCGTAACATTTGGTTGCGTCCCTTTAGCAACACCCAACAACAACAATGACTGAAGCAGCACAAGACGAACAGATGAACCCCCCAGACGGAGGAGAGGGGGGACAGGGCCAGGCACTACCGATGGTACTAACGGCAGAACAATTAACACAAATCCTAGCAGGATTACAATCAGAAAGGAGACCTAAAACAGAGAAACCAGAAACCTTCGGAGGAGACCGAAGCCAGCTACGGACATGGCTAGCCAAGCTAAGATTATACTTCCAAGCCATAGGATGGCAGGAAGATCATGATAGGGACAAGATAGTATACGCGACAAGCCTGCTAAGAGGAGATGCAGCCATTTGGATTACACCTTATGTGGAAGGAAGCATAGTCCAACCATGGGGTGCGTCTTGTGAACTCTTTCAGACATCCCTCAGAGAACAATTTGGAGCCATCGATGCCAGAGGAGAAGCCCGAATGAAACTTAAGAAACTGAGGCAAGGAACCAAGTCTGTAACAGAATACTGGAACAGTTTTAGAATGACGGCTACCGAGGCCGAACTAGATGAAGCAACGGAGGGAGAATGGCTACTAGCAGGAATGGACACAACACTATCAACAGCTTGTGGAATGGATACCACAGCATTCTAAAGCACGGAACAACTGGCACGATGGGCAATCACCAAAGAAACCAAACTGGCCATGGTAAGGCATATCCAGAAAGGCGCCCAAGACAACAAGACATCTAGCACCATAAGGAACCAAGATGATACTTTCAAGACCATACCAAAGGAACCTCCACGAGGAGAGCCTATGGAACTAGATGCGACAAGTCGAAGAAAATACCAATGACTACCACAGGAAGAATATAGAAAACGCATGAAGGAAGGATTGTGCTATCAGTGTGGAAGGAAAGGACATATGGCAAAAGACTGTCTAGTCAAGAAAGCCAATACTAATGGACCAAAAATCCGAAAGATGAAAGTGGAAAAGGAGGAAGAAGAGGCTTTAAACGACGAAAGTCCCCAGGAATAGATGGTCCTGAGGACAGCCGAACAAAACCCATCAAAAGGCTAAAGACGTCCTCAGGAAAAGATGGACCGGAGGACGACAAAACAAAAAACATCAAAACCAGATACCTCAACACCACTTTAACCAACAAAGAAACAAAAAACCTCGAATCGGACCACATCATGGTCAAGGTACAACTCCACAACAGACAGGAACAGATATCGACAAACGCAATGATCGATTCAGGGGCAACTGAAGATTTTATAGACTGCAACTTCGCTATAAATCACCAGCTACCTTTAATGAAAATCGAAAAACCAAGAGATATATACATGGTGGATGGAACTGTATCGGATGCAGGACCAATTACCCATGTTACCGAAATCCCTATGGATATAGGAAGCCACAAAGAGAAAGCAACTTTCCTAGTGGCTAACCTTGTCAAACACGAAGTCATCCTTGGCATGACCTGGTTAAAAAACCACAACCCAAGGATTGATTGGAGAAAAGAAGAAATCACCTTCGATAGCGACAGGTGTAAGGCAGTATGCCTTGATGCCTCCCCAACGGTATATGCAATACCAGAAAAGGAAGCAATTCGGGAAAATCTGGAAAGCCGGATTTTAAAAATCAGCACCAAGGAAGGACCAAACTATGAAGTCACGGTCAAAAAGCTAAGAAAAGATGCGAAAATACCTATGAAAGGTTCGCAAAAAGCTGCAGGAAGTGACCTGTTCAGCATAGAAGGAGCCATCATCCCAGCAAGGGGACAAAAGCTCATCGGAACAGGAATCTCAATGGGACTTCCGGAGAACACCTATGCCCGCATCGCACCCAGAAGTGGTTTGGCAAGCAAAGACGGCCTCACCATTAATGCTGGAGTCATAGATGCGGACTATACAGAAGAAATTCGGGTCCTACTGGCAAACCTGTCAGAGGTGGATTACGAGGTCCACAAAGGGGATAGAATTGCCCAAATAATTATCGAGAAAATAGTCTCAACCCCCTTTAAGGAAGTACGAGAACTTCAACACACGGAAAGAGGAGAACAAGGATTTGGCAGTACAGACACTCAAGATAAGAAAATGTTGTTAATAGCCTTTATTTCAGCACAGGCATTCGGTAGAATGCACAAGAAAGGAGAAATTACCGGAATCCTGAAATGGGACGAGGCAAAACTCACGCTAGCGGCTACAACAATTAGCACCGAATTAGCCTTGCAGAAAAAAGGGAAGGGCGGAAAAGAAACTTTGAAACAAATAGTGCCCAAGGAGTATCACAACTTCTTAGACATATTTGAAGAAAAAGAAAGGACAGAGCTACCGCCGCACCGAACAGTAGACCATAAGATAGAAACAGAAGCACCGCCACCATTCATGAAACTCTACCCCTTGAGAGGAGAAGAACTTAAAGAACTCAGAGAATACTTGGAAAAGAATCTAGAAAGACGGTGGATAAGGCCATCGTCCTCATCAGCAGGAGCACCCATACTCTTCGTCAAGAAAAAAGATGGAGGCTTAAGGCTCTGTGTAGATTACAGAGGCCTAAATGCAGTATCAAAGAAAGATAGATACCTGTTACCATTGATAAGCGAAGCCTTGGATCGATTGCAAATGGCGAAATACTTCACCAAACTCGACATCAAGGATGCATATCAACACATACGGATATCCAAGGGAGACGAATGGAAAACAGCATTTAGGACACGATACGGACTATATGAATATATGGTCATGCCGTTTGGCTTAGCCAATGCACCGGCAACCTTCCAGAGATGGGTCAACAACGCACTCAGCAAATATTTGGATGTCAACTGCATAGCTTACCTAGACGACCTCCTGGTATATTCAGATACCATGGAACAATATCAGAAGGACGTGGCCATGATACTAGCCAAGCTCAAAGAGATGGGGGTTAGCCTAAAACCCACGAAATGTGAATTTCACAAAAAAGAAACCGAATACCTAGGATTCATTATCAACTCTGAAGGAGTACGAACAGACCCTACCAAAACAGACGCCATAAAAATATGGACGACCCCGGAGAAAGTCAAAGACATCCAAAGCTTTGTGGGATTCTGCAACTTTTACAGACGATTCATAGAAGGATTTAGCCAAATAGCGAAACCACTATACAACAGGACAAAGAAGAATCAAAAGTGGGAATGGGGAGAGCCGGAGCAAAAAGCCTTTGAAGGTCTTAAGGAAAGACTCACCACAACTCCAATACTAAGACACTTCGACCCTGGGGCACCTATTATGATCGAAATGGATGCATCCAACTATATCTGTTCAGGAATAATATCACAACAAGACAAGGAAGGAATATGGAAACCGATAGCATATCGATCAAAAACAATGACCAAGGCAGAATGCAACTATGACATACACGATAAAGAACTCCTTGCAATCATGCAAGCCCTCAAGGAATGGAGGAAATACGCACAAGGAAGCCCCCATACAGTCAAGATTCTTACAGACCACAAGAACCTTGTCCCATTCACAACCACCAAGGCTCTAAATGGAAGACAAATACGATAGAGTGAAGAGCTCAGTCAATACAATATCAAGATTGAATATCAACCAGGGAAAGAAGGGGCAAAACCAGATGCCCTCACAAGAAGAACAAACGACATACCAAAGGAAGGAGACAATCGCATTACCCAAAGACAAAGAATCCTGTTACCAAAAGAACAATTCTTTGAGGATGAAGGGTACGCCTCAGGTTCAGAAGAAATCAACACCATGGAACTATGGACGATAGAAGACCAAGATACTGCAAAAAATATCAAGCAAAAAACATCACGAGATGTATTGCTTCAGGATATTCGAAAAGCCATAGAAAGGAAGGATAAAGAATACCCGAAGGTGGCCTTAGGATCATGCGACTGGATAGAAGGATACATATGGTATGAAGGAAAAATATGGTTACTAGAAGATGAGCCGACAAGAACGGAAGCAATCAGAAGAAATCACGACACACCACAAAATGGACACAGTGGAACAGCCAAGACACTGGAATTAACACAACGGAAATACTACTGGCCAGGAATGCGCCAAGACATTAAGCGATATGTCAAAAACTGCGACACATGTCAAAGAATAAAACCAAGTCGTCATGCGCCATATGGACTATTGCAACCATTACAAATACCGGAAAAACCATGGAAATCCATCAGTATGGATTTCATCACAGACTTGCCACTATCGAACAACTATGACGCCATATGGGTCGTTGTGGATCGCCTGACCAAAATGGCTCATTTCATACCCTGTCGAAAGGATATGAAAACAGGAGAATTTACGCAACTGTTTATGAAAAATGTTTTTAAACTGCATGGATTACCGAATGACATCATCAGCGATAGAGGATCAATATTCACATCAGACCTATGGAAAGAAATGACCAAAGGATTGGACATCACCCGAAAAATAAGCACAGCATTTCACCCCCAAACGGACGGTCAAACTGAAAGAACAAATGCCTCACTAGAACAATTCTTAAGGGCATACGTGGAATACTCCAAACAAGATTGGGAAGGATGGCTATCATTTGCGGAATTTACATACAATAACACGAGACAAGACGTCATTAAGACAACACCCTTCTATGTGAATTATGGACATCACCCCATCAACGAACCCATGGGACATACAGGATTACCAGGAATACTAGAAAAACAAGATATCAGCAGACTACATGAACTTATCCGAACCGAAATCTGAATGGCCCAAGACAGAATGAAGGAAAACAACGATCACCACAGAAAACCCGATCCAAGACTGGACACAGGAGACAAAGTCTGGTTAGTAATGAAAGATATTCGAACCACGAGACGTTCAAAGAAATTGGATTACCGAAAGATCGGACCATATGAGATCATTGAAAAAATTGGAGAAAAAGCTTATAAACTAGACCTCCCAGCCTCAATGAAAACGAAACACCCAGTCTTCCACATCAGCAAACTCGAACTTTACTTAGACAATCCTCTACCATCACAAAAGAAACTTCCCGCTCCTCCTATCGAGATAGAAGGAGAAAACGAATACGAACTTGATCAAATCGTTGATTCAAGACTACACTATGGAAAAATACAATACCGAGCCAAGTGGACCGGTTACACTGCACAACACGACCAAGAGTGGTACCCGGCAGAAAACTTCTGCAACGCCGACTATGCAATCAAACACTTCCACCGAAAAAACCCAGGAAAGCATGGTCAAAGAGGAGGAACAGATGAGCGACAAAGATTGGATCAATCTAGTCGATCTCCCTGTATCCAAGCCAATTACACCCGAACAAGCAAAACACAATCAGGGAAACTGGATGGGCTGTTTCGACGATGGATACCAAGTACACTTTACGGAAAAAGAAGGGGCCGATTATTGCCCGAGAAGATACAAAACCCCCATACAACCACTCGAACCACCCATGACAGCATAGGAAGAAACGTCACCACCCCCGAGAACACCACCCCAGTCGCCATGCGACAACAACATCTTGTTGACGGCAAAACAAGTAAGGTTTTCGGGGACGAAAACGAAGAAGCGGGGGGGCAAAAAATCTTGGCCCAAGGTCAAGAAAGGCGGAGAACGGTTGGAAAATGGTCCATAGATAACCCATACCGATTCCTTCGAGACGAAGGAAACCCTGAAGAGGAAAAGCGAGGAAAAGGAGGAACAAATTGAAGACCTGGAGGCGGATAAGAAATGGGCAAAAGGAGAGATAGCGGGCAAAGACATTAGGATCCGAGCCCTAGAAAGAGAGCTAGCAAGGGAACGCTATGCGAGGAAGGAGGAAGAAAAAAGGTTCAGCAGGATTGCGGGTGATATGGCACACATCTGCAGAAACATAAAAAAAGATGTATACTATGAAGGGTACCATCACGAATCCTCAAGGGACTGAGGATTTAGTGAGAGGGGAGCTAGTATTACAAACCCGGCATGGTTTGTAATGGTTTCATTTGTTAAAGGGTTTTTACATGACTCAGTTGAGTCATACGATGATATGTTTTTGCACTATGACTCACGTACGAGTCATAGGGTTTCACATCATTCATAGTTATGAGTCATAATTGTTTATGTTTGAATTTGATTGGTATGTTGAGCGTTGACTCATAGGTATGTCTATGAGTCATGAGGATTAAGAGGCATGACTTCGTTTATACAAGTCATGAGGTTTCGCACATGACCCCTTTAAGGTCATGGGACTTTCGCGCATGACCAAGTATGGTCATGAGGTTATATGTTACGCAAGTGCATGAGTCACAGTTGTGACTCATTTGATTTGTAAGTGGGTTGCTGGAAGAACTATATAAGGAGGTCAGTAGGACCTGATAGTTAGTTCTTCACGCAACCACCTAAGTTATTTCCTATCTTATAAGTTACCAATAAAACACCTTTACGCTCTTTACCTACAAGATCAACAACTGCGAAGAAGAACAAGATTAATACTAGTTAGCACTATAAGGACTTAGTATTGACAACGGTCAATATCTAAGACGTAGTGTAAGATAACAAGTATTAAGGATTCTCGAAGAACAGAGAATACAATAGAAGGTAAGTATTACCTTAATGAAGATTAACTACAAACTTGTTGCCTGTTGCAAGATATAAATAGGAGAGATCATATAGCGGATTGTAACAGATACAATGATGATTGGGAAGCCGTAAGCCCCAATCTCATCAGTTAGATATCTAACTACACTTCTATACACCCTGAACTATGACACACTAATCACCAGAACTTGGACCCAGTAGGACATCAGGAACATTTCAATCCATCACCCGAAACTGAGAGCTGGTATGACTTGAGCCAGACGTCAGTAGCCTGGGAGCTTCAGTTACAAGGTTTAGGTTCTCTGAGTCCAGATGATTCTCACCAAGCACAAAAAGTACCAGTAGGAATCCCTTCTCTATCTCGGTGGGTCTTGTTGAGCCTTAGCGATTCTCAGGAAGTGCCAGCCGTACCAGCGCAGATCCCTTCTCTATTTCGGGGGGTCTCGTTGAGCCTTGGTGATTCTCAGGAAGTACCAGCAGCACCAGTGGGGATGTCATCGTAAGCTGGATGATGACAAGCGGGGGGGTGGGACCATCACTGATGGTGATTAAGGCGAATTAAGAACATATAAAGATAATGAGTAATAGATTTAATTTGGCTTACTATTACGACACTACAATAGAAGCCAAAGGACAAAGTGCAAAAGAATAATCAGGGCAATATTCACTATAGAATCTATGAAAAGCAGCCATCCAGAGTGTCTCAGGATGATCACAATGTAGTGTATTGGATGTCAGAAGGGAATTGGGAAGATTGGATAATACCGGGTGCAATGTGCAGATGGTGTTATAGGTACTGTACCATACTTCAGAAGGCATCCTGAGGAGGTCCAGACATGAAGTAGTAGCATCAAGATGAGACGTCGCAGTCAAGGTGAAATCTGGATACATTGTGTATGCAGGCAGGGATCCAAATGAGAGGAGTGTCATGAGGAAAGAATCTGGACAGAAAAGTTTGATCTTAGGTGGTGCCATGGTATGCATCATGAGTATTGTGGAATCCTGATGCACACAGGTGAGGATGCAACATCAGGGTGGAAGACACAAGAATTGTGTGTTGCCACAATGTAAGAGCTTAGGATCAAGTAGTGTCCAGACATAACAGGCTAGGATCAGATAGTGTTAGGATGCAACACCCGAGAATCAGAGGTTGTTAGGATGCAACCCCCAAGGATCAGACATTGTTAGGATGCAAGAGGACAGAATCAGACATTGTCAGGGTGCACATGGCATAGGGGTCCACGTCTGGATACTGTCAGGATGCATTGGGTGCATGACTCGACGTCAAGACCCAATGTTGGTTTGACAGTACATACTAGTTCACGGTTATCATTATGGGTACCCTGTCCATCAGATGCATAGGATGCACCAGGTGATAGATAATATTTTTGATGATCCACACCCTCTTACTTTGGTATCTGGTGTATTCTGCATTTAGTACATCTTATATTATCTCTCATTAACTACCCTAGAGGCAGCTCATGGTATATCAGTTATCTACTAGAGTATTGATGTTAGTGATAAGATAGACCTGGGTTTGAAGTTGGTCAGGAATGGCCAGGGTACAACTCCTGTCCATCTCATCACTAATATTCATATGCGAGTAGCTTGGATTGCTTGGATTCAGCCTCTCAAGTGTTCAGCTGTTTTGGCTTGACACCATGAGATGATTTCACATACTTTTAGTGGTAGTTAGGCAAAATGAGAATACTGTAGTGCCAATAGTATTGGTAAATAATACTGTTCATGGCTAGATTTTATTAAGTCACTCACTCTAGCAACATCCTCATTATGTCTAACATTTGCCTGTCAGAGTCTTGAGTTGAATCATAGTTGAGAATGCTTAGATTATAAGAAACATAATATTTAACACTCTAAAAACAACATTTTGTGAGAAAATCTTTTACTTTAATAATGAGTGATAGTCAGTCATCCTACACCCCCTCCAGAGCACTATGTATTAGACTTGATGCATCGTAGACAACAAGAGAAAACTATACAAACTTCTCATCTTCGCTGAACTGTTATCATGATACCAAAAGATATTGGTAAGATATTTCTACATTACCCATGCTTTGTGGTGTTGTGACTGCATAATGTATCATGGCATCATGGTTGCAACAGCATGACATCCTATCGCATCATTGTCATGACAGCATGATGTCCGATGGCATCACATTTATAACACTGGTACTTGTACCACAATCCTCACACCTTCTCCTGTGTACCTCCATATTCTCTTCTATGGGTCTCCACTCCAGCTATGTTCTCTCACTACCAAACCATTCCATTAAGTCATTCCAATTACTGTATGCAACTGCCTCTTAGGATAACCTCTGTGAATCTTATTTCTCACCAACCACCAAGGGGTAGCAGAGGGATAAAGTTACAAACCAGTGTACATCACTCTATATAGGTCTTCACAACTGTTATACCTTAGGGATTGTGTTGTGAGATTTCTCAAGTTACGAGGATTGGAATTCCAATTTGTTTAAATCTGTTTGTGGAGCCTCTCCTCTGTACAGATACTCAAAATACTAGAATTGACCGTATTCTCAACTGACCACCTTGTGCTCCATGATTCCAAGTGTACCATACCATGCTACATCTTTCTCAACTCTCCCAGCATTGTACCAATAATGACATACTGGGAAAACATATGCATCCTCCCAACCACCAAACACCCACTGATATAAGTTGAAGGACTTGGAGCAAGGAGCAGGTAACAATTTATACCTCACTTTATGCTATGGTGAAGTCCTGTGTTGATAGGGGGTCTACCTCAATGAAGTTCTGTCAGCCCAAGGACAAGCACTGAAGGCTCAGGTCATGGACCAATAGTGAAATGGAATGCTGGTTTGATAAGGGGACGTCCAAGACCAGGGAGGACCAGGTGGCCATGGAGGAGGCAAAGGAGAGGGGTGGGAAGGTGTTCCATGTTATTCGGTGCAAGCAAGGTATGCAATAGTAGTCATGTAATACATGTTGTGGAACACTCAAATAAAACATTCTTACAAAACATTATCGAAATCTTCCTTAATATAGATATCGAGACACACAATTCCTTTCCATACCTGGCCACCCTGTAAGTACTATACCTGGACCAATGTGATACATTCAGTGCCTGATATCAGTAAGTTACTGTTAGTGCAGGCAAGCTTCATGTGGTCCTCGATCACAACTATCACTGCATTCTTGGTGTATTTACTAATTCAGCCTCCACTATCTATAGTGAGGAGGTTGAGGCAAGGATCGTAAAGTAGTCTCCAGGCAACATTACTAAGTACTGTGAGATTCAGCCTGCAAGGCTTCCTGGCAGCATAAGGCACAATCATATTGAGGATTAGCTCCTGCGAAATCCATGATACTATGCCTATCTGAACTTGCACTGTGGGTTGTTCCATTGGGGTATTTGGGCACAACAAGAATGTGAGGACCTAGGACCTGTTTTGACAAAGGATACTACTGAGGTTAGTTCAAATATACCTCAAGACCTACAAGCGCTCCTTGCCTCATCCCAGAATATCACACAGCTTAAGCTATTACTTCTCACAGCTATTGACAGGCTACAGCATGATACAATACAGTCTGCTATTGAGCTACTATCCCATCACTTCTAGAATCTCTACACCAATTATAACAATAAGTACTTTTCCCTATATGCATGCCTCATCAATGTAGTAATGGAGCTGCACTTAGACCAAGTGGACCTTGACTGGATGATGAGTGTGCTATTGGTACAGTTTGAAGGGGCTTATTTTTGTGTATTCGATTTGGAACATTGCTTTCACTTTCCTGCACATTTGATCACAGGTATCCGGCGTCACAAGCTAATCCACTTTACAAGTCTCTGGACTGGTTCCTGACTCTGCTTGGTTTCAACTATGCATAGGTCCCTACAGTACTATATTTTTACGAGTCAGACAAAAGCAGGTGCTGGTAGGGGCCTGCATACAAGGGGAAGCATGATTTTGTGAATGGCACTACTCTCCCTGATCTGCAGAGTGCAGGTTCCAATTCTGAATCCTTTCAGAGAAATTAACTTACCCTATTTTTATGATGTGATGTATCTACCCTCTGTGGTATTGGATTACCTCAGAGGGCATGTAGCTGTACAGATATGTGGATATGTAGATTTGGGGCTGATCAGAATAAAAAAGATAATATTACAATAATTGATAATGTAGCTACCATGATGTATAACTAATATTGGTGAAAAAAGCTTCTAATTTGAACAAGTATCATGTGTTGTCAGGAATGCGTTAACAGATTGTTGCCGGAATGACATTGGTACTTGGTGTTAGGAATGTTGGTTGGTATTTGGAATAATGTGGTTGGTATTTGGTGTAAGGATGCTGTTGTTTGGAATGAAGGTTGGTACGAAATGAAATAGAAATTCTGGTGGTTGTACAGGATTTTGGAGTGCATAAATAGTTGATGTTATCACCGTCAATGCTTAAAAACAAAACTATAACGAAACTCACTTTTTCTGGCTTACTCTGTTTTTCCACACTTTCCATCTTTCTCTCATCAGCAAAAAAAAACCCGCATCTGATATATGGGCATCGCGTCCTGATGCTCACTGCATTTCTCGTGCGCCCGGTGCGCCTGGTATGTCCTGAGTTCAGTTGCAATCCCCTGTTGCACCCTATGCGTCATGATGTGTGTTGCAACACAACATTGCGCCTGGTGCATCCTGTGTCACATAGCAACGCTTTGTGGCATCAGGACGCTACTTGATATTGGGTCGACATCCCCACGACCCCTGGACACCTGCACCCCTGTCGCAGCTTCTTCCCCATATCCTGACATCTGGCTACGGCTGCTCCCTCACGGGAGTGCCACTAGGCGTGGCCACACAGGGCCGCCCTTCATCACGTTCCTTCTGTCTCTCATCGCGACGCCATAACTCCATCCTAACATCGACCACAGATGCATTCCATCCCCCGATATCCCCATCCCGGCCCTGAACCTTCCCAGCATCCTGATGCGTCGCCGTTGTCGGTTCCTCACTTTGAGGCCACACGGCGTTGCGGTGATTCGTTGTAATCTCTCTGGTTTCTTCACTGCGTGCTAGTGACCTCGGGATCCACGATGTGCCATGGCATCATCTCAATGTCAGGACCCATGCCGTTTCACAGCGTGGTGTCATCAGGGTACCAATCTCAAGGACTGACCAATCCCCTACCGTAATTTTCTACATCATGTACTTTTAGTTGTATCTATTATTTAGTTTCTATTAATTAGTTTCTACATAGAGGTTTCTATATACAGGTTGCAATGAAAGATGCTATAATATTCTCCATGCCATTCAACCATCCTCGATGCAGAATACTTGCCCAAGCCAACAGTTGTCTCCCGACTATCTGATCCCATGATTCCTCAATAAATCTCATTAAATGTCCTTAAATCAATATGGCTGTTAACAAGCAATCGCTGGTCTGTCTCTGGGATGAGGTGTGCCAGACCTAGGATTGTTCCTATGTCTACTATAGTAAACTCTCGTGCATTTTCCCTTAGCTGTACCGTGACAAGGCCATGGACGTCGGATACATGTCCCGAGTTAACCGCATTCAATATTTGGACACATGCAAGTCTATGAACCATGTCCTCGTGCATGTAGTGTCTGATTTTGAAACACGCCAGGTGCTTTCCGGGGAGACGCCCCCAGAGGACACCATACATATGCTCGCCACTCATCTGTACCCAAACCCAATCATTGTGACTCCCCTGCTTCCTGAAGAGTCGGGTACCAGTGGAGCATGCCCTATGGATATCATAAATGTTGGTTTCCTGGAACGCTAGAATGGGGATTTCAAGTTGCGTTAGTAGTTCAACTGGAAGGAATTGAAGTATGGCAGGATCTTCAGGAAGGCGGTGCTCGGGGGGCAGGCTATTCCAGCTATATCGAATCAATTCCCGACAGATGCTCTCTGGTGAGATACCCAAGACCGTGCAAAAATCCATCACATCAGAAACATCATCACGACGACCCTTCAGGATCCTACAATTGGTGACTGGCGTGGATACGGAATTCATTTTATCTAAATGTTCCATGACATCGGCAGGGAGAACAGCCCCGCGATGTTGCAGGGAATCCAGGTTCAAAAGTCTCATTCGGATGGCATGCTGGCGACCATAGCTGTGCAGGATCTGTCTTGCGGCATCGTTTTTATTGGAACGGCGCCACCCCTTCTTGATTTGTTCCTTATGCGTGAGCTCGCCAAACTCCGTGGAATACATCTGAATGTTGCCAAACTGGTATATGTGACCCTGAAAATGACTTAGTAGATGCATCTTAATGAAGTTGAAATGAGATTCCGTATGGATTAGTTCCATACGTTGGTCGATCTCTTCTTCACGATCCTACTCCCATACCCGACAACAGTTGGATTTCACAACACATTAGTTTACCCGTGTTCTCTGATGTCGTAGCTCCCTTCGCTGCTCGTCAACCTTTGCCCATGTCCTCTTCAATATTCGAAACTCCAAGCAGATATCTTTCGTCTCATGAAACCAATTGAGATATTGTTCCATATAATCCAAGGTCTCAGGTGTATAGCTTCGATATTGGGCCATCAAAGTGATATCGAGCAATGACCTGATGCAGGTGAGCGCATGTTTGAATGGTAATACTTGCCTACTCTCAGGCTGCCTCAATGCCACGGTGAGAACTCCCAAAGGACAACGCACGAGGTTCCTCATCTCCTTTCCTTGCCACTGCGTAACCTCACGGTATGCTTTTTTGGGTGCAAAGAATCCCGGGTATGGTGGTAAAGCCTTCCAAACATCGTCAAAATCCTGCAGTCGTGCATGTTTCTTGAGGAATCCCTGAACCCAGTCCATCATATGCTTGAATAGTCCCAAATAAACTGTATGGAGCAAATCCGGCTTGTGCAGATCGGGTGCTGAAACCTGTTGAAGCCCATGAAAAACATTCTGTCCCATCTTGATACCAAGTGCGTCAAACGTGGTATTCATGTCTCCCGACCCAGAGTCTGTCGACCGATGCTCATTTTCTTGTTCGAGACATTCATATGTGGCATAATCTTACATCCGATAAATCTCCTGTGCATCAGTTCCCAATGCATCAGGAGGCACCTCACATTTCGGACTGGCGTTAGATTTTACTCCGTGTAGTGCAACGTTTTCCATATGGTCCGCAACCCATGCGGACAAGATAGGGAAGCACTGCTGGACCTTTCCCTCCACACAGTCAATTGAGACACCATCAAGCGCCGCATCTTGCAAGTGCGACAGTATGAGTTCAAATACGCCTTGTAGTGTGTTGGCATTGATTTGTCTCTGCAGGTTGTCTGCTGAAGAGGACTGTGGGAACTTGGGCGGGACAGGCAATAGTGCAAGAAGGAGAACTACCATTGATCCAGGTCTATTACTCCTAGTCGATAGGAGATTTCCGGTCATAATATAGACAGACCATGCTTTCTTGTCACCCAAGAAGTTGGTAAGATGCGTCTGATCGGACATTCCAATTATTGGAACCAGAGTTGCACCACGTGGTAGTGTATCCTATAAATGGTTAGCCAGTGCCCTGTTGAAGAAGGTTGCAAAGCAGGGTGAACAGTACTTGTACGTCCCACCACCACTCCCCTGTATGCATTTCGGCATATATCCTATGTCCATTCTAGTCATATTCATGGCGCGGTATGTAGACCAAGTCATCCCTTTATGCTATCTGCCGAAGAAGGTATCTGACACAGTCAAGGATGTTCCGATAGAAGAAATGCTGCGTTCTCTTGCCATTGTCAACTTCACCTTCGAACCATTGTAGATAAGGACTGTAGGGGTCCAATGATCGGAGATGATTCTCCAGTGTGTGCATTGAACTATAGCCGACTGATGCAGAACTACCCAGACCACTGGAAAAGAATTCATTGATTACAGACTTCGAGACCTTGCTCTGAATGAACCAAGATGCAAGTTTGAAATCATGAGCATTGGCAAACGGGGCCCATGGATCCTGGCACAGAGTACGGTGTTCATCCTCAAACACGCTCATGGCTCCAATCGCTTCCCCAGCGCCTGGGTAATGCGCTTGTCTGCCGGCCGTCGCTGAGGTGTTGTGGTTGAGTACTTCAGCATCAGACTTGTGTGCAACGTCATCATTCAATGCGTCGGCGTGGCATCCAGTGGGGTCCGGATTAGATTCATAGTCTGAATCTGGCCATTCGTTCTCGTCATTTACCTCCAGGTCGAGGAATAGATCTGTTTCCGTGTCATTAATAGGACTCACAGAAGGTACATGTCATATAGTAGAGGCAAGTATGATGTCGAGATTTACATGCGCAGTCCGTAGGCGTTTCTCGTATGCGCCTACCCGCACATACCTTCGGCGACAAAATAGACATTTGACAGCCATGGTGAAAGTCTGCCTAGTCGATCTCGAGGGTCCTCTATATATTATGAGGTGCAGTTGTACTGTATAGTGTTGATCTTGACGCGTATCAGTGCAACACTGGGTCAAGGGGTTTCCACATGGTGAACTGTAACTAGTATCTAAACAGGCTTAGCACTTGTAGCTTGACCCCTTGTATTACCCCATCTTATCAGATCATCTCATCCTCTCTGTTGTAATACAAGCTACTTCCCCTTCTTGGTCCATCACTCGACGTCACTTCATATCATAACACTTATGTAAATTAGAAGCTTATTTCACGAATGTTAGTTACACATCACGTTAGGCTTAGGAACGTTGTTGCTAGCTACATTATCAATTGTTCTCATATTATCTTTTTTTGTCTGATCCACCAGAAATCCACATCCACATATCCGTACAGCTACATGCCCTCGAGGGTAATCCAACACAACAGAGGGCAGATACATCCCATCATACAAATAAGATAAGTTAATTTCTCAGAAAGGATTCAGAATCGGAACCCTTGTCCCGGAGACCAGGTAGAGCAGTGCCATTCATGCAACCATGCTCCCACTTGCGCACCAGCCCCCTACGGGCACCTGCCTCAGCCTGACCCCCGAAAACATACCACAGCAGGGACCCATGCATAGTCGAAACCAAGCAGAGTCGGGAACCAGTCCAGAGCCTTGTAAAGTGGATTAGCCTGCGACCGCGGATGCCTGCGATCGAACCCACTGGAAAGTGAAAGCACCGCTCCAAATCAAATACACAAAACCCAGCCCCTTCAAACTGTCCTAATGGCGCACTAATCGTCCAGTCAAGGTCGCCCTGGTCCAAGTGGGGCTCCGTTACGACGTTGATGAGGCACGCACGTAGGGAAAAGCACTCATTGTCATAATTGGTCCAGAGATTCCGGAAGTGAGGGGGTAATAGCTCAATGGCGGACTGCATTGTGTCACGTTGTAGCCTGTCAATAGCCCCGAGAAGCAACCGCTTAAGCTGTGTGATATTCTGGAATGAGGCAAGCAGCGCTTGTAGGTCTCCATGTGTATTTGAACTGACGTCATTTGTATCCTTAGCCAAAACGAGTCCTAGACCCTCATGTACCTGTTGTGCCCAAATGGCCCAATGGAACACCCCATAGCACGAGTTCGGATCGGCATAGTGTTGTGGGTTTTGCAGGAGCCAATCCTCCGTATGATTGTGCCTTATGCTGCCCGGTAGCCTCGGAGGCTGAATCTTACAGTACTTGGTGATGTTGTCCATAGCCTGCTTCACGATCCTTGCTCCAACCTGCGCACCATAGATGGTCGAGGCTGGATTGGCAAATACAACAAGAAGGTGGCAATAGTTGCAATCGAGGGCCATATACAGTTCACCTGCACCAATGTTCACTTGCTGATAGGATGCACCGAGCACATCGCTTTGGTCCAGGGATAGTGCTTGCAGGCCGGCCAGGTGTGGACGGGAATTGTGCATCTCGATATCTATATTGAGGAAGGCTTCGATAATGTTTCCTACAGATGTGTTATTTGAGTGTTCCATGACACGTACTACACACCTGCTATTGCATACCTTGCTTGTGCTGAATAACACGTAACACCTTCTCACCTCTCTGCTTTGCCTCCTCACAGCCCGCCTGGTCCTCCTGGGTCAGGGACATTCCCTTATCAAACCAGCCTTCCATTTCGCTATCTGTTCTTGGCCTGAGCCTTGGTTGCTTGACCTTAGGCTGAGAGAGCATCATTGAGGCAGACCCCCCATCAACACGGGACTTCACCGTAGGATAAAGTGTGGTATCAATTGTTACCGGCTCCTTGCTCCCAGGACTTTGCCTTATACTGGTGGGTGTTTGATGGTAGGGGGGACGCATAAGGTTTCCCGGTGTGCCATTATTGGTATGATGGCGGGGGAGTTGAGAAAGATATAGCACGGTATGGGACGTTTAGAATCGTGGAGCACAAGGCGGTCTGTTAAGAATATGGTCAGTTCTAGTATCGTGATTATCTGCTCAGAGGAGAGGCTCCACAAACAGATCTAAACCAATCGGAATGCCAATTCTCCCAACCTCAGAAATCTCACAACACGGGCCCAAAGGTATACCAGCCGTGAAGCCCTATATAGAGTGATGTACACTGGGTTGTAACTTTCTCCCTCTGCTGCCCCTGAGTGGTTGTTCAGAAATAAGTTTCACAGAGGTTATCCCAAGAGGCTGGTGCATATAGAAATTGGAACGACTTGATGTAATGTTTTGGCGGTGGGAGGACGCAGCTGGAGTAGAGACCTGTAGAAGAGAATATATGGTAGAAACCTTAGAGGTACACTGGAGAAGGTGTGAGGATCGGGGTACGAGTACCGGTGTCGTAACCATGATATGATGGCATGGGACGTCATGCTGTCGTGACCGTGATGCCATGGGATGTCTTGCTTTCGCGACCGTGATGCCATGGGACGTCGTGCTGTCGCAAACATGACGCCATGGGATGTCATGCTGTCGGGATGCCAAGAGGCGTCAGTAATGTAGAAACATGTTACCGACGCCTCTTGGTATCGCGATAACTGTTCGGTGAAGATGAGAAGTTTGTATAGTTTTCTTGTGTTCTCTACGATCCGTCGGATCTTATACACTAGGAGTCCCAGGGTGGGGGGGGGGCGCTGGATCACTGACTATCACTCGTTATTAAAGCAAAATATTTGGCTGAAAAAAGACATTTTGAGAGTGTTCAACATTATGTTCATAATAATCTAAACATTCTCAACTACGATTGGACTCAAGACTCTGGCAGGGAAAAATTAGACCAAATGAAGGGGTGGCTAGAGTGGGTGGGTTAATAAAATCTAGCCACAAACAGTAATCTTTACTGACACTAACTCCTGACGAAGTTCTCGCCTTGCCTAACTAGCACTAGCGATATCTAAAATGGTCTACAGGCGTTGAGTCAACAGAGATGAACACCCAGGAGGCTGAATTCAAGCAGTTCGACCTACTCAGGCATAGATGTTAGTGATGAGATGGACAGGGGCTGTAGCCCGGCCGTTCCTTACGAACTTCAAACCATAGATAGAAATATCTTTGGAATATACAAATAAAATCGACTTTTCACCATACTAGTGTCATGACGCCGGGGACGTTGTGCGGCTCTGCTGCCAAGAGGCATTGGTAACGTAGAGATATATTACCGACCGCTCTTGGTATCACAACAACAGTACGGCGAAAAGACGTTTTTTTTTCTATATTCGGAAGATATTACTATACCTATCATGGTATACAAATATCTTTTGCATATAGAAATAAAATTGGTTTTTCGCTACAGCGTTGTTGCGACAGTGAGGGCATCATGCGGCTGTACTGCCAAGAGGTGTCAATAACACAGAAATATATGTTATCGATGCCTCTTAGTATCACAACAACAGTCCGGCTAAAAGCCGTTTTTTTTTCTATATTCAAAAGATATTACTATACCTATCATGGTATTCAAATATCTTTTGCATATAGAAATAAAATTGGTTTTTTGCCATACCGTTGTCGCGACACTAGGGACATCGTTGTGTGGCTCCACTGCCAAGAGGTGTCGATAACACAGAAATATACGTTATTAATGCCTCTTGGTATCACAACAACAGTATGGCGAAAAGCCCTCTTTTCTTTCTATATCGAATGCATATTTCTATACCATGATAGGAATAGAAATATCCTTTGAATATAGAAATAAATTCAACTTTTTGCCATACCAGTGTCACGACTTCACGAGACGTCGGGATCGCACGTTGTCTCTTAGCATCATGACACTAGTGCAGCTTAAAAGCTTATTTTATTTGTGTATATAACATATATTTCTACGCCGTATGCTGATCACGATGCGCTTAGAAATATATCCTACATACACAATTAAATTAAGCCCAAAAGCCGTACAAGCGTCGTGATGCCAGGAGACATCGTACGGTACCTGACACCTCTCGTAATATATATTTCTCTCTCACCAAAGTCTACGGTGACATTGAAATATATGTTCCCGACGCCTCTCGGTGTCAGGAACGCAAGACGTCTCCTGGCATCACGACACGAGTGCGGCTTAAAAGCTTATTTTATCAAAGTTAGTTACAATATTATTTTAGACTCCCTACTTATTACAATAGACTTAGAAATATATATTATATATATAAACCATCCTTAGCTACTCTCAGGATCTTCACCCACTGCAATTAGTGAGATCACTCACAAAGTTTGTATGTACACCTCATTGTACACGCAAACCACGCTAGGTTTACGTGTGATGATGTCTTAGCATGGTTTGCATGTACCATGAGGCGTACAAACAAACTTGGAAATGCACGTGGTGTTTCTTATAGAGCGCAGGGGTCTTCCTATATAAGAAGACCCCTCCTTCCCTCCTTCCCTCCTTCCCTCCTTCCCTCCTTCCCTCCTTCTCTCCCATCTCTCCATCAGAGAAATGCACTCAAGACGTTTCTTGTCCGAGTGATATAAAACCACCCCTCCTTCTCTTCTTACCTCCTTCCCTCCTTCCCTCCTTCCCTTCTTCCCTCCTTCCCTCCTTCCTTCTGTCCCTCCTTCCTTCTGTCCCTTCGTCTCTCCGTCTCGTAACCGGAGTCTCTGTCCCCCCTGGCCTACAAATCCTTTTTTCTTCTTTTTCTTTTTTTACTTTTTTTTTTTTCCAAAAAATATCCCATGTGGAATGGCGCCTCCGAGCTCGCAAAGACGCTTGGTAAGAAAGGCACAGTAAGTACACTCTGTCTGCTCTTTGACTATCTATAGTGAGCAATATTAACCTTGTTTTTCTCTTAGACATCCCGCTTTCTCTGTCCTTGTCACCGCTTCTGCCCCTCCAGCGGCACCACCCTGGGCCAGCCAAGTGAGGATGGGGAAGTAAGTATACTCCATCCGCCCATTGACTGTCTATAGTGAGCAATACTAACCTTTCTTTTTTACTTAGAGGTCTCGCTGTCTCTGCTCGTCCTGCTGCCTCGGACCTTGGCACACCTACCCCTCCCCCGCTCAGCACTATTAGGTTGAGGAAGTAAGTACACTCCGTCTAAGTATTCTCTAGTGATAATTATTAACCTTTCTTTTACTCTTAGGCGCCCCACTGTCGAGGCTCTCGATGTTCAACAGCCGAGTAGGAAACAGAGAGCCCTGCATCGTGCGGTTACAAGTGGAGGGGAGGTAGAGAGAGTGTAAGAAAATATTCGCTTACCGATCATCTTCATACGTCCCCTGAGATCAAGCTAATGATCAGCCTTTTCTTTTAGCAGCCGTATGTCGCAGAATGCAACGAAGAAACAGCCGTTTGAGTCGCCTGGCGAGGATTCTTTGTAAGTGAAAGCTAACCTATACACATATATCAGAATCTTTTAAACTAACACTTATAGGGGCCGCTATGGTGACATAGTATACGCCAAAAGCTGGTGCGGGTTCTCGAACCCCGCACTAGCACGGTGGGGTATGCTACATGGCGCAAGGGAGTCCAAACCTACCTCAAGGCATACTCCTTGGACAACCGCTGCATGACCGACTCTGAATTGGGGTTGGTGGTAATTTTTGCTCGCGCCTTTCCCCCCGTCGCAGCCCGGATCGAGCTTGTTAGAGTCAAGCACCGGGCCGACGATTTTGAGGAAGTCGACCGCCATCTAAGGTGATTGGTCTTGGACATGGCCAAGAATCTTCAGTGGTCGAATGGGCATCGTCTGGCGGAGGCGAGGAAGGTTTGTGAGGTCAAGGGACCTCCCTGTAAGTGTTCCCCCCAATCCATGATGTGCTATCTCATACTAACACATTTTATCAGTGGCTCAATCCAATGGAGCCACTCCTTATTGCCCACGGGCAATAAGGATCTACATCATTCGCCGGACGGGTGCCCCCGAAGTTGGGCATCCATTCCTTGGCCACCCCTGGCGTGCCACTGACTTGGACCAGGGAATCGCCTGGGGGGTCATGGCATCACTGAGCATGAACAATCTACGTGGGGTAGTCAAAGGCCAGAGTGTGGAGGGGCCCATCGGGGCATCTGGTGAGGGCGCCAGGTTACTTCGTCGCGCGCCCTCCAATCCTCTCCCACTTCGGGAACTCATCTTTCTGCGTAAAGATGAGGACATCTGGGCGTGGCTGTTTGCCAATGATGGCAACCATCCAGTGGACCTCATGATCCTGGAGCCATGCCTGGATGAGGGAGAGGACAACAATCAAACCCAGGAGCCTGCCAATGGCAGATATCCCTTCTTCGACTGCAAGGTCTGGGATAGCTGTGGGCAGGCCAGAGATATCGGGGGGGCCGTGCAAGAGGAGGATGAGGAGGAGGCGGATGGCGGGGAAGAGGAGGAGGAGGAGGAGTTTCAGGCATGGGAGGATGAGGATGAGGAGGATGAGTAGAAGGAGGAGGAGGGCAAGGAGGAGGAGGATGAGGAAGACAAGGAGGAGGAAGATAAGGAGGACGAAGATGATGAGGATTCTGGCGATGGAGCCATTGTCATTGAGGATGTAAGTTTCTAACCCTAAACCTGTTTCAGCTAACATCAGGATACATACTCAGCTAATCATGAACATAGGATGAGGAATCAGATGAGGAACCGGATAGGGAACTGGGCCTGTCGAGACGTCCTCCTACCAGGTGCCGAGACGCCCCTTCCTCTGGTGACCCCGAGCCTTCCACCGGGCTGTCTAAGGAAGAGAAGCTCCGAGCCATGCTTGAGCTTATCCGGGACCAGCCCTGGATGACGGAGTTCATCACGACTCCCAGCCGGGCAGCCCACTTTGGTGGGCAAGATGGGGACATGGATAGCTCTCCCCCCCCAGTTCTTGCGGCTCCAGTGACCCCCTCTGGGCTCCTGGCTTCTGTTGTGGCTGCCTCTAGCCCCCCGAGTCCTGTGACTGTTCCTCCGGCTCCTGCGTCACCCCGTGTGCCACAGCGTGGAACCAGAAACCGGAGGGCACAAAAATGATTCTTTGTTTTCTTTCATAGCTTTTCCCATTTCTCTTTCATAGCTTTTCCCCTTTTTCTTCTTTTCCTTTTGCTATATATTAGCTTGGCTTTGTTAGTTAGTCTTTCTTAGCTAGTAGTTGTTAGCTAGTAATAAAAATACCATTTGACACCCTTACTTGGGCGTCTCCTTGCTAGCTCTTCTGATCTCGAGTGCCTGGTATGTAATAATAGTGATAGCAACAAGCCCCCTTACTTTGGCACCTGGAGTTTTCTTGATTGGGCGCATCTCGCATTGTCTGTCGTTAACAGGCCTAGCATTCACCGATCATCTGAGCCGAATGTTTACTAGGGTATGGACATTAGTGATGAGATGGACCGGGGTTTGAAGTTGGTACGGAATGTCCAGACTACAACCCCTGTCCATCTCATCACTAACGTTCGTGTCCGAGTAGGTCGGATTGCTTGAATTCAGCCTCTCAGGTGTTCAGCAGTGTTGACTGGATGCCAGTAGACTATTTTAGATATCGCTAGTGCTAGTTAGGCAAGGTGAGAACTTCGTGAGGAGTTGGTGTCGCTGAACGATACCTTTTTTGGCTAGAATTTGTTACACCTTCTCCATTAGCAACCTCTTCATTTCGTCTAATTTTTTCATGCCAGAGTCTTGAGTCCAATCGTAGTTGAGAATGCTTAGATTATTACCAACATAATGTTGAACACTCTCAAAACACCTTTTTGCAGCCAAATCTTTTGCTTTAATAATGAGTGATAGTCAGTGACCCTGCACCCCCCCCCCCTAGTGTATAAGACATGACACGTCGTAGAGCACACTCGAAAAATATACAAGCTTCTCATCTTCACCAAACTGTGCTTGAGATACCTACGATTTTCCTATGTCCTGAATCCTAATACCTGACATTCGCTAACCTAGTACACCATGAATAAGCAACAGGCCAATACACGCAGTCAGCCAGCGCCCAGAGTAGGCAATCTATACACAGGTAGACACGACGTGCAACCCGCTACCATGGGATCGGGAAAAGGGAGATCCAGAACGTGTCAAAATGAATGTCAAGACGCAACCTCAACACGGGATTCTTTGCCACCATCGATTGCAAGCCTACAAGGAAGACCATGAAAGCGCTCATGGAAGGGCACAATGCTGACCACCGTGCATGCAGAACCCGAAACCGAACCCAATGATTAACCAAATACCCAAACAGTACATCTATCAGACGATAGTAGTGATGAGTACCAAATCTCACACAGACCAGGCAAAACAGAATCAGGCACCGAACCTGATGCAGAAGGAATTGATATAGCAGAGGGCCCCTGATCAAGACGTGATCATGGCTCACAAGTAGCTACCAGAAAGGGAGGCAATCGGGCGAGAACTATAAGCATTTCGACCACATCAGGGTCTCAGGAGATAGGTCCTGCTCGGCATACAACCACGGATCTTGGACGCATAATTCAGCAGAGAGCCTACAGTCCTCCAATGTTCCCATCATCCAGTGATGCACGGTTATCATCCCTACTGGGTAGCCTGCATGGTCCTGCATCTGCTACCCTGATCTCCAGTCTAGCTCCTCACTCTCGGCGAAATATAGTGACAGGTGCATGTGGCAAGGGCCATATTAGATGATGCGAAGACTCTAATTCTACAGTACATCCTGTTTGAGCAGCCACTCCCGAATGTTGTTGCTCTGACAGCCCAGTTGCATAAAGTTTGGGATGATGCGCTTGCTAATATTGCGGATGCCGAAAACATTGAACCCTCAGAGCAGTGCATAAGTTTGGTAAGTGGACTCAGGCATATATGATGCAACGCAGAATGCAATAGTAACCTAGAAAGATACAGCAAAAACACTCTGGGGTACAATCCCAGTTTGTACATGAGGTGAAGAAAGAGATTATGGAGTTATACAGTCTGCCAGACGATCCCACAGCTATGGCACGCAGAGTCGATTATCTGTTGGAACGGGACAGGTTTATGTGCGACCCGAGGGGGTACGATGTTTGTTCCATGAGACGCCTACCATATAGTGACAACTACTGACCATGATTGGACATAACCTAGGGCTTGACATTACGATTCCTTGCACCCCAGATTCCTGAGGCGATTTTCCGTAAGTACTTTGCACGGAAGAAGATGCAAGGTATTGTGGATCCTGGGTTTCTTGCACACATCAATAGCACTATGATCTGCTTGACGTGCACCATAATCTGCCATACACTGCGTGCATGGCAAATGGGGATATATCAGGAGGCCAGGGACTTCAGGCCTGAGGCAGTCGGCGGTGAGTCACCGAATCATCCAACTGTTCATTCACGACCAAGGTGGCTAACCTGTTACCAAACACCAGACCTTTTTGACTGGCAAAAGGAAACTTGGGGTAAGTGCCCATGGAGGATCCAGGATATGATTGTCCAAAATATTCATGAAACAATCAATAAGAGGGTTGGGCAAGTTCATGGGGTGCAGTGGGACCACCGCCAAGGATACGACGACGATTGGGAAGCTGTAAGCACTGAGCTCGAGAGTCGGATATCCAACGACACTTCTATACAGCCTGTACCGTGATACACTAATCACTGGAACTTGGACCTAGTGGGAAATCAGGAACGTCGGAATCCATCGCGGGAAACTGAGAGCTGGTTTGACTTGAGCCAGATGTCAGTAGCCCAGGAGCTTCAGTTACAAGATTCAGATGCTCTGAGACCCGATGACTCACATAATCCGACTGTAGGACTGACGGTGGACAGAGTGACGATCACTTCTCTATCTTGTGGGGTCTCGTTGAGCCTTGAGGATTTTCAGGAAGGGCAAGAAGCACCAGCCAGGATGTCATCGTAAGCCGGATGATGACGAGTGGGGGGGTGGGACTGTCACCGAGGGTGATTAAGGGGAATTAAGAACATGTAAAGATTATGAGTAATCGATTTAATTTAGCTTACTATGACGACACTACAATAGAAACCAAAGGACATAGTGCAAAAGAATAATCAGGGCGATATTCACCATAGAATCTGTGAAAGGCGGCCGTCTGGAGGGTGTCAGGGCAATCACAATGTAGTATATCGGATATCAGTAGGAAGTTGGCAAGATTGGACAATACTGGGCACAACATGTAGACGGCGTCAGGGGTAATTGACAACACTTCGGACGGCATCCTGAGGAGGTCCAGACATGAAGTAGTAGCATCAAGATGAGGCGTTGCGGTTGAGGTGAAATCTGGATGCATCGTGTATGCAGGCGGGGATCCAGACGAGAGGAGTGTCACTTAGAAAGAATCTGGATGGAAAAGCCTGATGATAGGCGACGCCAGGGCGCGCATCATGAGCATCGTGGAATCCCGATGCACACAAGTGAGGATGCAACGTCAGGGCAGAAGATGACAGAATTAGGCATCGCCACGATGTAAGAGCTTAGGATCAAGTAGCGTCCAGACGCAACAGGCTAGGATCAGATGGTGTTAGGATGCAACACCCAAGAATCAGATGTTGTTATGATACAACACCCGAGAATCAGACGTTGTTATGATGCAACATCTGAGGACCAGACATTGTTAGGACGCAAGAGTGCAGAATCAGATATTGTCAGGGCACACCTGGCGTAGGGGTCCATGTCTGGATACCGTCAGGACGCACATGGTGTACGACTCGACGTCAGGACGCGACGTCGGTTCGACAGCATGTCTTAGTTAACAGTTATCATTATGGGCAACCTGTGCATCAGACGCACATGACGCACGGGGTGCAAGATAATATTTTTGCTGATGTTGGTGGGGGGCTGATGTCCGCAATGATCTTGGTTGTGAAACACTATGGCTATTTTTCCATGTCTCAGATTTCTGAACCCGGCGGTGGTTTAAGGGAATTGCTCTGGCAGCCTCCCATGCACTAAGAATATTTTTTGTTGTAAATGTAAGTTCACGAGCTAGCATCAGCACCCTATATATTCCCAAAAGTAACAAATTAACAATGCATATTTCATATTTGAAAGGTGAATAAAGACTTACGGAAGAAAGTCACCCTTTGTAAAACATAGGCCATGGTTACCACACCATATCCACTCATCAAGGCCATTGGAGTAATAGCGTTGAAGTGGAGAGAAAAGCCCAACATCTAAGGGCTGAAGCAGATGAGTTGAGTGGGTGGGGAGGCTGAGCGGAATAATTCTGTTGGATAGGTAAAAGTCAAAAAACTCCCAGTTGAAATGGGAGGCATGTCCATCAAGGAGTAGGAGACGAAAGCCAGTACCTGCTCTAAGAAATGATTGGTATTTCATGTTAGTGATATTAATATCTATAAGATAGGAAGGGGCAAAATAGGCAATTGCTTACCATTCTCTTGTTTCTATATCAAAAGTGTCCTTGACCCAAATTAACACAGTTTTCTCTGTATTCCACCCCTTTTCTGATATCCCAAAGCTGGCTAGGTCCTTTTTTTTTAGTCCTGCATACCACCCCATATAGTGTGCATCGCCCTTATTGATTATCATGGGCCAGAGGACTTGTCCATCACCACTAACTGTTTCCACAACAGTTACCCACTCGCGAATACCATCATGTATTAATTTTAGCGAACGCCACCCTCTTTTGCAGATTACTTTACAGTGCAGAGTCACTTCCATCATGAATGCTTTTTCATCCATATTATACATATTTCATGGCTTGATATCATGGTCTTTAACCATCTTCTTTAACTAGTTACCTTGTATTAGCTTAATGTTTAATCTTAAATCTGCTTTGCCACTAACCTTTTGAAAATAGTTTTTAATAACCTTAGGATCATCAGCACGGGCTCGCTGACAGTCTAAACGACTACTCAGTTTAGAAGCCAGAGTAGGGTTGCGATTCAGGAACCTCGTTAGACAGTGTTGCCCTAAAGTATACTCCTTAGTGTGGCGGGACACAAGCACTTTTGCCATTGACTTCACAAGATCCAACTGTGGGGGATAACCCCACTCATCTAGTTTCTCACACCACCGAACCATTGACTTTTCTTCAAAAACAGTTAAGACCTGCATCGCCCGATGACCGGTAACACAGTCTTGAACTCCACCTATCCTTCCACGCAAGGTTGAGTATTGGACTCCGAATTGCTCTGCAGTCCCTTTAATTGAGGGCTGATTGCTATGCTGGTAGGATTTTAGGGCTTCCTGGAGATTCGCTTTCTTTGCATTATGCTGGTGTTCGTTTAGGCAAGGCATCCTGAGCGTTGGAGTAACTGTGGATGTTTTTTTCGTCTTCGGTAAAGATTTATTTCTAAGGTCGCGTAGGCTCTTGGCATTGAGCGGGATCCCTGTCACAAGCGGGATCCCGGTACAGTACGTTACACCAAAACATGCAACAAAAGACTAAAGACAAAACCAATGAAAAAAATAAAAATAAATAAGTGGTCAACAATTGTTGTTCTAGGACTCAGCAGTGAATTGCAGTATCGAGAGATGCTTATGGTTGGTCGGAGGAGGTATCTTCTATTCCCAACAATTGTCTGCTTCGCAACATATTTATCTTCATTCTGGAGTAACTAGTTAACTGTCTTCTCCGCTTTTTGATTCCATAAAAAGCCATATCATACCACACTCATGTCTTTGATCGGGCTCTATCATCTAATACACTATTCAAGTCACCAATGGTGTTGAAAGGGTATAGTCCCTCACAGTCCCTCGCAGCCCTCTGCCATCCCCTGCGAACCCCACAGTCCCCTATAGTCCCCATAGACACTCGCCATCACTTGCCATCACTCGCAGTCCCCTGCTGTCCCCTGCTGTCCCCTGCTGTCCCCTGCTGTCCCCTGCTGTCCCCTGCTGTTCCCGGCTAAGCCCACAGTCCCCTGTGGTCCCCTATCATCCCTGCTCTACACCTACTGCCCTCTAGCCCCCACCCTAGCTACTATTGTCTCAAGTTGCTGGGCCCGTTGTCCTTTGTGATACCGGCCGTCTTCAGATTTTGCAGACGAGAATAGGACATCTTTCGCTGTCCAGTCCAGTCCAGGGCTCTTGGCAGCTGCCCTCCGGGCCCTGCAGGGCCCCTAGACCCTGGAGAATTCTGATTGATCAAATCAGCTCTTACCTTTGTTGGAAATGGATACTGCTCGGCATGCTCACCATACCCCATTCATTCAGCTATTCATCCATTCATTCAGCCGTTCATTTATTTGTTTATTTGCCCATCCGTTTGTTTGCTTTTCCACTGTTTGTTATTTGTTATTTGTTCGCTTTTTTGCTGTTCGCCTTTTCACTGTTCGCTCGCCCCATCACAGAAGGAAAACGCCGGAGCTGTACGGGTGGGGGAGGGAACTGTGAGAGCTGTTCCGTTATGGGAAGGGTACGGGTGCAGGAATGGTACGGGCGCGGGGATAGTATGGGCGTGGGAACGGTGCGGGCGTGGAAATGGTATGGGCATAGAAACTGTACGGGCGCAGGAGTCAATGTGACTGCCCAGAGCTATGGGAGTCTTTGTGAAGCTTGTTTTTCATTTGTTTGTTAGCATGGGAGTTTTGCAGAGGAAAGGGGGACTTATCGGAAGAGGGTGTACAAGAGTGGGCAAACTGGATGTTTGTGGTGATCGGTGGAATGATGGGAGGATTTCCTTATCATGATTTATATATACTCCTGTCTTTACCGTTGTGTTAGTTAGTTGTGCTTTAGAGAGAGAGCGAGCGAGAGTATTGTTGAACAAGAGAGAGAACTTCTCCACTTTACCCAGCGATCAGAGTTTTCATCAGCCAAGTGACTAATCACCGTTTTTGTTGTGTCATAGGCTATCATTCGTTGGTCTAAAGTCTTTGCCGTTCAAAAACCTTGCTGTCCTCCTGGTTGTCTATCAAAGGTCATTAAGAGCCTACATCAAAATGCTGGCCTGTGTTCCCTCGACCTGACACACAAACCTACATTAGCTTAATGAATATTCAGGCCAACCATTACCTATATCGGAGGGCCCAAACCTGGAAAAACTTTTTCCAGCATATCATCCTTCTTATGTAAGTCTCTCTTCCTACGCAATTGTGTTTGACGGAATATGCTCATAATTACTGTGCCTCAAGAAGCATCAATCCATAGACTAACCATGATATGTGCATATTGTGCGAGTAGGTTTTGTAGGCTTGAGATAAGATATCATGACCACCCTATGATTGAATTTGGTATGGCCTCCATCCGTACAGATAGAGGATTTATCGTTTCCAACTAGCCTCCGAAGGAGTGCAAGCTGAGCTTCAGTAAAGCAATTAACAAATTCCGCCGCTTCTCCTACTTGTGGCTGTTTAAATACGAAATAAAGGGTGGACGAATATGCGCAGTGGCTCCTATGTGATCGAGATAGTGGAGAATGGGTGAAGACAAACCGAATTAATTAAAGAACAAACAACGACAAACTAACATCACTATATGAGGAAACATTCTCCCACTGTCCAATTTCTCCAATACTCAGTGCTCTAGTATCCAGTAGACGACATCACAAGCCACTCGGACACCCACCCCCACTCGGACAGATGCTGATTGGCTGATCTTGTGTGAGGAAATCAACCGCTGATTGCTACAGTTGCTTCACTTCATCAGGTTCATGGCGGGAAAGTTTCCTGTTCAAGTTTAGTCGTCCGAGTGACGGGGTGTCCGAGTGGCTTGTGATGTCGTCTACTCCTATTCTGTACAATATATATCGGTTGTGTTGACTCTGGTAGGTTGAGAGTGATCCGTAGTGATCAATTTCCGGTAATGCAACAGTCATTGTATTTGGGGGGATACGAGCGGTAAATCCAAATTCTAACAGTGGCTGTTCTCTACTATTGTGGAAGCAATGGTGCATTGTTCATTTAGGCATGTCAGTACATGGTACCAGTTCACATATCAGACAGCGAAGGAGGTGGGGGAGGAGGTCTCAGGTCATGTTAGACAAGAGTATCAATCATATGCTCCCCTGCTCAGCCTGTCAAGATTCTTGTACTATAGGAGGAGAATATGTCAGGGCCTCCCGTGAGGCTCTGCACATCCTATACAGAAAGTTTTGCTAAGTTTAGTTTAGTCCAGTTTATTGTAGTGGTGTTGGACTCATGGATGGCCTAGGGGTACATTAGGACAAATTTCGTGGGCTTCTTTTGTGAGGCGGAAAGTAATAAAATAAGGCTGTGGGAGGGAGAGCAGATCTTGGGGAGCTTGATATTTCCACAACATACCAGATTTTCGATATATACAAAAGTTGTCCTTATATAAAAACAAGTTTCCTCGAAACTACTTCTGAGGAACAATTCCTCCAATGTCCCCAAACCTCTACCAAATTCCTTGAACTTGTAACTACCCAACAGAAAAACTCTCCCTTGTCATCCTATGTCCCATCTCTTATCATCCCATATTCATTCCCCCATGCTAAAATATCCTTATACTTTGCTGAATACATAGTCTACTAAAACTCTACTAGCTTTGAACTAACAAACACTTCTCTTGCCATTCCATATCACTTGTTGTGACCTAGGTATGGAAACTTCATGACTTTCAACAGAAAGTAGGAGCCAGCATTGTATTTATAGTGTCCTATATTTCTTAATAATGATCAAGGATGACCACCCCCCTGTAACATGTGTACATGTTCCGGCAACTGTATACTGGTTACGCTTATGTTTTCCTTTGTTATGTTATTTTGTTTGTCCTTGCTTATGTTGATTGATTGATTGTTTCACTACCGGTATCATTAGGATTCTGGTAACTTGTTTTGTTTTGTATTAGTTATGCTTTTGTACTGGCAAGGTTTGCCCTAGGGATTCCAAGGGAAGGAATGGTCATGTATACCGACGGTAGATATAAGGCTTGGGTGAAGGATTGCCTTGGGCTTTCAGGATTCCGGTAGGATCACAAGATTCCAGTAGTGTGCACTTACCGGTAATGACAGTGGTTGCGGGTTTTCAGCAACCTCTACCTTGGGTGGAGGAAATCATGTATTTAAGACAGGCTTCCTGACTAGCAGGAAACGCCAGACTTCAGACAGATCCTAGATAAGAAATATACTTGGTTGAACGGCGATTCTCTTGCTCCCTTACCCCTTCTCTTCTTCTAAGACCTTCTTGTCTTTCCCTCTCTAGTCTCCCTTAGCAATCGAACGATAGCTGGCCTACCGCTGATCCGTATTGTATTAGTTCATACAGGTTACCACCTGTTACACCCCCCAAGACCTTACATGAGTGGTCTCCCACCATGGAGATGAAGGATCAATTGCTTTATCTCATTGTGCACAATATTAACCTAGCATACCCACCTGGGCAATTTCAAACTAGAGCAAACTTTTGACAATTCCATTTTCTCCTCTTCTTTTTTTGCATCTAAAAATAGATAGCAACTCCATCCTCACAAAGACCAGGGGCCATGCTATCTTTCTGTCACCACCATCACCCATCTCCCTATCTTGTACTCTCACCCCCTTTGTTCCCATATGACAATATTGTTATTGACTAATAACCTCCTAGCCCAATCATGAATATTATTACTAAAATTATGTTCCGCAGATACAGATACGAAATTATCTTTACAGAGAACAAAGACATTGATTGAAGAGCTGATTCCCCTAAAAACGAGTGTGAGGGATTTAGATACTTATAGATATAATTCCAGCATAATGATTGAATAATATGAGATCAAGAAATAACAATCATAAAGGGAACTCAGGCAAACTTCACACAACCTTTCCACAACATTCCAGGACATGCTATAGCTGTCTATAGTGACCAAAATGGCCACTGCATACAGATCTTGAAAATTTGAACTCAAAAATCAAAAAACTTAAAAATGACCTTCACCCATGAAAATATTATAAGCAATAAGTTTAGGTGTCATCATTGTTATCATTTGGTATTGGTAAATGGAATGTTAAACAACAGTGGAAGATGATATAAGTGAAAGGAAAGATGGAAATTGAATCTACTGCTTTTGATGTTACTGCCTAACACACATTAGTTCTTCCATTGTACTGATCTATAATTATCTACAGTATGCTAATAGTATTCAGCCAAGTACACTTCTCATTACAATTTTATCCAATTTCCAATGCATTTAAGGCTACCAAAGTAAACATATAATCACTAGTCATTCACAACAATTTTTAACATCTAAAAAGGAAAATCTACATGTAGTTACACAATGAGTGACAACCAATGACAAACAAACATCAAACAATACAAGACCAATAAAATATTGCATAACTATTGCACTGCTCCTTCACCCACGCCTTCCTTTAGCCATAAATCCCACTAATATATCCGGTATGTGCCACCTTCACCGGTAACTTACTTATATCCTCAAACCGGACCATCCTATACTAACTGTCCTTTACCTTGGTCTACTAGATATGTGTTCTCACTGATTGACTCCGACGTCACCAGGCGTCACGAGTCATTGCGGACGTGGGTGTTTGTGCTAAGGCATACATGCCGCCCATTTGCAACACCAAGGTCATTGCGCATATAGTGGACAAAGTAACTTTGCGATCTAAGTTACTCCAATTATCATTTACGCAAGACACATGCCATCTTTTTTCTTTTCTTTTCAGTACTGTATTTGGGGATATCTGATGTCCGACAAAAATGTTAATGGGGGTTCACCCTTATCTGCTTACGTAATAGTGGTACCGCGTTGGGCAAAAAAAAGTCCTTATATTTCTCCTCCAAGATTTGGTGATCTTTTCCGAATTGCTCCCACTGACCGATTCCTTGATCCGTATTCAAGGCCTCATCTAGCGGCTGATTGAAGCGACAGTGCGGTCACGCAAGAAAATGGTCGATTAACCCCTCGAGGTCACAAATTCTATTGGATAGTTCAGGGTAGGATTGCTTGTAACAAGTGCAAGAAGTGGCTCCGCTTATATACATGACTCCGCGCCTAGCCAGCGAGTTATAGAAATCCCTAAGGAATAAACGGTCTAAACTAGGAAACCTTGCCAAATAATCCCAGATATTTACAAAATCTTCTGAGACTTTCTCAAACTTTACCAAACATTCGAACCGTTACGGGATCTCCGCGAATTGCCACTTCATCTTTGCTTTGTAAACTCTATTAGCCACAATCACCAATGGCATAATCCCTATCTCTAAATTCTATAGTAAAGTCGTTTCCCCAATGTCATCCCGCCAATCCCTTTTCGTCGACGAAGATCCGCGAAATGCCTCCGGCGATCGCTTGGAGATCGTCGGTGATTTATAACACTAACAACCTCATACGCCTCCACAAAACTAATCCTCTCAATAGCTGAGTTTTCCCCTCATAATGTCGTCAACTTCCAGGTACATTCCAAAGTGGTGGGGTGTTTCCCGCCCAGGGTTTTGAAGAATCTCCCGAAGGCCAGCCTATAAGCCACTCCTGCTCGGGAATACTCCCCCTGTTTTTCACGTAGACCAGCCAAACCCACGAGTATTTTACCGAGTTTATAGTGCTCAGGACCAAGCGTTGACACTTGGGTTTCTAGGACACGTTGCCACACCGTCCCTGATTCATCAGACTTCCCCGGGGTACTTAGAACCATAGGCAGATATTTGACACATCCTAGGGCCTGGGGGTAGTCTGGTCCAAGAACCTTCCCCCTCCCCTCTATTGCATGCCAATACAGTGTCTCTGATTCGCCATACCTTCCTAGGTCTTGTAGCATCAATGCCAGGTTATGGACACTCGTTAGGGTGCTAGGGTGGTCTGGTCCAAGAGCCTTCTCCCTCCCCTCCAGTGCACGCCAATACAGTGTCTCTGATTAGCCATACCTTCCTAGGCCTTGTAGCACCGAAGCCAGGTTATTGACACTCGTTAGGGTGCCGGGATGGTCTAGTCCAAGAGCCTTCTCTTCAGGCTCCAATGCACGCCGTAAAATTCTCTCTGATTCGTCGTACCTTCCTAGGTCTCCTAGCACCAATGCCAGATTATTGACACTGATTAGGGTGCTAGGGTGTTCTGGCCCAAGAACCTTCTCTTCAGACTCCAATGCATGCCGAAGCATCGTCTCTGATTCGTCATACCTACTGAGGTCTCGTAGTACCAACGCCAAAGTGTTGACATTGGTTAGGGTGCTAGGGTGGTCTGGTCCAAGAACCTTCTCTTTAGACTCCAATGCACGCCGAAACATCCTCTCAGATTCGCCGTACCTTCCTAGGTCTTGTAGCACCAAAGCTAGGGCTTTGACTCATTCTTTTGTTGTAGGGCATGCTGGGGCGAATGACTTCTCGATATTGCTTAGTTCTTTGTGAAGCAGATCCTCTGCCTCTCTCAGCCGTCCCTGGAACATGCTCACTCTCGCCAATAGCAGAATCCTTTCGCAATATTCTTCATTCCAGTCATCATTCATATCTGCGTTTCGAAGTGCGATACATTGGCGGGCCTGGATCTCTGCCTCACCGTATGACCCGGTATCTAAAAAGTACTTTCCAATCAAAAAAATAAGGCTTTCAGCAATTGAATCGGTTGAATCTTTGGCGACTGCAAGTGCATGCGGAACGTATGCAGCGGCAATACCACCATAGCGCCACGCGGTTCTATCTCCGGGGAACAACCGTGAAACCACTCTTAGTGTGGTGGCCTTCCATTGGAGCAGCTCCTGTGTGATGAAGGTCTGCTCTATGCGCAGGGGAAACTGCCGCTATACAATCACTGTTCCGAAGTTGCCGTGAGGCCGGATGTCATAGGAACACTTGCAACAAAATGGGAGTGTTAGGAAAACTGAAGTGTGTTCGATGTAAATTCGCTCGAAGTCTCCATACAGTGGAAGGAACACCACTCAGACTAAATACTGTTTGCGGTAGCCACTCGCACTGTGAACTTACCTATCATACAACCGTAGAAATAGCCAGTCATCCTCGACAAGGTGACAATCCCAGTCATCACACTAACTAGCTTGTCCTAAACTGGTGTACCACGATGGGTTTACTCCATCACTGAGTTGATAAGTACGCGCGAATAGAAAGTTGGACCAAACAATGAAGTTCGTAAAATCTCTTGCCTTCACGCCTGACATCCGTAACCAACGAGAAACCCAATAACTTTCCAATAGCCAGACGAAACTGAAGTGAACCGTCGATCCCTTCCAACCCACATTGGCTCAGTAGCTCCTCTGGTATATTTTGACGATCGAAGAATGCAATCAACCGGAGAAGACTTGCCGCTGTGGGCATCTGTTTTGTTATTTGGTCGAAAGTGATAAAATATGTGCCCAGGATACCCTTGGTCATATCGCCCTCTCGTCGGATGTCGCCAAAGTTTTGCAAAAGTAGCGTTGTCCTTCCTAATAAAATTAGTTATAGTTGTGCAGGAAATTCTTTGCTCGTTGTCTTGTGTCTTGTTCTATCTAAGCTACCAGAGGTGTCCTTTATATAACAGATCGTCACTTAACAACATTTTCTCTCAGCCTCATCCATAGTGACTTCCGTGCTCTCTCCCAGTCTTCCACAAGGTCCTCTGATCAGCTCCTTCAAACTTCTACTAAAACATTCTCCCTTTCCCCTTGACTGTTCTCCGACAGTCCTCATACCTTCCTGCTTCTTCCTGCATTTCCTAACCGTTTCTTATCTGTTTCCTAACTGCCATAGTCCGACACCAATTCGTCTCATCCTCAAACAAACTCTTAATCTATGACATCCTTTAGCGTGACATATCAAACAATGTCCTAAACACACTAATCCTGTAACATCTCTCTCTCTCCTTCAACTCCTACTAACATTACAGCGGTATGGAAGTATTGTGAATTTCAACACTTCCTTCATAGTTGTCTTGGAAAATGGACCAGTAATCAGAAGGTGTCGTTGTCTCGGTCATAAAAGCTGCCGCACCCATGACAGCCAGTGGTAGGTATCCAGTGACTCTAGAATCATCGGGACGACTTCTAGTTATTCATCTTCCAAAATATCCCAATCGCGAAAACGTTTTGAAAACAACTCCAGTGCCTCTTCCCCCGACATTTGCCCAACCCCTATAACTCTACACCCCTGTCGACTTGCAACCTGCAGAGATCTGGTCATAAATATCACAGTGCCCTTCTGACCATGTGGCACAAACTTCGCGATAGGGCTCTCATTGCTAAAAAAGTCGTCCTTGTTGTCGGCATTATTGATAACATTTAAACGATAATTACTTTAGACCGACGAATGATAGCCTGTGACACAACGAAAAACGGCGATTAATCACTTGGCTGGTGAAAACTCTGATAGCTGGGTAAAGTGGGGAAGTTCTCTCTCTCATTCAACAACACTCTCGCTTGCTATCGAACACAATAACTAACTAACACAACGGTAAAGACAGGAGTATATATAAATTATGATAAGGAAATCCTCCCATCATTCCACCAATCACCGCAAACATCCAGTTGCCCACTCTCGCACACCCTCTTCCGATAAGTCCCCCTTTCCTCTGCAAAACTCCCATGCTAACAAACAAATGAAAAACAAACTTCACAAAAAGCTTTCACGGCTCAGGGCAGTCCCTTTGACTCCTGCACCTGTACCGTTCCCATACCAGAACGGCTCCCGCAGTTCCCTCCCCCACCAGTACGGCTCCCGCGCTTTCCTCCTGCGGTGCAGCGAGCGAACGGTGAACAAATGACAAATGGCGAACAAACGGATGGGCGAATAAACAAATAAATGAACGGCTGAATGAACGGGGTATGGTGAGCATGCCGAGCAGCATCCATTTCCAACAATAACTAGGATCCAGTTGCCACTATCCGGAACTTCAAACCATGCCTTCATACTCGACAAAAATCCCTCTTCATTTGTTTCAGCGCTGGCCCGAGGAATGTAAACACGTTGTGCAATAGTCCAAAAGCCCTGACTAAACTTTAATAGTCCACTCCTGTGTACCCAGAAAACATCACACTCGCTCTCCTTTGCTCTCTGATAAACGTATTCGAGGGCAATCTGTGTTTTCCTAAGCGATGTTAGTACATCCTTCCTAAGGCGAAGCAATCAATTCATACCCCGAACTCCCTAATCCCTGGAGAGCCACCCGGTTATGATCCTTACTTTTGCAATACCCTCTTAGAACCTCAATGATAGGGTTACGGCCAGTAAAAGTTTTATTCTTGCTGTAGGGAACTATACAATTTCGCCTAGATGCGCCTCTCGATTCTACAGGCATGTTAGATCTGTGCTGGCAACCAGGGACGAAATGTAAAGATACCTCCGTCTCTAGTACTCCAAGGTTCTCCTTGATTTATGACTCTGAAATTGGTGATATGGTGGTGCGTGTGAGTCTCACTGCCAACATTACTGTTACCGAGGACCTTATGATCCCCCCTGGTCGCGCTGAAGTTTCCGTAGTTATTGGATTGGATTTCGGTAATTCTAACAAGATTATTAAGTGCCGATCGGGTTTAAAAATGAAAAGGAAGATTAATCGGGATAACCACTTATCCATCTCAAATGACGCTCTATTTAGCTTGCTGTGTATCTATGTTTTTTCCCGTCGGTTGGATCTGGTAATAACCCCACCCCAGTGGAGCTAGTTTGGGCAATAATGATGGCTGACTCGTTGCTTATCGTAACTTTTGAAAGCTATCCTTTCGCATATCCTGGGATCAGTCATCAACACGGGGTATGATGGAATGGGACCCAACCTTGGATATTGGAATAAATAAGTTTCTTATTTTGCGACAGTTGTAGGGTAAAGTAGGATCCCAGGCAGCAGTGCTCGAATACAGTGAGGATTAAGGTTTTGCTGCGATGTGAATGAGTAAAAGGGGGTAGCAACGGATGTTAGAATTTAGAGATCAGAAATCAGCAGCCTTGGCCGTCTGGCAGAAGAAAGGACCTGGGAATTGAAAAAGAATACCGTATTCCACCTTGTATTCTGTTCGCTGCAAGTTATAGCAATGTAATTAGCTATTGCAGCCGGGATATGGACAGCGGCTAGCACTGGTGTAGATGGCCTGCATTACAATGGCATTCGTGACACAAGAGCAACAACCTCCAAACTGCATTTTATTCTCCTCCAACTGAGAGCAGCAGTAATGATGGTGCATAAAACAGGGAATAGGAGAGAAAATTCTGGAAGGGTTGTACGACTTTCAGTGCTGTGCATGAGGGTGCATTTGAAGGATTGCCAATAGATATTGAACGATTTGTACTCTACATTATGTCGCACGAGGATGGCGCCAAAAATGGTGAACAGACCCCGCAGTAATCAGCCAAATAACGTTACTCCACGCCTTTGGTTCAACAGAGTCTGTAGCTGTGAAGAATTTAAAAAATCCCTTGCACAGGTATCGCACGATATGTTGGTCCGAAAATTCTTGCCAATATTTCCATCACAGTGCCAAAGTTAATGAAAATTCACTTACTATTATAGACTTGCTACTGTAGATTGGAATGCAATACTTACGTAATCTCTAACATAACGAACCAATCTGGACTGATCTGATTCGCAATACCCAGTAACGGCGAAAACAAGCTTTACTCGCCAAAGGCACGATGAGCCTGAACACAGGGATTAGAAAAATGTATGGCAGATTATCTGTGCTCGCAAACAAAATTATCCCTTCAATGTTCGGGTACCTCTTCCCTGTAGCGGCTCGGGCTGGGAAGTGGATCAGACACCGAAGTGAACCGTACTGTACGTAAATTTTGTCCGAATTCTGACCACGAACCCCGTTCAAACAAAAGCGAATTTAACATACGGCACAATCAAGAAGATCGACTACACTTCGGAATTTTCTGTTTTTAGTGTTGGATGCCAATTGAGATTTTTTTTTTTTTGGTGTGTTTCACCTGATTCATTACACAGTCTGGTCCACTTCTCGGTCCAAACTGTTAACGAGTTTCAATTGTTAATCATTCCTGATGTTTCACTGATCCTTAGCCTTGGAAAATTTGTTCATTGCCATCAGGCCAGTACGATACGGTCTTCACCCTAGCTGTGACAAAACTGGGCCGATGACAAACAGGGATCTGTAACAAGTAATCTTTTGTTACCCTACCTTGGCGAATTCTCTTTTTGCCCGTCAAATACTCTGTACGTATAGTCCTGAGTATCGAAGGTAATGTGATTGGGTCATAGTACAGGGAGTTTCTGCATATGATAGACAGATGAAAAATTTTATTCAAGCCTTTGAAGATGAAGTTTTTGAAGATATTGAGATGTACAAAGATCAAATAAAGCAACAGATACAAATGATTGAAGAACTGGAAGGAATGGTAGCTGACTACTTGAGTGCTCATGCAGTAGTTGAGCTTACCTGAAAGGTTAAGGCACTTGAAGAAAAACTGGTTGCTGTTGAGACTAGTAATAGTCAGTTGATTAATCAATTGAGTATTCAAGATCAGGCAAGTGTGGAGAACCTTCCAGGCTCAAGCAGGATTGAAGGCAATACAAAGTTTATGATTACCAACTGTAGACATTGCATACTACCTACATTTTATGGTGACCACACACGTTCTGCAGTTACAAATTTCTTTTGTGAATTACAGAGATATCCAGATTTACAGAGTCAGGAAATTGGCTGGATTAGTGAAGATGGGAAGGCCAAACACAATAGCTGGTTGATATATGCAGTAATGCAGTTGAAAGACTCTGCTACTACTGGGCTAGGCATATGTTTCCCTTAGACAAAGAAACTGAATGGAAGGACTTTGAGCAAAAACTAAAGATAAAATATCTGCCAATAGATGCAGTTGATATCTTGAAGGAGATGTGGAGAAAGTTGAAGATTTCCAGAAATAGTGCAGTGATAGTATTTAATGAAGTTTTCGATCAAATTTGGTTAGAACTAAACCCACATGCACTCCTGGAGGAGGCTCAAGTCTTGGATGCTTATAAAGATAAATTGGAAGAGAATTCAAGTGCCCATGGTAACTTGATCACCTATCTCTGTCATCTCTGAACTATTGTAAAACCAGTTAGTATGCTAGACTATATGAAACACATTGCCGAACTCAACACTGGTTTATTCCAGAGAAGCTCAATTATGAAACAGATATCTGATATTACTACCTTATTTATCCAATGTGGACAGAGTCATACCTCCCCTCCCATTTCTGCACCTACTCTACATTCTCAGGCAGTAAACTGATTTGCAAATGTGCAATGTTATAATTGCAAATCCCTTGGCCACATTGCTCAGTCCTGTCCTGAACTAGATAAACATCACAACAAACATAGTCATACTTCAGGACTAACAATTGGTTTTCCTGGTGGCACTGTTAGTTGAAACCTTATCAGTGGTGGACAAATAGAGAATACTAGTGGGTTACCCCAGGATGTTGGAAATCAGTCAAAAAACTAGATGGGCTAGTTTGGAGTTCATATCAGTCCAAGCACAGTGGCAAAATGGTATAAAGAAGAGGAATTAGCTTTGAGAGTATAGTGATGTACAGATCAATAGAAAGTTTTAAGTATAATTCAAACCTATTGCACCTTTATGCCACTGTGTCTAGACACTGAAGGAGGAAGATAAGAGAAGGTATTAGCAGAGATGTGATGAGCAAGAAAGCTGAGACCATTGCCTATGTTTTGAGTGATAGTAGAGTCAGTTATAAGTTTATACAGCCTAAAATAATTGCCCACTTGGAGAGGATAACTAGAGAGCTGTTGAAAATAGAAAAAGATAGAAAAATGAAGATAATGACAGCAAGTAGTATCTCAGAGGTCCCTTTGTGAAAGGCTGAGCTACATTTGAATATAAGTATATACAAATATAAAGGATTGTTTATTCTGTTTGAATTGTTGAAGTATGACATCATTCTTATTAAAGAGTGGCTTGCAGAGGTAGAACATGTTATTGATCACCAGAATAATATTCTCAAGCTTGGAAGGAAAAGCAAAGGGACTGGTGAATGGGAATATCATATTAGAGGAGTAGGAAGATCTATTCCTAGTGTTGAGGGAGCTATAGAAGACAGTCAACAAGGTTAGGCAAAAAAAGTCACATGAGTTGCAGGAGGAGATAAAGAGGGGAAAGAGACTGTGTCAAGAGAATATTTACACTCAAAGTATAGTAGAAGTTATTATGGGGAGAATTGACAGCTATTCTTCTAATTTGTTAGGAGATCTTACTGGTGAGGCAGAGAATATAATCAGGGAAGAGATTGATGAAAATGAAATTTACAGAGATGTTCAACTCTTTAGTGAATTAAGTTCTATTGATGGGAACATCTAAAAAGAATTCCAAGACCTTTTCCATGAATGGAAAGGCCTTCCACTACACTAACAACAATTTGAAGACTTTCATATTAGGTTGTTGCCTGGATCTGAAGTACCATACTAGAGTCCTTACCAACTTACACCTGCAGAATAGGAGGAGTACAAGAGACAGACTCAAGGATTCCTAGAATGTGGATAGATACGAAAATCTAAATCCCTAGATGCAGTACTAGTTCTGTTTGTACTGAAGCCAGGAGGTGACCCAGGAGAGTTAAGGATGGTAATTGACTACTGTACCCTCAATTCAATTTTGGTAAAAGATTGCTTTCTATTACTATAATAAGAGGAGTTGATGGACAAACTTCAACTTGAAGGCAAGAAGTAGTTTTTGAAGATTGACTTTTGGTCCAGATACCACCAGAACTGAGTTGCCCCTGAAGACATGGAGAAGATGGCATTTATTGGACCTGATGGATTATTTGAATGGCTTGTGATGCTACAAGGAATAGCCACAGTACCAATCTGGTTCATGCAAATGATTAGTGAGGTACTGGAGGGACATAAGGAGTACTGTGTTGTATTTTTGGATGATGTGCTTATCTTCTCAGAAACAAAAGATGAATATGAGAAGCATGTCAGAGCAGTCCAAGAATCAATAAGGCTTCATAATTTCCTTCTAAAAGATAAAAAGTATATATTCTTTATCTAGGAGGTGAATTTTCTTAGATTTAATATTAGTGGGAATAGTATTACAATAACAGAGGAAAAAATAAAAGCTATTGTGGAGTGGCCTATGGTGAAGTCTCTAAATGATATATGGTCATTCCTAGGCTTAGCTGAGGTATATCATCACTTTACACCTTATTTTACAATATACACTCTACTACTCTTTAACCTATTAAATGTGGATCCAAAGTGGTTTAATGTTTTGATGAGTCAACCAGAAAACTATGAAAAAGTGAGCAGAGCAATACTTAAACTCAAACAAGTTATTACTGAGTACCTAGCACTTGCCTTACCTGACAAAGACAATTTAGACTATATTGTAAAGACAGATGCATCGGATATGCAGAAGGAGCAACCTTAAGACAAGTTCATGGGAAAACTGATACTAAGAGAGGTGATGAGAAGATTCTGGCTTATTTTTCTCACAAGCTCAATAATGCTGAAACATGATACTTGACATTTGAGAAGAAGCTACTGGCTATCTGAGATGCTCTAGTTCATTGGTGCTATTACCTTTTAGGTGGAGGGCACTGGATAAGGGTTTCAATAGATCATGCAAGCTTACATCATGTTTTGACACAATCAAGAGTATTTTCAAGCCAAATTTGAGTATTACAGGATCTCCAAGAATATGATATGAAAATAGATTATCTTCTAGGGTCTAAGAATTACATCCAGGATGCATTGAGTCCAAGGCCTGATTACAAAGATCCTCTTCTACCTGCAATGAGTTCCTAAATAAATAATGCTGAGTTATGTAACCTCATTGTGGAAGAAGGAACTACTTGGTTGAAGTAGATAAAACAAGGATATAGTCAAAATCCTTACTTCCATGACATTCTTAATGGTTTGAAAGGAGTTGAGGAAAAAGAAGATTATAATGGTATGAGAAGTGCAAGAGAACTGCAAGCTAGAAGATTACAACAACAAGCATATTCCAAACTCTATTGGCTTGATTCTGAGGGATTTATTATTCATACAAATACTAACACCTGGTGTATTCCTAACCAAAAGGAGATAAAATATGCAATATTCTATGACGCCTATGACAGTCTATCCGGAGGTCACTTTGGAGCTAGAAGAACAGCTGCAACTATTACCCATCAATTTTATTGGCCCAGACTATTTCAGGAGACAAAAGAATATGTTCATAGTTGTATGACATATCACCATACTAACAGGGTGAACCAGGTTCCCTATGGGATTCTCCAGCTGCTTGATAGTATTTGGGAAAAATGCTGGGAAAGAATATATATTGATTTTATAACCAAGCTTCCTTTAACAGAATCTGGACATGATACTATTATTACCTTCATTGATGGCTTAACCAAGAGAGCACATTGGGTAGCTGCAAAGGAGGCTATGTCATCAGCAGAATGTGCACAATTGTTTCTTGAGAACTATGTTTGCTTATATAGTTTACCAAATATTATTGTTTCTAATAGTGGTATGAGGTTTACCTCTGAGTTTTGGCACGAACTCATGAAGATTTGGAAAATAAAGTTAGCTATAAGCACATCCTTCTATCTACAGACAGACGGCTAGTTGGGAAAAAGCAAATAGCATTGTGAGGAGATATTTGCAGGTATATGCGACAAACCAGCAAAGAACTTAGGATAAACTCTTACCACTTGCTGAATTTGCCTACAATTCCACAGTTCAAATGGCAATACAACCAACACCATTTGAAGTGGATCTTGGGTATGTCCCAAGAATGCTGCGGGATATAATTGCAGGAGCTTGACCTGGAGTAGAAGAAAGGAGAATTGGTAGAAGATATTGAAAGAGAGGTGTTGAAGCTAATTCTGTCAATTCAAGGCAGTATTTTGCTGATAGAATGCATAATATTTTATTGGAGATAAGGTAGAACTTTTTCAAAGTACAGGAGCAGTCTATAATTGTGGCAAATCAGTATAGACAACTCTATACCTTCCAGCAGGATGACAAAGTCTATATTTTAACAAGAAATTTACCCTTAACATATTTAAACAATAGAGCCAGTGATGGTATTCCTAATAGTTCTCATCGCAAAACCTTACAACATAAATTTATTGGAGGGTTCAAACTATGAAGAGCATGAGGTGAAAATGTATTTGAAATTGCTGACTTCACAAAGTATTGGAAGCTATCACACACCATGAATATTCATAAGTTCAAGAAGTGTAAGGTTGACTACTCCAGACCTCAAGATGGTCCACTACCCTTGTGAATTGAAAAGAACCATAGATTTAACAATACAGCAGGAGCATTGGAATTGGAGAAAATTCTATCAAAAAGGCAGAATCCCAAGATGAAAGGTCAATTAGAGTATGAAGTCAAGTAGGTAGGAGAGGAGGAACATACCTGGGAACTATTAGAACACCTTAGACATGTGAAAGAAGCATTGGCAGAGTTTGAGGCTACTTGTACTTCTCTTCAGACTGATACTAGTAAGTCTATACCACTATAGTGTAGTTATAGAAAAAGGAAACAGTAACTCTTAAATTTTTTAAAGAGAGAGCTGCTAGCTGAGCGAGATGATGGAGCTGCATTTATGGTATGTCAGGAGGATGGTGAGATATTTATCATATTAGAAGGAAACTTGAATAGGGATAAGGAGAAGGAATTGGTAAAGTTTTAAAAATATTAGATGTGGTGTATACTAGTTAGAGAGCAATGCAAGATGGGAGAAATCCTGATTGTTACCATCAACAACTATGTGGCACCTCCACTCCTTTCATTCCTAATAGAGTGTGGGAGAGAAACACATCAGCAAAAAAAAAACCTGCATCTGATGTATGGCCATTGCATCCTGACACATGCCACATTTCTCATGCACCCAGTGTGCCTGGTGCATCCTGAGTTCCATTGCAACTCCCTATTGTACCCAATTCATCATGATGTATATTGCAACACAATATTGTACCTAGTGCATCCTGTGTCACATAGCAACATTTTGCAGTGTCAGGATACTACCTGAGATTAAGTCGACATCCTCACGACCCCTGGACATCTGCATCTCTGTCACATCTTCTTCCCCATATCCTGACATCTGGCTATAGTCACTGCATCATGGGAGTACCACTGGTTTTGGCCACATAGGGCTAACCTTCATCACATACCTTATGTCTCTCATCACAATGGCATAACTCTATCCTAACATCAACTACAGATGACTTCCATACCCTATTGTCCCCATCCCTGTGTTACGATCCGCTATATGATCTCTCCTAGTTATATCTTGCAATAGGCAACAAGTCTGTAGTTTAGTCTTCATTAAGGTAATACTTACCTTCTATTGTATTCTCCGTCCTTCAAGAATTCTTAACACTTGTTATCTTACACTACGTCTTAGGTATTGACCGTTGTCAATACTAAGTCCTTATAGTGCTAACTAGTATTAATCTTGTTCGTCTTCACGGTTGTTGATCTTGTAGGTAAAGAGCGTAAAGGTGTTTTATTGATAACTTATAAGATAGGAAATAACTTAGGTGGTTGCGTGAAGAACTAACTATCAGGTCCTATCGACCTCCTTATATAGTTCTTCCAGCAACCCACTTACAAATCAAATGAGTCACAACTGTGACTCATGCACTCGCGTAACATATAACCTCATGACCATACCTGGTCATGCGCAAAAGTCCCATGACCTTTAAAGGGGTCATGTGTGAAACCTCATGACTCGTATAAACGAAGTCATGCCTCTTAGTCCTTATGACTCATAGGTACACCTATGAGTCAACGCTCAACCTGCCTATCAAATTCAAACATAAACAACTATGACTCATAACCGTGAGTCATGTAAAACCCTATGACTCGTACTTGAGTCATAGTGCGGAAACATATCATCGTATGACTCAACTGAGTCATGTGAAAAACCTTTAACAAATGAAACCATTACAAACCATCCCAGGTTTGTAATACCCTGCCCTTAACCTTCCCAGCACTCTGATGCATCACCATTGTCGGTTCATCACTGTGAGTCCACAAGGCATTGTGGCGATTTGTCACAATCTGTCTAGTTTCTTCACTACCACCTAGTGATATCAGGACCCATGACATCTCACAGCGTCATTGCAATGTCAGGACCCATGATGTTTCACTGCATGGTGTCATCAGGGTCCTAATCTCAAGGACTGACCAATCCTGCACCTTAATTTTCTACATCATGTACTTTTAGTTGTATCTATTGTTTGGTTTCTATTAATTTGTTTCTACATAGGGGTTTGTATATACAGGTTGCAATGAAAGATACTATAATATTCTCCATGCCATTCAACCATCCTCGATGCAGAATACTTGCCCAAGCCAACAGTTGTCACCCGACTGTCTGATCTCATGACCACTCACTAAATCTTGTTAAATGTCCTTAAATCAATATGGTTGTTTACAAGGCATTGCTGGTCTGTTTCCAGGATGAGGTGCACCAGGCCTATGATTGTGCCTATGTCTACTATAGTAAATGCTCATGCATTTTCCCTTAGCCATACCATGACAAGGCCATGGACATCGGGTACACATCCTGAGTTAACCACATTCAATATTTAGACATGTGCAAGCCTGCAAACCGTGTCCTTGTACATGTAGTTTCTAATTTTGAAGAGTGCCAGGAGCTTTGCAGTGAGACAGCCCCAGAGCACACCATACATATACTTGCCACCCATCTGTACCTAAAGCTAATTGTTACAACTCGCCTAGTTCCTGAACAGTCGGGTACCAGTAGAGTGTGCCCTCTGGATGTTGTAAATATTGCTTTCCTGGAACACTAGAACTGGGATTTCAAGTTGCGTTAGTAGTTCCACCGAAAGGAATCGAAGCATGGTAGGATCTTCAGGAAGGTGGTATTTGGTGTGCAGCCTATTCCAGCTATATCGAATCAATTCCTGACAGATGTTCTCAGGTGAGAAACCCAAGACCTTGCACAAATCTATCACATTGTAAACATCATCACAATGCTCCTTTAGGATCATATAATTGGTAACTGGCATGGATATAGAATTCATTTTATCTAAATATTCCACAACATTGGTAGGGAGATTAGCCCTACGATGTCAAAGAGAATCCAGGTTCAAATGTCTCATTCAGATTGCATGCTGGCAACCATAGCTGTGCAGGATCTATCTTGTGGCATCATGTTTGTTTGAACACTGCCACCCCTCCTTGATTTGTTCCTTAATGGCAAGCTCACCAAACTCTGTTGGATAGATATGAATGTTGCTAAACTGGTATATGTGACCCTGAAAATGACTTAGTAGATGCATCTTAATGAAGTTGAAATGAGATTCCATATAGATTAGTTCCATATGTGGGGAAATTTCTTCTTCACAATCCTGCTCCCGTACCTGATGCTGGTGGGATTTTACAACACATTAGTTTACTTGTGTTCTCTGATGTCCTAGCTCCCTTCGCTACACGTCAACCTTTGCCCATGTCCTCTTCCATATTCGAAACTCCAAGAAGATATCTTTCATATCATGAAACCAATTCAGATATTGTTCCATATAATCAAAGGTCTCAAGTATATGGCTTCAATATTGGGCCATCAAAGTGAGATTGAGTAATGACCTAACACAGGCGAGTGCGCATTTGAATGGCAATACTTGCATACTCTCAGGCTGCCTCAATGCCATGGTGAGAACTCCCAAAAGACAATGCTCTAGGTTTCTCATCTACTTTCCTTGCAACTGAGTAACTTCGCAGTATGCTTTTTTGAGTGCAAAGAATCCCAGGTATGGTGGTAAAGCCTTCCAGGTATCATCAAAAGCCTGCAGTCAGGCATGTTTCTTGAGGAATCCCTGAACCCAGTCCATTGTATGCTTGAATAGTCCCAAATAAACTGTATGGAGCAAATCCAACTTGTGCAGATTGGGTGCTGAAACCTGTTGAAGCCCATGAAAAACATTCCGTCCCATCTTTATACCAAGTGCATCAAATGTAGTATTAATGTCTCCCAACCTAGAGTCTCTTAACTGATGCTCATTTTCTTGTTCGAGATGTTTGTATAAGGCATAATCTCGCATCTGATACATCTCCTGTGCATCAGTTCCTAATGCATTGGGAGGAACGTCACATTTTGGACAGACATTAGCTTTTACTGGATATAGTAAATTGTTTTCCATCTGGTCCACAACCTATGTGGAAAAGATAGGGAAGCACTGCCAGATTTTCCCATCTGGACAGCCAATAGAGATACCATCAAGTATCACATCTTGCAAGGATGACAGTAAGAGTTCAAATACACCTTGTAGTATATCTGCATTGATTTGTCTCTGCAGGTTGTCTGCTGAAGAGGATTGTGGAACCTTGGGCTAGATGTGCAATAGTGCAAGAAGGAGAACTGCCATTGATCTAGGTCTGTGATGCCTTGTCGATAGGAGATTTCTGCTTGTAATATAGACATGCCATACTTTCTTGTTACCCAAGAAGTTGGTAAGATGCATCTGATCGAACATTCCAATTATTGGAACCAGAGAAGCAACACATGGAAGTATATCATATAAACAGTTAGCCAGTTCCCTGATGAAGGAGGTTGCAAAGCAGGGTGTACAGTACTTGGATGTTCCACCACCAGTTCACCATATGCATTTTGGCATATATCCTATATCCATTCTGGTCATATTCATACCATGGCAGGTAAACTAAGTCATCCCTGTATACTATCTGTCGAAGAAGCTATCTGACACAGTCAAGGACATTTCGACAGAAGAAATGCTGCGTTCTCTTGCCATCGTCAACATCACCTTTGAACCATTGTAGATAAGGGCTGAAGGTGTACAATGATCAGAGATGATTCTCCAGTGTGTGCATTGAACTATAGCTGACTGATACACAACTACCTGGACTGTTGAAAATGATTCATTGATTTGAGACTTTGAGACTTTGCTCTGAATGAACCAAGATGCAAGTTTGAAATCATGAGTATTGGCAAATGGAGCCGATTGATTCTGGCACAGAGTATGGTGTTCATCCTCAAACCCACTCATGTCTCCAATCACTTCCCCGGCACCAGGGTAATGCGATTTTCTGCTGGCCATCAGTGAGGTGTTATGGTTGAGTACTTCAGCATCTGACCTGTACATGAGGTCATCATTCAATGTATCGGCATCACATCTAGTGGGGTCCAGATAAGATTCATATTCTGAATATGGTGGTTTGTTCTCATTGTTTACCTCTTGGGTGAGGAATAGATCTGTTTTGGTATCATTAATAGCACTCATGGAAGGTGCATGTCATATAGTAGAGGCAAGTATGATATCCAGATTTCCATGTTCAGTGGGTACGTGTTTCTCATATGTGCCTGCCCACACATAACTGCGGTAACAAAATGGACATTTGACCACCATGGTGAAAGTCTGCCTAGTTGATCTCGAGGGTCCTCTATATATTATGAGATGTAGGAGTACTGTATAGTGTTGATGTTGATGCATGTGAGTGAAACACTAGGTCAAGGGGTTTGCACATAGTGAACTGTAATGAGTATCCAAACAGGCTTAGCACTTGTAACTTGATGCATTGTATTACCACATCTTATCTGATCACGTCATCCTCTCTGTTGTAATACAAGCTACTTCCCCTTCTTGGGCCATTACTCGACATCACTTCATATCATGACACTTTTGCAAATTAGAAGCTTATTTCACGAATGTTTGTTATTCATCACTGTAGGCTTAGGAACATTGTTGCTAGCTACATTATTAATTGTTCTCATATTATCTTTTTTATTCTGATCTGCCACAAATCTACATCCAAATATCTTTACAGCCCCATGCCCTCAGGGGTAATCGAGCACAACAGAGGGCAGATACATCTCATCATATAAATAAGCTAAGTTAATTTCTCAGAAAGGATTCAGAATCAGAACCCTCGTTCTGGAGATCTGGGAGAGTAGTGCTATTCACACAATCATGCTTCCACTTGTGCATCTGCCCCCTACAGGCACCTCCCTCAGACTTACTCCCGAAAACATGCTACAGCTGGGATACATGCATAGACGAAACCAAGCAGAGTTAGGAAAAAGTCTAGAGTCTGGCAAAGTGGATTAGCTTGTGACTACAGATGCCTGCCTTTGAACCTGTGGGAAAGGGAAAGCACCATTCCAAATTGAATACGCAAAGCTCGGCCCCTTCAAACTGTCCCAATAGTGTACTCATCATCCAGTCAAGGTTACCCGAGTCTAGGTGCAGTTCCGTTCTGATGTTCATGAGGCACACATATAGGGAAAAGTACTCATTGTCATAATTGGGCTAGAGATTCTGGAAGTGATAGGGTAATAGCTCAATAGAGCACTGCATTGTGTCATGTTGTGGCTTGTCAATAGCCAAGCAAAGCAACTGCTTAAGCTGTATGATATTCAGGAATGAGGCAAGCAGTACTTGTAGGCCTCCATAGGTATTTGAACCAATGTCCTTTTTATCCTTAGTCAAAATGTGTCCTAGGTCCTCATGTCCCTGTTGTACCCAAATACTCCAATGGATCACCCCACAGCACGTGTTCAGATAGGTATAGTGTTGTCAGTTTTGCAGGAGCCAATCCTCAGTATGATTGTTCCTTATACTGCCAGGAAGCCTTGGAGGCTGAATCTCATAGTACTTGGTAATGTTGTCTGTAGCCTGCTTCACGATCCTTGCCCCAACCTGCTCACCACAGATAGTAGAGGCTGGATTGGCAAATACAACAAGAAGGTGGCAATAGTTGCAATCGAGAGCCACATACAGTTTGCCTGCAACAATGTTCACTTGCTGATAGAAGGTGCCAAGCATATCGCATTGGTCCAGAGATAGCACTTGCAGGCTGGCCAGGTGTGGATGGGAATTATGTGTCTCAATATCTATATTGAGGGAGGGTTTGATAATGTTTCCTAAGAATATGTTATTTTTGTATTTCACAATGTGTACTACATGCCTGCTATTGCATACCTTGCTTCAGCTGAATAATGTGGAACACCTTCTCACCCCCCTCCTTTGCCTCCTCACAGGCTCCCTGGTCCTCCCAGGTCAGGGACATTGCATTATCAAACCAGCCTTCCATTTCACTATCGGTCCTTGGTCTGAGCCTTGGTTGCTTGCTCTTGGGCTGAGAGAACTTCATTGAGGCAGACCCCCAATCAACATGTAACTTCACTGTTGGATGGAGTTTGGTATTAATTGTTACTGGCTCCTTGCTCCCAGACCTTTGCCTTATACTAGTGGGTGTTTTGTAGTAGGAGGGACGTATAAGGTTTGCCTATATGGCATTATTGGTATGATGCCAAGAAAGGTGAGAAAGATATAGCATGGTATGGGATTTTTAGAATCGTGGAGCACAAGGCAGTCTGTTGAGAATAGGGTCAGTTCTAGTATCGTGATTATCTGCACAGAGGAGGGGCTCTACAAACTGATCTAAGCAAATTGGAATGCCAATTCTCACAACCTGTGAAATCTCACAACACGGTCACAAAGGTATACCAGCTATGAAGCTATATATAGAGAGATATACACTGCTTAGTAACTTTCTCCCTCTGCCACCCCTGAGCGGTTAGTCAGAAATAAGGTTCATAAAGGTTATCCCAAGAGGCTGGTACATATAGAATTTGGAAAGACTTGATGTAACGGTTTAGCAGTGGGAGGACGTAGCTGGAGTGGAGACCTGTAGAAGAGAATATATGGTAGAAAGCTTGGAGGTACACTGGAGAAGGTGCAAGGATCGAGGTATGAGTACTGGTGTCACGACTATAATACCATGAGACATCATGCTGTCATGACCGTAATGTCATGGGATGTCATGCTGTCATGACTGTGATACCTTAAGACATCATGTGGTCACAATGCTAAGAGGCATTGGTAAAGTAGAAATGTTACTGATGACTTTTGGTATTGTGATAATGGTTCAGTGAAGATGAGAAGTTTGTATAGTTTTCTCATATTATATCCAATGTGTTATGTTTAATACACAGGACTCTGGGTAGGGTGCAGGATCACTGACTATCACTCATTATTGAAGCAAAAGATTTGCTTCCAATATGGCATTTTCAGAGTGTTCAACATTATGTTCATAATAATGTAAGTATTCTCAACTACAATGGGACTCAAGACTCCAGCAAGAAAAAATTAGACAAAATGAGGTTGTTGCTAGGGTGGATGGCTTAACAAAATCTAGCCACAAATGGTTTTGTTTACCAATACTATTAGCACTATGGGATTCTCGCATTCTGTAACTAGCACTAGAATTGTCTGAAATTGTCTCCTGGTGTCAAGTCAACATAGCTGAACAACTGACATGCTGAATTCAAGCAATCCAACCTACTCATGCATGTATATTAGTGATGAGATGGACAGGGGTTGTAGTGCAGCCATTCCTGACCAACTTCAAACCCTGGTCTGTCCTATCACTAACATCCATACAGTAGTAAACAATGGACTCTGATTGTCAGCCAATGCTAGGTGACATACTGGATGCCAAAGCAAGGAGGCTGAATGCTGTTACTATTATGACATACTGTAGTCTACTCTACTGTACCAGCCTACCTGGTACTCGAGATCAAAATGGCAAGCAATGAGAGATACCAAAGCAATGGCATGAAATGGTATCATTAGTATCACATACCAGGCACTTGAGATCGAAACATCTAGCAATGAGATGCTAAGGACATCAATGAGTATCATTAGTAGCTCACAAGTACAGGTGAAGAACTACTAGCTAAATCTAGCAAACAAATCCCAAAATGGGAAACAAAAATAAAAGGGGCAATCAGATAGCAAAAAAAGAAAAAAAAAAAAAAGAAACTATGAAAATTCTACCTAAGAAAAAATAAAATCTGTGGGCAGGGAAAATTATTTTAGGGCATTCCAGACCCTTGTGCCTTGGCAGAGAACAGGTGGTAACCAACAAACTGAAGGAACCATCACGGGAGCTGGAGGGCCAGAGCCAACCAAAGATGCCTGGGGTACAGGAGGCATCATAGGTGTCAGTGGCACCATCGGTGCATTGGGGAAAGGGAAGCTGTCCATAGCCCTATCGACTCAACCATGCTTGGTTGGCTGCAATAGAGTGTAGAACTCCACCAACCAGGGGTACTCTGAGACAAGGGCAAGCATCATTCAATGCTTGTCCATGTCCGAGTGGCTGGATGACCCAGTGTTACCTGGGGGTAGGGAGTCCTGGCTCATCAAGGAGCCTGCTTCCTCAACCACTTCTTTGTCCAATATTCGTGATTACCTGAGTTAACTGAAATGAGGTTAGGTTAGAAACTTGCATCACGAATCACGATTAGTGACTTGCTAGAGTCCCCCTCAGACTTGTCCTCCTCATTATCCTTCTCCACAAACCCTTCCGACTGCTCCACCTCACCTGTATTCTCCCCGGAACCGGCCACCTAGTCCTCCTGCTCCTCCTCCACCTCGGTTTCCTCCTCTACCATGGCCTCCCTGATATCTCTGGCCTGCCCACAGTGATCTCAGACCTTGAGTTTAAACAAAGGATCTCTGCCATAGGCAGGCTCGGGGGTCCAGTCCTCAGTGTCTCCCTCATCCGGATGTGGCTGCAGGACCATTAGGTCCAGGGGATGTCTGCCTCAATTGGCAAGGAGCCACGCTCAGATGTGATCATCTTCATTTAAAAAGATAATTTTGGCGAGCAGGAGAGGCGCGGAGGTCACCTGATGAAGTGCTCTGTTGCACTCACCGGTTGCCCTGGAGAGATATTGGGGGCACCCAATTGCCCCCAACACCTACTCTCACTTAACCACCCTAAGCAGGTTATCCATGCTCGGTGATGCCAGGACCCCCCATGCGATTCCCTGGTCTAAGGTGCTGGCATACCAGGGGTGACCAAGGAATGGGTGTGTAAGTTCCAGGACACTCGTCTGGCAGACAATATGCATCCCCTTGCCTGAGAGCAATAAGGAGAGTCCCAACTGGGTTGAAACACTAACAAGATGTGTTAGCATGAGGATAACACATGATAGACCGGATAACAGATAATAGATAGTGCAGAGGAATACTTACTCGGAGGTCCTGCGACCTCACCGCCACCAGCCTGCTTCCCCTTGGCCAGATGACACCTGTTCAATATCCCAAAGTTCTTGGTGGTATCTCATACCAACAGCCTGAGGTAGCACTTGACTTCCCCCACATCTTTAGCTCAGTACTTTTCTTGAACAAGCACAATTTGGGTTGGGACCAGGGGAATAGAGCAAGCGAAAACAACCACTTAATCTATATCAGATGCTGTTGGGTGGTGAAGATTGAGGGAGAAAAATGTCAGGTAGGTTCTCAACTTCTCATGCCACGTACTGTATGCAACAGTGCTAGCATAAGGCTTTGATAACCCACACCAGCTTCTTGCAAAGTTGATGTCGCTATAGCACCACCTATGAGTATTAGTTTAGAATATGAGACAGATTGGAGTAGGAGCATTTCACTAAGGAGTTGTCCTCTACTGCCAGCTGGAAGGGAGGCTTCTCTGGTATACTCTCCTGGATGAGACTACTCAAATAAAAGAACAATTGTGAGCTCAATATCAGGGGACTCATAGACATGATGGGTAAGTGGAGGTATTATGCTTACACTCTGTCAGTCCCACCTCTACTCATCATATGACCACGCAGGGCTCTGCCTTTCCCACCCTGCTCTTGGGGGTTGGGAGGCCTGACAGTGGTATGTCTAAGTGCAAAAGAAAGGTTAGTAATTATCACCAGCTAATATATAAATGGAATGTACTTATTTTGGGGTTTACCTCAGTCATGGCCTCAGAGGCGCTATCAAACCTGCAAGAAATAATGGAAAAAAAGGTGTACAAAAGGGAAAAACTATAAGCTGGAGAGCGGCAAAGAGGAGATTTAGGGGAAAGAGATATGCTAGGAGGGGGATGGGAAGGGAGGGGGAAGGAAGAGGTCTTCTTCTTATCTTCCTCTGTGGTGGAGAGAAGAGAAGGAAAGGTGGAAAGGTGGAAAGGAGGAAAGGAGGAAAGGAGGAAAGGAGGAAAGGAGGAAAGTAGGAAAGGAGGAAAGGAGGAAAGGAGGAAAGGAGGAAAGGAAGAAAGGAAGAAAGGAGGAAAGAAGGCCTGATCTTATATGCCCTTCACATATGAGGTGTGCACTTCACATACACACCTCATGTGCATAGGGTATATAAGAAACTACACGTATGCATTTCCTTGTTTGAGAGTACACCTTATTGTACACTCAAACAATGCTTGAACATCATCTGTAATGGAATCCTGTTTGTACTGTTGATGCCTAATTGGTTCAACCTTCCCTATGGGTATTATTTCCTTAGTTCACAATTGTTGTTTTGCTTGTAACTACCTTATTGGGTATTGTAGGTTCTCGCCTTGTCCTACTGGTTTAGGACAATAGTAGTGATTACTGGTTTGGTAACTTGGTAGGACTCCCTTACTTGTTTTGTTAGTTGTATCCTATCGCTTCAGAGTTATTGTTTTTCGATAGCCTTAGGCAAGATAGTTTTGCTATAGTTATGTTTAAGTTTTGTATTTAAAGAAACAGAGTTCCCTTAAGAATTTGCTCTCTCAAGTCTCACAGAACACTCATCTTTAATACTACAAGTTGAACAGTCACTATACTTGTTCCTATACCCTTAACTACTCCTTATTGAAGATATCTCCTTTGACGCTTCCCCTCCTATCCCATTAGGATCTAATGAGTCTCTTGAGACTCTGGCAATCCTTAGGAGTAGGTTACATCTTTTGACCAAGACTTGAAGATATAATCTTTGATCTACGGCACAGGACTGTTCACCCTTCACCTCCTTGACACTACAGTACAGGTACCCACCCAAGCAACCAAGTAGGCCTTGAGCAGACTCCCGGAGAGGCCTGCTCACCCCAGCTAGCAACAATTTCACTCCCCAGAGACAGTAAAGGATGCTTTACTAGAGGGTCCTCAGCCTCATCCTCAAGAGGACAGACCTTAGCCCCATCCCTAGCAGCTCCACCAGCCACCACTACCCAAGTAGCTGAAGAAGATACTGGAACATCATCTGAATATGAAAGCAGCAGTGAAGAAGACCAGATACCTGGCAATCTAGTAACCCCAGACCAAGAACAGTGCTAAAAGGAAGTCAAACCAGACCCAAGCCTGCCACCACTAAGTCCAAGCCCTCCACCACCAAGCCCAAGCCCTTCACCACCAAGCCCAAACACCCCTTCTGGCGCAATCTCAGTACCTCCAGAAGGAAGCAACCGCTACAATTGGCCAGCTCTATTTACATTCACTGGAGAAGGAAAAGACCAGGACACATTGAGAATCAACTCATGGTTCAACACAGTCCACAGATATATCGCTAGCTTTGGAATCAATGACGATGCTCCAGAAGCCATACAGTACTATGGAGCCTACTGCAGGGAGAAAGGCCTCGATAAATTTACCCAATAGAAGCCAGCCAAGGAGGCCACACAGTAGCAGGACTCAAACAGAAATTCAAGGCATACTTTCTCCCCTCTACATCCACAGATACAATCTATGAATAATGGCAACAAGTAAAGCCAACAATAGGTAGAAAGACAGCACAAATCACAGATACAGTCATCAAACTGGAAACTCTGTGACACAGCCTACCCCAGGGGATGATCTCAGACTACTCTGCAAAACAAAAACTCCTATATGCTATGGATACCAGGCTCAAATGGGATGTCAAGCCACATATCACCTCTGACACCTCCTTTGATTAGCTAGTGAAGATAGCTGAAAAATGGGATGCCATTGCCCATTCAACAGGTGTCTATAGAAACCAGAATCGACAAGCAAATGCAACATCTAATGCAGTGTCCCAACCTGTACCCAGACACCCACAAGACAAGCCCCTTGGATGCCAACAACAGTCATCCAACCACGCCAACCACCCCAAGGTAGCCTACAAAGAAAAAGAAAGATGAAAAGCAGAAGGTGCTTGCTTCTACTGTGGCAAACAGGTACACTATTCTGATAACTGCTATGAGAAGAAGAATAACACTAGCCACCAATAAAGCTATAGAGGACCTGGCGGATCCAGGAAACCCCAACGTATCAGCAGAACATACCACACCCAGGAAGGTGACCCCCATGATGAGCAGACAGCTATAGTTACATCCAACCATGCAGGAAATACAGGACCCCTCTCCCGAGCCCTCGAAGTATACATCACTGTCAATGGTTATAAAGCCAAGGCATTATTCGATACAGGCACCATGGGGGACAATATTATCTCAGGAAAATTCGTCATCACCCAGCAGACCACCACTGAGGACCTAGTACCACCCATCAACCTTAGGATAGTAGTGAAAGGAGCCCACTCAAGCATAAACTACAAAGCCAAACCAGTTATACAGATAGAGCAGGAAAGTGGTGATATCTCCGAAGCACTTGTCTGCTCACTAGACAACTATGATATCTTCCTAAGGATGCCATACCTCACTGCCCACAATGCAGTAATTGATTGTGGAAAAATTATCATCACCTTCGCAGACAAAGGTGTTACCTTAACCTGTAGGAAGGCATCTAATGCCCGATTCTCTGCTATAACAAAGCCAGATACCCCAGACTTCTTCTCTGAGTTCCCATCAGTGTTCTCAGCCAAGAAGATAACCGAATTACCACCATTGAGAGAAGTAAACCACTATATACAGTTAAAAGACACTGTCACAGACCATAACCCAAAGGTTTTTCACTGTCCCAGACAAGATTATGCCAGCATACCAGGCCATAATCGAGGAATGGAAAGCTAGAGGAATTATCTACCCCAGCAATGCCCACAACCCAGTCAACATATTCCCCAAGAGGAAACCCAATGGTGAGATCAGACTCTTAGCAGACTTAGTACTGAGAAATGATATCACAATCAAGGACCATGGAGCAATCCCCAACCAATCTATGATCCTAAGAACTGTGGCTAGAGCAAAATACCACTCTACTATAGACCTATCTAACTGGTATTTCCAGGTTAGAGTTCACCCTGAAGATGAAAAATACAATACCATCAAAACAACTTTTGGATCGTTTGCATGCAAAGTAATGTTACAAGGAGACCCCAACACCTCAGCAACAGCTATGAGGGTAATCGAATATGTACTTGATGGTTTCATAGGAAAATTCGTTTGTGCATACCTAGATGACATCAGAATCTTCCCAGATACCACAGAAGACCATATACAACACATTAGACAAGTCCTTAACAGGCTGCAGGAGTATAAAATCTGCACATCACCAGCCAAGTGCAAATTCTTTGCTGATAGGCTTGAGCTACTAGGACATGTCATAGACAGTAGTGGAATCCATACCAGGCCTGAGAAAATTTGCTCGATTCAGGACTGGCCCATACCTAGATCAAAAAAAAAAGTCCAGACCTTTATTGGAGTAGTGATATACCATGCTCAATTCCTGCCACACCTCACTACTACTACTGCCCCCCTCTCGGACCTGATAGCCCAAGATGTATTTAAATGGTGACACCTACATGAAGAGGCATTTAAACAGGTTAAACGCTTGGCTAGGGATACCATCCCCCTTTGCCACATCTCATGTGGATATTCTGCCGACCCAGTATACCTCATTACTGATGCATCAAAGGTAGGTACTAGTGCATGGGTAGGACAAGGACCCTCCCCTGAGAGAGTCTACCCTGCCACCTTCCACAGCAGGAAGTTTGCTACAAGTCAACTACATTACCCTGTCCATGAACTAGAACTCCTGGCAATCATGGATGTGATCCAGGCATTCCACCTGATATTTTATGCGATAAAGTTCACAGTTGTAACGGACAACAAAGTGCTCTCCTGATTCCCCCAGCAAACCAACCTCCCCTATCACCAAACTAGATGGCACACATTCTTGCAATCCTATGATTTTGATATCATCCACAGTACTGGAAAGGACAATGTTCTGGCTGATGTACTATTCAGATTCTATGAGGATATACCAGCAGAAGGGAATCAGGTACTGAATGACTCTACTGACAAAAAGGCATTAAAAGGACCATCGTCTGCCATGACTAGCACTACTAAACACTACCTTACTCTTGCACACTCCTAAGCCCCTTCTACCTCTGAATCTCTTCAAGTTCCACCTCACCTACCAACCCCTGAACACTTCTCCATGTAGAATATTCACCATGTCCCGAGCAAGGGCCCACATTACTCCCATGAAGAAAGTCACCACTCAGATTCTATTGAACAAGCCTTGGATGATACAGCAGACACCCTCAACCAAGCCTCCAGTGCCCTGCAGGATGATGAAATCATAGAAGCCCCCTCTAATCTCAGCGGTTCTCTGCACACACCCAAAGGCACTATATATTACGATCGGCCATAGATCTCTCCTATTTATGTCTCACAACAGGCAATGATCCTGTGATTAGATTTCTTCTCTAGATGGACTTACTTGCCTTCTATTGTATTCTCCTTTCTTTGAGAATTCTAGTATTTGTTATCTTATACTACATCTTAGATATCAACCTTTGCTGATACAGAGTCCTTATAGTACTAACTCGTACTTAGTCTTGGGCTTTCTTTCGGATTGTTTGAACTTGTATGTAAAGAGTGTAGAGGTGTTTTATTCATAAAGTAATAGATAGGAAATAACTTAGGTGGTTGCGTGAAGAACTAACCATCAGGTCCTACTGACCTCCTTATATAGTTCTTCCAGCAACCCGCTTACAAATCAAATGAGTCATAACTGTGACTCATACACTCGGGTAACATATAACCTCATTATTATACTTGATCATGCACGAAAGTCCCATGACCTTAAAGGGGTCATGTGCGAAACCTCATGACTCATATAAATGAAGTCATGCTTCTTAGTCCTTATGACTCATATGTGTACATATGAGTCAATGCTCAACATACCTATTAAATCCAAACATAAACAACTATGACTCATGATTGTGAGTCATGTGAAACCCTATGACTCATACATGAGTCATAGTGCAAAAACCTAACATCATATGACTCAACTGAGTCATGTGTGAAAACCTTTAACAAATGAAATACTATGACATACAATCATATGTCATGTGGAACCATTACAAACCATGCCTGGTTTGTAATACTATACTCATCAACAGAGCTAAGACTCAGCTGTCAAGTCTTGCGGTGAGATTTAGCACTGCTACAGACAGCCTGGACCAACCACTATAACTGAAAGCAGTCGCTACTTGCTTCGAGCAGATCCATTCATCCATCGGCCAACTTGAATCTATAGTCACTGGTATCTCACAAAACCATGCTCCCTCCACTCCCCTTCTTACTGGAACTCTCAGACCTCAGCTGAGAGAGTTTCTTGAGTCAACTAGATACAAACATATGTGCTATACTGCCTGTGTCCAGGAGGAATGCATGATACATTTAGAGGCTAAACAGAATGCCTATTTCTCCTCTGGACCTCGAGATATTTCCAGCACCTTACCCCTCTACTATTCATAAAAATATGTCTCCCCTTACCATTCCCACCACAGGGCAAAACATCGATGTGCAGTCTCAGTGCTGCTCTTCGATGATGGGGGCTATCCAGTCTTCCACATGGTCATGGAAAGGGAAGAGGAAGCTGAGAAGCCAGCTCCAGAGGCATGATGGGATCCCCCTACACCTGAGGTACCTGTCAACTACGAAGACCCATTCTTTAACAACCCCTCAAAGGCCCTTGACCTCTGAGTCTTCCAGCTCACCAATTACATTAAAGGCAGATGGTACTCTATTATTCGAAAGGCTAGCATGAGTGATCCCCTCTTTGCCATGGTTGAAAAGGTTATCGACCACCCTGACTGGCTCTTATATGATGGAGTTCCGGTCAGAAAAGTGGAGGATAATAGTTGAGACTACCCTTATGTTCCATATGAAGCAAGCTATGAAGGAGCAAACATCAGGAGTGAGATAGTACGAATTACCCATGAGCAGATGGCCCACATGGGCTGGAAGAAGTGTTTTGAATATGCATCGAGGCACTTCTACTGGCTCTCTATGAGGCATGACTTCAATCACTATGTCCACTCATGCCTACTTTGTCAACATAACAAGCAGTCCACCTTCCTACTGAAGGCTCAGGTACACCTCTCCCTGTCTTTAGAGAACCCTTTTCATCCATTGCAATTGACTTTGCTGGACTCTTCCCTACTGATTCAGGATTCTAGCTCATTATGATTGTGTTGGATTACTTTAATGGTTCAACCACCTTATACCAGTCACCCAAAACATCACTGCTATTGAAACAGTACACACCCTCATTAAGCGGGTCTTCGCAGTGCCCTGTTTCACCACCTCTCTGATCTCTGATAGAGATCCTAAGTTCACCTCATGCTTTTGGACACAGCCAATGGTGAATTGCAGATCGACCTCAATATGGCCACAGCTTACCACCACCAAACCAATGGACAAACAGAGTGAAGGATCAGAATAGTATGCCAATGCCTCCATAACTACATTGGATGCAAAGAAACCTTCCAGGTTCGTCACCTCCCTCATGTCCAAACCACAATCAATGCAGCACCCAGTGACAACACAGAGCTCTCCCCCTTTGAGATAATCTTTGGCACACTGCCAAACCTCCTCCCAGGTGTCACAGTGTTGCCCACCTCAGTGCCTGCTGCTAATAAGATCACATCTCAGATCATGAGCAATCAACAACTCGCTACAACAGCACTAAAGAAGGCCAGAGCCGGCCAGACTAGTTCCAGTGAAAACAGACACAAAGATAGACCGCCCATTATCCCTAACGAAACAGATGTTATCCTCAAGTTCGCCCTATATGCCCACAAGTTTAGACAAAACCACAAGCTGGTTGCACTATGGCTTGGATCCTTTTGAGTCTGTGAAGGCCCTGATAAGTACTCCAACTTTAAACTTCAACTACCACCAGTCATGGCTGGGATCCACTCCTGGATCTATCACAGCCACCTCCACATATACCTTAGACCTGACCTCAATGCCTTACAAGGGCTACCAGAACCCACCCATAAGGAACCTATTCTCATCGATGCCAGTGGACAAGAATAATGGGAAGTCGAAAAGATACTGAAGGACTAAATCCACCACAGAAAGAGGCAGTTCCTAGTGCACTGAAAAGGCTATGATGAAATTGAAGCAACATGGGAACTACTCTAGAACCTCAAAGGTGAAAGGCAGGAAATCCAGACCTACTGGTTTGATGCCTACAATGAGCCTATCCCCTTCGTCCTCCCCTAGTCCCATGGTGAGACCTGATCTGCCTGGACACTCCAGAAACCTGACTATGCCCCTCGGTCCCCAGAACTCGACCCTGATAGATTTAGGAGGCCTACACAAGACTCAGATTACAGCGAGTCCAATTCTGGTAGCTCTCTCTCCTCTCTGGACCAATCTGAGATAGAGGAATGATTCCCCTCATAACCTTTACCCTGTTTGTTTATTTTATTTTTTACTTTGTTAGGGGTAATATAACAGAATCCTATTTGTGTTGTTGATGCCTGATTAGTTTAACCTTCTATATGGGTATTATTTCCTTAGTTTGTAATTGTTGTTTTGCTTGTAACTACCCTATTGGGTATTGTAGGTTTTCGCCTTGTCCTACTGGTTTAGGACAGTAGTAGTAATTACTGGTTTAAGTAACTTGGTTTGATTCCCTTACTTGTTTTGTTAGGTGTATCCTGTCCCTTCACAGTTATTGTTTTTCGTTTACCTTAGGCAGGATAGTTTTGTTATGGTTATGTTTAGTTTTGTATTTAAAGAGACAGTGTTCCCTTAAGGATTTGCTCTCTCAAGCCTCACAGGACACTCATCTTTAATACTACAAGTTGAACGGTCACTATGCTATTTCCTATACCCTTAACTACTCCTTATTGAAAATATCTCCTTCAATGCTTTCCCTCCTATCCTATTAGGATCTAATGAGTCTCTCGAGACTCTGGTGATCCTTAGGAGTAGGTTATACTCCCTTAGAAATCAAATGCTAATTAGTCTACTGTGGATCCCTATTGTATTAGTTCATACAGGTGACCACCTGTTACAATAGTGAAGTCCCAAAACTGACTCTGGTGTTATTGTACTACAAAGGTCTGAATGAATCAACTCAAATTGAAGAGTTGTATGAGGTGCCAGTTTTCTTTCAAACTTTCTTTGATGTTTCACTGTCACATAGACCTTGCAGATGAAAGATCTCTCAACTAAGTTTCTACTGTGGGCTTTATAGGTTAGTATTGTATATAATGTCTGATAGCTAATATGTCCTATCTGCTGATACTAAAGGTCAATTGATAGTAGGACTATTGAGTTTGCTAAGGTAGGCTGATCAACATTGTTTGTGTCAAGGTACCATTTGAATTGAATGAAATTAGGTGATAAACACCAGTGAACAAGAATGCAATAATGCAATTATGGAGAAAACATTTCTCATTCCTGAATGTGATTGGGTATTTTGTTGACAAATGACTGACTAACAAGAGAGATGTTTTTAATGGGGGAATGAACAAGGCCTTGATGGAAATAATTTGAGATGGTAGAATTAGGTGGATTGTATCAGCTAAGATCACCTGGACTGTCCAATTATCATCCAAGTGAACTATAATTGGTTTGGGGACATGTTTAAGGTTCACAGAGGGATGGTAGTTGCACCAGAGGTGTTGAGATACTCCTGAGGTGATAATCTAGCTGTGGTTATTGTTTGCTGAATTTAACCTAGTTACTAGGACTGGTTTGGCAACTAGGGCTTGAACAGAAGCATATATAGTACCAGCATAAGCACAACCCTCCATCTCATGATCTTCACTATCAGCCTTCCTTCCACCTCCTGACTGTCCTCTCTAAGCTTCTTCAGTTGTCTTCTTGAAGTAGGTGTTCTGCCTATACAACCTCTTATTGCAATACCAACAACTCAGCATGTTGTTATTATTTCTTTTACCTACAAACCGTTTTTCTCCTCTACTATGAAAACAGTTAAAATGGACATTGGTGTGAGCTACAAAAGTACTGGTATTAATGATCATACTACTTGTGTTTGTACTATGGTTCTCAATTTATCGAGTACATATGGTGTTCTCCATTTCTTTTACTTTTATTATTAATTTGTCTACTGTTCACTGACAGACTAGGATATCATTGAAGGTGCCAAAGGAAGCCAGAAGTGTCATAAGAAGATGTGATGAAAATACTGAGTGCATGATGGGTTCCTCTGTAACTATCAATTGGTCTCAGAAATAAAGTAAGGTTAAAATATATTCAGCGATTGGCTTACCCTGGACTGGTCAAGCTCTCGAGAATCGGTCGAGAGTTGACATACAGTTGGTTCTGCTGGAAGCCATCTTCAACCTTTCACAGATGAGATTCCACATCTCCTTAGAGACAGTGAGCCCATTGAGATACTGCTGGGTGCTGGTCATACAAGACTTGAAGATCAAAGCAATTGCTTTACCTTTATGACAATGGAAATTGGTGAGTTGAATGCATTAGTTATTTGGTAGAGGAAACTCATTTTCCTCTATGAGCTCAAAAGGCACATCAGTAAAAAGAAATCCAACATCTAACATATGGACATCGTGTCCTAACACATGCCATATTTCTCATGTGCCCAGTGTGCTAGGTGCATCCTGAGTTCCATTGCAACCCCCAGTTGTGCCCTATGTGTCCTGATGTATATTATAATACAATGTTGCACCTAGTGCATTCTGTGTTGGATAGCAATGCTCTATAGCATCAGGATGCTATGGGACATCAGGTCAATGTCCTCATGACCCCTGGACATATGTATCTCTGTCATAACTTCTTCCCCATATCCTGACATCTGGCTATGCCCACTACCTCACAGGAGTCGCACTGGGCATAGCCACACAAGGCCACCCTTTGTCATGTTTCTTTCATCTCTCATTGCAATACCATATCCCTATCCTAACAGTGACTACAGATTTCTTTAATCCCCTGATGTCCCCATCCTTGCCATGCATCTTACCAGCATCCTGACACATCCCTATTGTTAGTTTCTCACAATGAGGCCATAGGGCATTACAGTGATTCATCATAATCTGTCTGGTGTCTTCCCTGAATCCTAGTGACGTCAGGATTTATCATGTCCCATGGCGTCATTGTCACATCAGGACCCACAAGGTTACACTGCATGGTCCCATCAGGGTCCCAATCTCCATGACTGACCAATCTGCTATTGTAATCTCCTACATTGTGTACTTTTAGTTGTATCTATTATTTAGTTTCTATTATTGAGTTTCTACATAGAGGTTTCTATATAGAGGTTGCAATAAAAGATGCTATAATGTTCTTCATACTATTCAATCAAACTTGATGCAGAATACTTGTCCAGGCCAACAGTTGTTCCTCAACTGTCTGATCTATTGATTCCTCAATAAATCTTGTTAAATGTACTTCAATCAATATGTTGTTAATAAGCCATCACTGGTCTCTCTCTGGGATGATGTGCACCAGGCTGAGGATCATCCCTTTGTCTACTATAGTAAACTGTGTGCATTTTCCCTTAACTGTACTGTGACAAGGCTGTGGACATCAGATACATGTTCTAAGTTAATCATGTTCAATATTTAAATACATACAAGCCTGCAAACTGTGTCCTCATACATGTAGTCTCTTATTTTGAAGAGTGACAGGAGTTTGTCAGGGAGACAGCCTTGGAACACACAATACATATGCTCACCACCTGTCTGTACTCAAACCCAATCATTGTGACTTGCCTAGTTTGTGAAGAGTCAGGTACCAGTAGAGCATACCCTGTAGATATCATGAATGTCAGTTTTCTGGAATGCTAGAATGGGGATTTCAAGTTGCATTAGTAGTTCAACCAGAAGGAATTGACATATGACAGGATCTTCAGCAAGGCAGTAATCAGTGGGCAGGCTATTCCAGCTATATTGAATCAATTCCTGATAGATGCTCTCTTGTGAGATACCCAAGAACTTGCAAAGATTTATTACATCGAAAATGTCATCATGACGTCCCTTCAAGATCCCACAATTGGGGACTGGCATAGATACACAATTTGTTTTATCTAAATGTTCTACACCATTGGCAGCGAGATTAGACCTATGATGTCAAAGGGAATTCAGGTTCAAAAGTCTCATTCAGATTGCATGCTGATGACTATAGCTGTGCAGGATCTATCTTGCAGTATCATTTTAATTTGAATGGTGCCAACCCTTCTTGATTTGCTCCTTATGTGTGAGCTTACTAAACTCCATGGAATACATTTGAACATTGCCAAATAGGTATATGTGACCATGAAAATGACTTAGTAGATGCATCTTGATGAAGTTGAAATGAGATTCCATATGGATTATTTCGATACATTGGTTGATCTCTTCTTCACAATCCTGCTCCCATACCTGCCAATGTCTGGTTGATTTGCAATACATTTGATTATCCGTATTCTCTGATGTCATTGCTCCCTTCACAGCTTGTCAACCATTGCTCGTATCCACTTCAATATTCAAAACTTCAAGAAGATATCTTTCGTATCATGAAACCAATTCAGATATTATTCTATATAATCCAAGGTCTGAGGTGTATGGCTTTGGTATTGGGCCATCAAAGTGAAATCAAGTAATGACCTGATGCTGGTGAGTGCATATTTGGATAGTAATAGTTACATACATTCAGGTTGCCTCAATGCCACAGTAAGAACTCCTAAGAGACAACACCTAAGGTTCCTTATCTCCTTTCCTTACCACTGCATAACCTCATGGTATGCTTTTTTGGGTACAAAGAACTCTGAGTATAGTGGTAGAGCTTTCTCATCATTGTCAGAAGTATGCAGTCATGTGTATTTCTAGAGTAATCCCTGAACCCAGTCCATCATATGCATGAATAGTACCAAATAAACTATATGGAGTAAATCTGGCTTGTGCAGATTGGATGTTGAAACTCATTGAAGCCCATGAAAAACATTACATCTTATCTTGATAGCAAGTTCATCAAACATGGTATTCATGTCTCTCAACCCAGAGTCTGTTGACTGATGCTCATTTTCTTATTTGAATGTTTATATATGGCATAATCTCGCATCCTATCCATCTCCTGTACATCAGTTCTGAACGCATCAGGAGGCACCTCACATTTCTGACAGGCATTAGATTTTACTCCATGTTGTACAACATTTTCTACATGGTCCACAACCTCTGCAGACAAGATAGGGAAGCACCATCAGACCTTTCTGTCAGCTCAGTCAATTGAAATACTGTCAAGCGCTGCATCATGAAAGGTTGACAGTATGAGCTTGAATATACTTTGTAGTGTTTCAGCACTGATTTGTCACTACAGTTTGTCTTCTGAAATGGACTGTGGGAACTTAGATAGGATAAGCAATAGTTCAAGAAAAAGAACTGCCATTGATCCAGGTCTGTTATGCCTATACAATAGGAGATTTTCCATCATAATATAGACAGGCCATGCTTTCTTGTCACCCAAGAAGTTAGTAAGATATGTTTGATTGGACATTCTAATTATTGGAACCGGAGTTGTACTATGTGGAAGTATATATTATAAATGGTTTGCCAGTGTCCTGATGAAGGGAGCTGCAAAACAGTGTGTACAGCACTTGGACATTCTACTACTGATCTGACATATGTATTTCAGCATATATCCTATGTCTATTCTAGTCATATTCACACCATGGTATGTAGGCCAAGTCATCCCTCTGTGCTATCTGCCAAAGAAGGGATCTGACACAGTCAAGAATGTTCCAAGGGCAGAAATACTGCATTCTCTTACCATTGCCAACTTCACATTGGAACTATTGTAGAAAAGCACTGTAGGGGTCCAATGATCGCAGATGATACTCCATTGTGTGGATTGAATTATAGCTGACTGATGCAGAACTACTCAGCTGCTGGAAAAGAATTCATTGATTCCAGACTTTGAGACCTCCCTCTAAATAAACTAAGATGTAAGTTTAAAATCATGACCATTGGCAAATAGAGCACATAGATCCTGGCACTGATTATGGTGTTTATCCTCAAACCTGCTTATATCTGCAATCACTTCCCCTGTACCTAGACTATGTGCTTGTCTACTGGCCATCACTGAGATGTTGTGATTAAGTACAGCCACTAGTCAGAAGTGTTTGTAAAATATGTTTTTTTGGCTTACTAAGTTACCTTGCCAAAAATACCAGATGGCGACTGTGAATGTGAATGGTATCACTATTATGATCATAACAGACCCATACAATTTATACTCCAGCCATGACTACCTGCCCCTTTATCTTTTAATTATGGTTTGCCAATCTGGATATACAAAGCACTCAGTACCAAAAAAAAAAGAACTCCTGGAACCTGATAAAGAGAGATGTCGAATGTTGGAAAAGGCATGATTATTGCCTTTTTCTACCACCTCTGAAATATTGCCCATGTTACTGAACTCATTGGCTGGCCTTGGAAAATAGTTAAAAGCTTCCTTGTACAGGGATGTGAGTGCCAGTCATTGGAAAACATTCCTCACCCCAGTTGCACCCCTGTTCTTAGCTGTGAGCAATGTCCCACAATCATTCAGGCAGCCAAATCCAATGGGAAAATGACCAGATCTGATTTCAGAGATAGATATGTACCTGGTATATTACTTTCTACTGGTAAAGTCCCCCATTGTTGTAAAACCCAGAATGAATATCGACAAGTAAGAGAGGAATAATTGATTGATGAAAAATTTGCTTTTGTTTTTGTGGTAATACCTATAACACACCTCTATATAATACAATAACCCCTTTTCTGGTTGTCCGTATTCGGAACACCACCAACCTCCAAACACCAGCCCCTTACTAGTCCCCTGACCTAAGGGTTAAGTATCTCCTAGCTTCACGCTAAGTGTCTCCTAGCTTAACACTAGTTTCATATCCACATATTCCGACACATATTCCAACACTCCCACTCTTGTCGATATCCCTGGATATCCGAACTTCCCGTACATCTTGTACCGTCCAAAGAAAATAGAGAGCTTATTCCGATTGTTTGGTAGTAAGGGCTTTAGATGGGAAAGCGAGGGAAGGCTATGGTATTAGGTCTACGGCGAGCGGAGATGGCGAGGAGAGGATGAGATGTACCTGTTGGTCTCGCGTTAGATGTAACGTTCATTAGCAGCCGGCTTGCTTGCGTGCTTTGTGTAACTATATGCCGTGGTAGTACACTTCCTTTACTAATGCCCACCCGTATATGAGGAGTCCGTATATGGCTGCCGGCTGTACTGTCGCCTGTAGTACTGGTTTCGGGATAGCTCTCTTTATGTGGTTGCCGTACAGCTTCCCTACCCTAATTCTTCTATTTGCAAATCTCATAAAAAAAAAAAAACTATCAACAAACCCTCGTACATGTTTCATAAAGACAGAAAAGAGGAAACACAAAGAAAAGGTAAAGTCACCCTCATACATGATGTCTCGACTGGAAAAAGGGTAGGAGGGTGTCCCATCGTAGATGTTCCTGCACCTACTCCAAAAAATGACCTTTCGACGACACTTCAAGAAACACAAAGGAATAAAGGAATAA
>ML120373.1:275504-352148 GCA_003788595.2 Choiromyces venosus 120613-1
AAAAAATATCTGATGTGGAATGGTGCCTCTGAGCTCACAAAACCACCATGTAAGAAAGGCAAAGTAAGTACATTCTATCTGATCTTTGACTGTCTATAGTGAGCAATATTAACCTTTGTTTTTGTCTTAGATGTCCTACTATCTTTGTCCTTATTGCTGCTTCTGCCCCTACAGCAGTACCACCCTTGGCCAGCCAAGTGAGGATGTACAAGTTAGTACACTCCATCTGATCATTGACTGCCTATAGTGAGTAATACTAACATTTGTTTTTTACTTAGACATCTTGGTGTCTCTTCTTGTCCAGCTACCTTGGACCTTGGTCTGCCTACCCCCCCCTCCAGTCAGTACTATTAGGTTGGGGAAGTAAGTACACTCCATCTCATCATTGGCAGTTTATAGTATGTAATACTAAACTTTCTTTTTCACTTAGACATCCTACTGTCTCTACTCATCCTACTACCTTAGACCCTGGCTAACCTACCTCTCCCCCACTCAGCACTGTTAGGTTAGGGAATTAAGTGCACTCTGTCTAAGTATGCTCTAGTAATAATTATTAACCTTTCTTTTGCTCTTAGGGGCTCCATAGTTAAGGCTCTCAACATTGAAGAGGAGAATAGGAAATGCAGGTCTCTGTAGCATGTAGTTAACTATAAGTAGAGGGGTAGTGGAGAGAGCATATGAAAATATTCCCTTTCTGATCATCTTTATATGTCCTCTAAGATCAAGTGAACAATTACATTTTTCTTTTAGCCGCCATATGTTGCAGAATATGACAAAGAATCAGCCATTCAACATGGTAGTGGAGGATTATTTGTAAGTGAAAGTTAACCTATAGACATATATCAGAATCTTTTAAACTAATACTAATAGAGGCCACTATGGTAACATAGTATACACTCAAAGTGGTTGCATGTTGGTGAACTGCTACACTAGTATAACAGCATGTACTACATAGTGTGAGACAGTCTGGGTCTACCTCAAGTTGTCCTCCTTGCACAGCCACCATATGACTGATTCTGAATTGTGCTTGGCAGTAATCTTTGCTCACATCTTTTCAACTGTCATGGCCTAGATTGAGCATGTTAGGAACAAGCATTGAGCTGATAACATTGAGGAAGTTGACTGCCCTCTAAGCCAATTGGTCTTACACACAGCTAAGAATCTTTGGTGGTTGAATGGGCATAGTCTAGTAGAGGCAAGCTGTTACGATCCGTTATATGATCTCTCCTATTTATATCTTGCAACAGGCAACGAGTCTGCAGTTAGTCTTCATTAAGGTAATACTTACCTTCTATTGTATTCTCCGTTCTTCGAGAATCCTTAATACTTGTTATCTTACACTACATCTTAGATATTGACCGTTGTCAATATTAAGTCCTTATAGTGCTAACTAGTATTAGTCTTGTTCTTCTTCGCGGTTGTTGATCTTGTAGGTAAAGAGCGTAAAGGTGTTTTATTGATAACTTATAAGATAGGAAATAACTTAGGTGGTTGCGTGAAGAACTAACTATCAGGTCCTATCGACCTCCTTATATAGTTCTTCCAGCAACCCGCTTACAAATCAAATGAGTCACAATTGTGACTCATGCATTCGCGTAACATATAACCTCATGACCATCTTTGGTCATGCGCGAAAGTCCCATGACCTTAAGGGGGTCATGTGCGAAACCTCATGACTCGTATAAACGAAGTCATGCCTCTTAATCCTCATGACTCATAGGCGTACCTATGAGTCAATGCTCAACATACCAATCAAATTCAAACATAAACAACTATGACTCACAACTGTGAGTCATGTGAAACCCTATGACTCGTACCTGAGTCATAGTGCGAAAACATATCATTGTATGACTCAACTGAGTCATGTGAAAAACCTTTAACAAATGAAATACTATGACATACAATTGTATGTCATGTGAAACCATTACAAACCATGCCGGGTTTGTAATACAAGCAAGGTTTGTGAGGTTGAGGGACCTCCAAGTAAGTGTTCCCCCCAATCAATGATGTGCTAACCTCATATGAACATATTTTGTCAGTAGCTCAATCTGATCAGACCACTCTTTATTACCCACAGGCTATAAGCATCCACATTATTCACTGGATGGGTGTCTCTGAAGTTGGGCTCCATTCCTTGGCCACCCCTGTTGTACCACTCACTCTTATTAGGGAATTGCCTGGGGGGTCATGGCATTACTGAGCATGAAAAATCTGCTCTAGGTTGTCAAATGCTAGTATGTGGAGGGGCCCATTAGGTGCCACTGATATCTCATCATGGCAACTGGTGAGGGCAACATATTACTTTGTCATGTAACCTCTAATCTTCTCTCACTGTTGGAGCTCATCTTCCTCCATGAACATAAGGTAATATGGACATAGCTTCTTGCCAATGATGGCAACCATCTACTGGACCTCATAGCCCTGTAACTGCATCTGCATCCGGAAGAGGACAATGACCAGACCTCTAAACCTACCAATGTCAGATATCCCTTCTTTGATGACAAGGTCTGGGATAGTTTTGGGCAGGCCCGAGATATCAAGAGGGACTTACAAGAGGAGGACAAGGAGGTAGAGGACAAAGAGGAGGTGGATGGTATGGAAAGCAAGGAAGATGAGGAGGAGGATGAGGAGGAGGTAGTGGAGGATAAGGTTGAGGAGGAGGAGGAGGATAAGGAGGATGAGGAGTGAGCTATATGTACATGTTTTGGTAACTGTATACTGGTTATGCTTAGGTTTTCCTTGTTATGTTAGTTTCTTTGTTCTTACTTATGTTGATTGATTGATTGTTTCACTACTGGTATCATTAGGATTCTGGTAACTTGTTTATGTTTGTATTAGTTATGCTGTGTACTGGCAAGGATTTGCCCTATGGATTCCAAAGGAAGGAATGGTTATGTATACTGGTAGTAGAAATAAGGCTTGGGTGAAGGATTATCTTGGGCTTTCAGAATTGCAGTAGGATCACAAGATTCCAGTAGTGTACACTTACTGGTAATGATCGTAGTTGCTGGTTTTCAGGAACCTCTACCTTGGGGCAAGGAAATCATATATTTAAGATAAGCTTCCTGACTAGCAAGAACTGCTAGACTTTAGACAGTACCTAGATAAGAAATATACCTAGTTGAATGGCGATTCTCTTGCTCCCTTTCCCCTTTGCTTCTTTTAAGACCTTCTTATCTTCACCTATTTAGTCTCCCTCAGGAATAGAATGCTAACTGGCCTACCACCGATCCCTATTGTATTTAGTTCATACAGGTTACCACTTGGTACCAGGATGAGGAGGATTCTTGTGATAGAGCCATTATGAGTGACAGTGTAAGTTTCTAACCCTACTAAACCAATTTCAGCTAACATCAGGAAACATACTCAGCTAACCATGTACATAGGATAAGAAATCAGATGAGGAACTAGACAGGCAACTCAGCCTCTCAAGACCTCCACCTATCAGGCACCCAGTTGCCCCTTCCTCCAGTGACCTCAAACCTTCCACTGGGCTGTCTAAGGAAGACAAGCTCTGAACTATGCTCAAGCTTGTCTGGAATCAGCCCTAGATGGTGGAGTTCATCATCACTCCCAGCTGTGGAGCCCACTTTAGTGGGCAACATGGAGACATAGATAGTTCTCCCCCCCAGTTCTTCTAGCTCCAGTGACTCCATCTGTACTGCTGGCTTCTATTGTAGCTACCTCCCAACCCTCCAGGCCCTACAACACTTCTTCCAACTCCAGTGACTACCTCTGCACCCCTGGCTTCTGTTGTAGCTGCCTCCAGTCCCCTAAGTCCTGTGACTGTTCTTCTGCCTCTTGCAACCCCCTATGTGCCCCTGGCTTCTGTTATAGCTGCCTCCAGCCTCCTGAGTCCCACAACTGTTCTTCCCAATCCTGTGCCCCTCCATGTGCCCTGGTGTAGAATCAAAAACTGGAAGGTGTCAAAATGATTGTTTGTCTTCTTTTGTAACTTTTCCCATTTCTCTTTCATAGCTTTTCCTCTTTTTCTTGTTTTTCTTTTGCTATATATTAGCTTCGCTTTATTAGTTAGTCTTTCTTAGCTAGTAGTTGTCAGTTAGTAATAAAAAACCCTTTGACACCCTTATTTAGGTATCTCCTTACTAGCCCTTCTGATCTCAAGTGTCAGTTATGTGATAATAGTGATAGCACCAAGTCCACTTACTTTGGCACCTCTAGTTTTCTTGATTCAGCCTATCTCTTATTGTCTATTATTAACAGACCTAGCATTCATCAATCATGTGAGCTGAATGTTTATAGTTTATGGATATTAGTGATGAGATGGACTAGGGTTTGAAGTTGGTTGAGATTGGTCTAACTATAACCCCTGTCTACCTTATCATTAACATTCATGTCCAGGTAGGTTGGACTGCTTGAATTCTACTTCTCAGGTATTCAGCTATGTTGACTCAAAACCATTGGACCATTTTAGATATTGCAAGTACTAGTTAGGAAAGGCAAGAACTTTGTGAGAAGTTAGTATCACTGAATAATACATTTTTTGGCTAAAATTCATTAAACCTACTGTGTTAGTAACCCTTTCATTTTGTCTAATTTTTTCATGCAAGAGTCTTGAGTTCAATTGTAGTTGAGAATGCTTAGATTATTATCAACATAATATTGAACACTCTCAAAACAGCTTTTTGGAGCCAAATCTTTTACTTTAATAATGAGTGATAGTCAGTGATCCAGCACCCTCTCTGCTGTAGGAACTCCTAGTGTATAAGACCTGACACATTGTAGAGAACACAAGGAAAATATCAAAACTCCTCATCTTCAATAGACTTGAGATACCCATGATGTTTCTATGTCTTGAATCCTAACTTACCTGATATTCGCTAAGGTATTACACCATGAATAAGTAACAAGCCAATACAGGCAATCAGCTAACCCCCAAAGTTGGCAATCTATACAGAGGTAGATGTGACATCAGACCCAATACTATGGGATGAGGAAAAGGGAGACCCAGAATGCATCAAAATAAATCTCAAAATGTATCTGCAACTTGGGATTCTTCTCTACTCCCAATTGTAAGCCTACTAGAAAGACCACCAAAGTACCTATAGAAGAGCACAATGCTGATCACAGCATATACAGAACCCAAAACCAAACCCAATGATCAACCAAATACCCAAACAGTGCATCTATTGGACAATAGTAGTAATGAGTACCAAATCTCACATAGACCAGATGAAACAGAGTCCGACACTGAACCTGATGCAGAAGGCATCAATATTGCAGATGGCTCCAGATCATGACATGATCATGGATCACAAGTGGCTAACAGAAAGGGAGACAATTAGGCAAGAGCTATATACATTTCAACTACATCAGGGTCTTAGGAGATTGGTCCTGCTCAGTATATGACTATAGATCTTGGAAAAGTAATTTGGCAGAGAGCCTACAGTCCTCCAATGTTGCTATTATTGATTGATACAGAGTTATCATCCTAGCTGTGTAGCTGGCACAGTCTTGTATCTAGTAACCGGATCTCTAGTCCAGCTCCTCACTCTGAGTGAAATATAGTAATAGGTATAGAAAGAGCCATATTAGATGATGCAAAGACTATGGTTTTACAGTACATCCTGTTTAAGCAGCCACTCCCAAATGTTATTATTCTGATAGCCTAAGTTTACAAAGTTTAGGATACTGCACTTGCGAGTATTGCAGATACCAAAAACATCAAACCATCAGAGCAGTACATAAGTTTGGTAAGTGGACTCAGGTAGATATGACATAATATAGAATGTAATACTAAACTAGAAGAATATGCCAAGAATACTCTGGGGCACAATCTCAGTTTGTACATGAGCTGAAGATAGAGATTCTGGATTTATATAGTCTACTGGACAATCCTACTACTATAGTACGCAGAGTCGATTATCTGCTGGAATAGGACAGGTTTATGTATGACCTGAGAGAGTATGAGGTTTATCTCGACTGGATACCTATTATATAGTGACCACTACTGACCATGATTAGACGTAACCTAGGGCCTGACATTATGATTCCTTATACTCCAGATTCCTCAGGCAATTTTCCATAAGTACTTTGCAGGGAAGAAGATGCAAAATATTGTGGATCCAAAGCTTTTGCACATATCAATGGCAATATGATCTACGTGACATGCACTCTAATCTGCCATACTCTGCATGCATGGCAAATGGAGATATATCAGGAGCTCAGAGACTACAAGTTTGAGGTAGCCTGGGGTGAGTCTCAAATCATCCAATGGTTCATTTATGACCAAGGTGGCTAACCTATTACAAAACACACAAGGCCTTTTTGACCAGCAAAAAGAAACTTAGAGTAAGTGCCCAGGGAGGATTCAGGATATGATTGTGCAAAAGATTTGAGAAACAATCAATAAGAGGGTTAGGCAAGTTTAAGGGGTGCAGCAGGACCACTGTGAAGGATACAACAATAATTGGGAAGCTATAAGTGCTGAGCTGGAGGGTTGGATATCTAACCACACTTCTGCATAGTTAGTACCACAATATACTAATCACTGGAACTTCAACCTTGTGGGACATCAGGAATGTTGGAATCCATCACCAGAAACTGACAACTAGGTTAACTTGAGATAGACATTAGTAGCCTGGGAGCTTCAGTTATAAGATTCAAATCCTGTGAGTCCAGATGATTTACATGATCTAATCATAGGACCGACAGCAAACAGAGTGACCATCCCTTCTCTATCTCTTGGGGTCTCATTGAGCCTTGAGGATTCTCAGGAAGTACAAGCAGCACTAGCAAGTATGTTATCACAAGCTAGTTGATGATGAGCCAGGAGAGAAGTTGGGACTGTCACCAAGTGTCATTAGAAGACATTAAGAACATGTAAAGATTATGAGTGATAAATGTAATTTAGTTTACTATGATGATACTATAATAGAAACCAAAGGGCATAGTGCAAAGGAATAATAAGCGTGAAATTCACCATAGAATCTATGAAAGGCAGTCATCTGGAGGGTGTCAGGACAATCATAATGTAGTATACTAGATATCAGTAGGAAGTTGGGAAGATTGGACAATACCAGGTGCAACATGAAGATAGTATCAGGGGTAATTCACTATACTTTGGAAGGCATCCTGAGGAGGTCCAGACATGAAGTATACTACTGAGTCAAACACAGGTGGTGTCATATTTTTTCCTCAATCTCACATTGCACCACCTGGTTGGTAGCTAAAACATTGCTGCAGAAATGGAAAATATGTTCTACAATATAATAAAAATATAATCTACTTTTAGAACTTTATAAACATCTATTAAAATGTAATAAAAAAGAAACACGATATCATATTAGAAATTACAGTACTTCACATATATTACTAAATGCACCTGAGAGTATACATTAGAAATAATGTTCAACAATAAAAAAAAACCTGTTTAAAAATATCCTATCAAATAAACAATTATATCCTTTCATAAAATAAAATATCTGAGATCAGTATTTCTATTTAAACATGATAGAATAATTATGCTTTATTCATGATAGTAGCTAGAATGGAGAAACATGATAGTAGAGAATTTCTTTCTATTTTCAGAAGAGAATTAACTATCTGCTAGTTTATCAAAATGTATAACTTAGATACTAAAAAAGATTTTCTTAGTGATATAAGAGGGAAGGAATAGAGACACTAGCATTGAAAGAGTTGTAAAGTATATAATTGATAAAAATAGGCAATCATTTAATTTATTATTATCAATACAGGCAGGAACTACTGTATTTCCTCTTGAGGTTAGCATGCAATCCACGTGGTAGAAAATGATTGGTGTGACTATAGTAGGAGTCCTTGTGATTAGACAAAAAGACTCTTTCCACCAGCAGTGTCACATTGGCAATGCACTTTCTTGCATAAATATTCCATGTTGTTGGACTTAACAACCGATAACTTTATTTTTCTGAGTAGTTTTCAATCATAGGAAAGGATAAGGAGACTCCTATAGGGAGATAATACGGTACATAACTTAGTACTCCTAATATCGTGACATTTGTAAAATGGACTGCTGTTGCATACCATTGCATACCACCTAACTTAGTACTCCTAATATCGTGACATTTATAAAATGGACTGCTGTTGCATACCATTGCATACCACCCAAATTTTGACCAGGCCTCAGAACTTTCGTGGTATGCAATAGCAGTCTATGTTACAAACATCAGGATATTATAAGTAGAGTATACCATAAACAAATATCAGGGGCTGTTTTCTTGGTGCCAAACTCTGACTATCTCTTCTATGCCAACATCTTCAGAATCCCTTTCTATTCTCTAAATCAGTAGGTGATCACCTACTGAGAAGTACTGGTACAATAGCATGGAAACCAAGATTGACTATCTATCATTTTCCTCCAACCTGTGTTTTCCTCAGTCTATGTGCCCCTCCACTTCTGAGTATATATCCCTTTCATAAATTTTAAGCTGATAAACCACCAGTGAAGAAAAATTGTGGATCGGCATCTCTGATCGTAGGAGAAAGATGAGGTACAATTAAATGCCAGGGGTAATTTCAGGAGAACTAGAACTAACAACTGGCTGTTAAACAGACAATTTCATTCTTTCCACCCAAACATAGTTGTTTTCTTGTAAATAACTCTATATTCAATTGATGAAATACTTCATCCGGTTGACCCACTCGGTCATTTACTATACTCGCCGAAACAAAAATTCTGTCCCCAACCTCTACCTAGGGTATATCAACAGCTATCACACACACAAGCTTGAAAGAATTTTACTTACTTCTCATTACTTCCCAGCAGGATCAGAAATAGTGGTTTTTAGAGATATTTAATTTATGAGAGGTAACTACCCACAGACCCTCCTTAATAGAGGGTTTGTGCAGTCTGACCTGGGTGACTCTGTGTGTTATCAATAGTGTGGCTTGGGGTTGTCGCTTGCATCCAGAGACCAGCAGACCTGTAAAATGATGTTTTTCTTCATCCGAGTGCCTACAAGTGGTCATAACGTGGCCAACATTCAGGTATTTTGAAACCACCTATGTTAAATCCAAACTTGAGAAGCACAATTACAAAATCATACCCTCTCGAAAGGATAAAATTAGGTTTGAAGATGTCCTCCAGGGTCCAATTCCTGGTCCAAATTCAACAATTTTACATCTCCACTTGGGGGGATCAAGCAACCATGTCACCAAACCCTGCCCTTAACTTATGTTAAGACCACCTAGGTCTCTTTGCACAACCCCTCTATTGTTGAGCCTGCGAGATGATAGGAATTACTGCGTTGCTACTATCGGCTATACCTCAGGACAGACTATTTATTTTGGCGAGCACAAAGTCTCAGGACACAGTGCGCATATTAGTACCTGTCTTGGCACATGAGTGTCCGGAGACCTTTTAAGTAGTCAAGAAGAGCCACCCTCTCACCCTAGTGCTGCACAATCCTTGATCTGAATTTTTGTCTCATTCCTTTTGTCTGGTATTCTCTGTTTACACCACTATCCATGCACAGTCCACTCTCATGCATCCCACTTTTGTCCCTGCCTGATGTATTCAGTGCTCACAAAGAAGTGGATAGAGCTAAAACATCTGTGGCTTAGTGCCACTACAGTGAAGCATAGAGATAATTGGATTCTGTTATGAGAGGTTTATACATTAACGCCAATAGAGGTATTGATGCAATGGAGTATGTAAATTCTCAAATTTTTACCTGCCATCACTTAATCAAAGCCTGCCAAAGCTTTTAATGCAGTTTTTTCAAATTCTTTTTTGGAATCACACATTTGCAATTCTTTTCTGATGTTATTTATTTCTTAACCATGAGAAGATAAGCGTGTTTGGTGATAATAAGTTAAAGCTAAAGCACACACAGGGGGGTTCATGGGAATGACATCCCTGATGTCATTATACATGCATCAGGGCCACACAGCCAGAGTGCCACAGTCTAGTTATGTGGAAAGTAAGGACAATTGTGGAAAGTTTTACAGTGTAGGGTGAGGAAGGGTGTTGAAGAAAGATTTATAGCAAACTCACTACAATTGCCTATGTTCTAGCCAAACCCTGATATGAATTAACAAAGAAAAACCAAAAATGGGACTGAGGAGAGAAGGCTCAAAGAGCTTTCGAGGAACTAAAGGAAAAACTTACCACTACACCCATATTATATCATTTCAACCCAAATCAACCCATAATGATAGAAACAGATGCATCCAATTATGTCTGTTCAGGTATCATATCACAATAAGATGAAAATGGAATATGGAAGCCAGTGGCATACCCATTGAAAACTATGACCAAGGCAGAATGCAATTACAACATTCACGATAAAGAATTATTGGCGATAATGCAAGCACTCAAGGAGTGGTGAAACTATATGGAAGGAAGCCCTCACACAGTAAAAATCCTCACAGACCATGAAAGCCTATTGCCATTCACTACTATGATAGAACTGAATGGGAGGCAAATTCAATGGAGTGAGGAATTAAGCCAATACAACATCAAAATCAAATATCGACCTGGAAAGTAAGAAGTAAAACTAGATGTACTCACCTGAAGGTCTGATGATCTCCCAGGAGAAAATGATGAAAGAAAAACCGAGAAAGAATGGATTCTCTTACCAAAAGAAATATTCACAGATGAAGGATATGAATCTGAGAAAGAAGAAATCAACACCCTAGAATTACAGGAAATAGAAACTACCATTAGAGACGAAATCAAGGAAAAAACCAGAAAGAATCAACAATTGGAAAAAATAAGGGAAGCTCTTGAAAGAGGGGACAAGTAATTTCCAAAAATAGCTCTAGGGCTATGTGAATGGAAAGAAAGGTGTCTCTGGTATGAAGGAAAGATATCACTACCAGAGGACAAACTGCTTCGAATGAAAGCAATAGAACGTAACCATGACGTACTGCAAAGTGGTCATGGGTGATTGGTAAAAACCATGGAGTTAGTACAATGGACTTACTACTGGCCAGAGATGAAGAATGATATTAAACAATATGTCAAAAACTGCGACCTGTGTCAAAGAATAAAACCTGTACATCATGCACTATACAGACTACTACAACCACTAGAGACTCCCAAGAAACCATGGAAATTGATCAGCATGGACTTCATTGTGAATTTACGGGAATCAAATGGCTATGATGCAATATGGGTTGTAGTAGACTGCATGACCAAGATTTCACATTTTATCCCCTGCTGCAAAGACATGAAGACAATTCAATTCATGCAACTATTCATGAAGAATATCTTCAAACTGCATGGACTACCAAAAGACATTATCAGAGATCAAGGTTCAATATTTCTATCAGACCTATGGAAAGAAAAAATGAAAGGGTTGGACATCAACTGAAAATTAAGCACAGTCTATTACCCCCAAACAGATGGATAAACAGAAACAACAAATTCTTCATTAGAGCAATTCCTTCGAGTATATGTGGAATACTCCCAAAAAGATTGGGAAGAATGGCTACCTTTTGCGGAGTTCGCCTACAATAATTTGATACAGGAAAAAATTAAAATGATACCATTTTATGCAAACTATGGACATCACCCTATTAATGAACCTATGGGTCATGAGACGATGGCAAAAATATTGAAAAGAGAAGATATGAGTCAATTATATAATGTAATCAGAACACAGATTATTTCCACACAACAGCTAATGAAGGGAAATGCCAATTAACATAGAAAACCAGATCCAAGATTGGAATCAGGAGAGAAAGTCTGATTGATAGCTAAAGATATTCACACCACATGACCATCCAAAAAACTGGATTACAAAAAACTGGGACCATATGAAATAGTGGAAAATATATGAAGAAAAGCATATAAGCTGGCACTTCCCCCCTCAGCAAACAATAAACACCCAGTTTTCTACATCAGCAAACTCAAACTTTATCAAAACAATCCTTTACCTTCACAATGAAAAGAACCACCTCCTCCTATAGAAATAGAAGGAGAAAACAAATACAAGCTTGATGAAATTGTTGATTCTCAACAATACTATGGTAAGCTACAGTACCAAGCTAAGTGGACAGGATACCCCCTAACAAGGATTTAGTGTAGTACTCAGCTGAAAGCTTTAGCAATGCCAAACATGCAATCGAATACTTTCATTAAGAAAACCCAGGAAAGCCTGGTGAAAGAAGATGAATAAATGAGCGACAAAGACTGGATCAACTTGGCAGACCTCCCCGCATCCACACAAATTATACCCGAACAAGAAAAGCACAACTAGAGAAGCTGGACTCGATGCTTTGATGATCGATGCCAAGTACACTTTATGGAAAAAGAAGGGGCCAATTACTGGCCAAGAGAAGAACACTGAATACCGTCAGCATCACTACTCATGTCCCCACCCATGACAACATGGAAAGAACTAACCTTTCCATTGATGTCACCAGACCCAACCACACTACCGTCGTCACTATGCAACAACAACATCCTACCAGTAATAGGTCAAGTACCGTTTTCCAGGATGAAAATGAGAAAGAGGTGGGGCAAAAAACCTTGAGCAATGGACAGGAAAGGAGAAGAAGGTAGACTGGAGGGGCCCAGTACAAGGAGGAATCCCACCAAAACTGATACATACATACAGTCAAGGAGAAATATATGATTGGGTGGGCAATACATTGTTGCCAAAATCAGCAACAACAATGCCATGGCCAAAGTTGAGTACCAATGTCAAGGAATAAGGCAAGATAAAATGCCTACAAGACAAAATAGGCCACCTACAAATGATGTTGGACGAGCCTCAAATAGACAAGAGACTCTATGAAGGGCAGGCAAAGATGAGGGAAAGGATAGGAAGGACTCTACAGAGAGAAAAAGCAAGCTTGAAAAGGATGGTAAGAGTCCAACAGATAAGAGCAGGATGGGCAGAATGGAGGGTGGTAAGTTCCAAGAGGACATTGAAGATAAAAGAGAGGGAAAACAAATTGCTAAAAGAACCGATGGAACGGAACAATTGAGAGCTATGGAAGTTGGCAACATGATTGAACAAATTGACAGAAAAGAAAGAGAGTGAGGAACTGTTGGCCTAATAGGACTTAGGCCATAGGGAAGTGGGAGCTAGTATTACAAACCTAGTGAAGAAAAAGGTTTTCACATGATTCATAGTTATGAGGTCATAGGTTTGTAATAGTTTCGTGTACATGACCCATTAGGTCATGAGAGTTTCACACATAACTCGCAATTGCAAGTCATAGTTATTATATTTGATTTAAGTTATAAGTTGTTTTTTGCACATGACTTAGTTAAGAGTCATGTGAGTTTCACACATGACCTAATTGAGGTCATGTAGTTATCATGTTATGTGAAGTGTATGAGTCACAATTGTGACTCATAAGAAGTTATGGATTAGTAAGTAGGTTGTGGGAAGGACAATATAAGGAGGAGAATACGATGTTGTAGTTAGTTTTGCATGCAACCACCTAAGTTATTTCCTAAGATATAACTTTACGATTTAGGAATATAAAATACCTTTATGCTCTTTACTAAGAAACCTGAAATATGACTTCCTTATAGGATAAGGGAGAAGAGAACGAAAGAACTTAGTCTTTAGAAGACTGAGTAAGAAGAAAAGAAAGAACAGACATACTTAGTCTTAGGAAGACTAAGGAAGGATTAATAACTACAACTCTAAGTATTTATTCCCCATCGAGATTTGTATTACAATAACATTATCTTAGTGCTGCCTGTTGCACAGTTATATAATAGGAGTGATCATATAGGTGATCATAACAGAGGGCAAGTTCTGACATCATGAGCTTGAACCTCATACTTTGGAGGGGAAAGGGGGAGTGTATTAGGAATATTTCTTTGATGGAAGGTGCTCCCCCACCCCCCTAATTCCCATACAATGGAAATTAAAAATAATAAAAAATAATCAGAACATGAAATATCACATTATAATAATGCCCTTGGGTGGGTGATGCAATCATGCTAAATCACTTTCTCCTGACGTAAAAATCTCTAAGTGCTAACCTAACCCATGGAAGTGACTATTCTCTAATGTTCTGGACAGTGCCCCCCTCCACTACACTGAACCTCTGGGTCCTTTACAATAGGTCCTGTGAATTCGATGGCCAACACTATGGTAACTCCTCCTGCAGAAGCTACCTAAGAATACACTGCATGCATAGACCAGCTTAGCAAGAATACGGACTACAATGAGACTTCTATGGGGGGGGAAGGGATTAGCACCACCAGTGTTTCTGGAAAAACTCCAAAACCCTTAGATGTGTTCAGGCTTGGGGGGACTCCTAGTCAATATCATCTATGCCAGTGAGGCTGTTTTTGTGGTATAGAATGATCAGGTTGGGTGCACTACCAAAAGCTATGAATTTGTGGGTTCCTGAGCAGAACGTTATTTCTTTGTATTTAAGCTCAGAGGGTGTTAATAGGTCAGTGGTGATAGGTGGATTCGGTGAGGTACTTATTGATCATGGGGATAAGACAATTTTCACCAAGGTGAATATTAATTCTGAGGGGTTCATTGTGGCTATTGCCTCCATCATAGACATCGGAGCCTAGGGAGGTGGTAAGGAAACAGAAGTACACAAGTCCATAATAGGAACTACTCATGTGGCCCTCTTGGACAATTCCTCACAATTAAGATTACTGCTTGACATACCTACCATGCTGCTCCCACTACACAGGAGTCCAAGCTATGATAAGGGCATGAATGGGTATATCTATACTGGCATCCTACCAGCAAACTACACCCTGCACATAACACTCTCAAACGGAACCCAAACCATGTTAGTTAGCATTCCCCTGACATCCCTGATAACTACTGACAAGAGTATTGACAATACACTCATGCCCCAGCACAAATCCAGATATATACAACTATGTATAGTACATTGTTTCCTGAACTGGCAGCCCTTTCCTAGGTTGTGCATTCCTAGAAAACATATTCCTAATCAAGGCGCTGCCTACAATCAATAAATTCCACCCCTTGCCATGACCTTCCTGACCTGCAGGAGCAACTTAACTCCCACTTCCAAAACCTCCATAGCACTGGCAGTGCTGCCACAAACACAACCCCCAGAGACAACCCAGCCCTGAGCTCCATAATCAGCAGTATGGCATTCTGTAATAATAGTATAGATAGTTATTGAAGGCTGGCGCGTACGAAGCAGAAGTCCAAGGAGAAGACTAGCCACACTTTTTAGACCCTCCTTTGAACCCTCCTCTTTCTCTCTGCCCACACTCTACTATGAGGCAGGCGAGAGACCATGTAGATGCTCCCTAACCAAAGGTATGAACCTGTCCCACTTCATGAAAGAAGTCAGCATCTTCATCCCATAAGTGATTTGTGGTGGGGGGAATCTACATTGCAACCGTAGTAGATATTCTGTGAGAGATCTATGATAGGACGGTTCCATAGAGTTGTCAGTGTAGGAAAGTGCGCATAGGAAATTACAGTAAGGGGATTAGTGGGACTGAAAAGAGGGGAAACCTAATTGGAAACACTTCTGTTGCAATGTTAGTCACAGATGCCTAAGTAATACCTTTGTGAGGCAGTTAGATACAGGCAGAGGCAAGGAGGCTCTTCGAAATGTATGATCTCGGTGGACAAGATCACACATACAGTCAGATCCCCGAGAGGATCAAGTGACCTGTGGAGGACTGGCTCTTCATGTGGAGGGAAACGAGATATCTACAGTTTGCAACCTGCAAATATGCAAGCTGGAGATTGTCACAAGCCAGGAAATCATTGTCACGAAGGAAAGTCCAAAAAGTAACAAGTGGTATGCTCCTTTTGTGAATGGGTCCATTATTTACCCATACTAAAGTGTTGCCTCCTTTGGACAGAACATTGGCAATCTACCACCCAAGGAAGGTGGAGAGCCATGTATGGCAGGTAGCAGGGGTCATATCCCTCAAACAAGCAAAGCCTTCATTACTCAAAGCAAGGTCGATCAACCACCAAAGGAAGGTGGAGATTCATGTGCGGCAGACCGCAAAGATGATATCTCCCAAGGTATCCAAGCCTCTATTACTCCTGAGCCACCACAGGGAGTTTTGGCAAGGCCTAAAGGTATATTTCCATCCAGCAGAAGCCCTTCCACCCGAGATAAGCCAATAGGATATATTGCATTTCAAACCATTGGAGTAGCAATGATATAAGTGTAATCGAAAGTTGGGAGTTCAATATAATTTATTATCCTTGTTTGCCACCCCGGCTTCAACATTGGGAGATGTTTAGGGAATAGTGAAGGGGTTTTAGGGTTCAGAGGGTGAGGTGGTTAACTAGGGCTGGGGCTGTATGCTCTACCTTCTATTTTCATTCAACAGAATTTACATTACTGTAGCAGGCTATACCGAGTGATATGCTGCGATCACCGACCATTCCCGCCAGCCTGCCTGGCTGATTGACATGGCTAATGTGAATCCACCCCCAGGAGCCCACGATACATCGGGCCAGAACCAATACGCCTGTAGAGGATACACTCTGATTGCAGCTCATTCATCATGATGCCGAGAGTACAAGGTATGTACAAACCTTAGCGGATCGACCCCGGTTACCCGGGCTCTGCAGGAACATTGTATAGGCCAGGTCGATTGCCGGCACGACGGCAAACATGGATAATATATTGAAAACGGAAGACCAGGTCCTGATTTATGATCCGAACCCTGACCCACCGCACAATGAGATTCCGGCATCACTCCAAAGTGAAGTCGGCCCCCTCAGTCAATGCCCCTTCATCAGACAACCTTAACCTTGAACTAGCCTAGAGCGAGTATATTAAATCGTTGTTGCGCTTATCTAATCTGACCACTCCCCGAGAGTGGATAACAAATGGCTGGATGAGTATGGGCGCTTATGTACGCTGGGCGCTAACCAAGAGTGGACGAAAGACTGTTGGGTGAATATGAACCACTATTCTCACCCGACAAACGCCAAGACATCAACCGACACCTGGTTTCTTATAGTAAAAGTTTTCCCTTCCTCCCTCCCCATCTCCTCTCCTCACCTACCACCCACCCGCCCATCCCCACCCTCACTCCTCCTCCACGTTAAACACATCCTCCCACGTTAATACATCCTCCACGTTAAACACATCCTACACGTTAAACACATCCTACACGTTAAACACATCCTACACGTTAAACACAACTACCACGAGCTCTCATCCCTTCTGGGCCCGTCTCTTTTTAGCTCTCGTCCCTGTTAGGCTCTTGTCTCTTGTCGCTTGCGTACCGGGAACCTCGATCTTTGGGCGTCTAATAGTAGAGCCCCCCACAGGCTTGAAGAAGTTACACTATGAGATCAAGGGTTGCCTATCATATTGGGAGACAGCCGATAGTATGTAATAGGTAAAATGAAATATGCGTCAAGGAAGATGAATGTAGAATTTTATATTACTAGAGGAACTGGAGGAATACACGAAGAATTGGAGGACGCAAAAACAGCGTTCAGCATCTTCTAGGCCAGGACGGGCTGGCCAATCCAGTCGCCGTTCTCGTCCATTTCCCAGACTAAAATCTTGCGAAACCCAACAACAAGGACGAGGTGTGCGTGGAACTCACGATTTCCAACCACCCCTCTGATCTCGGGGCTCAGCACATAGCTCTTCAACTGAGCGGTAACATCTTTTTCAATCCAATCACGGATTGATCCCTTCTTGTATTTCTCCCGCCTGTGAAATTTGAGTTCCAAAACCTCGTTAACACCAAGTTGGCTTAGAGCTTCAGCCTTCTCGTCCCAACTGAGTGTCTCTCCAAGATCTAGAAAGTCAATTTTAACAGTCTTCCATTCTGTGACTACACAGTGGCTAGGCGATGTTACGATAAGATCAACCAGACCGGAACCTCCACCCGGCTACACATCACGGCGCTTTATTAGAAATAAAGTGCCAGATGAGATAAGAACGGTGCGCTACATACCTTGGTAACCTCATACTCTACCTGCGGGTCCAAACCTGGGTTCTCAAGAATGGCTATATGGAAGCTGTCCCGGTGCTGCCACTCCGTCATCGCATATTCATCGTATTTGATATCACGGGCCGCCATCAGTTTCCGATAGCCGCTTAGGGGGTCAAGGATGTTGCCACGTAATGCCAGAAACCGGACGGCATCCCGCATGGAATCCAACAAGCCAAAGCGGTGGAGAATAGTGGTACCGAAGCGTGCTGCCGCAATGCGGTTTGGGATGGTGAGAAATTTGGACGGATTCTCTTGGTCAAAGGTAAATGCTCCAAAGTACAGGAGTAAGGTATGCCACGCAACCTCTTCGCCATCTCCGATATCGCTACTCTGGAGACTCGCAAGACGGAATTTGTGAACCAAGTTAGAATAAGGTATCAGGTGATACTGGCTTGTCTGATCAGGTGAGTGTGTGAGGGCATTTTGGATATGAGTGACTGCCCTTGGCGAGGATGCACAGATCCCTAAGAACCGCAGAGACACTTCGGAGTTTGGAGGGCTCGCTATGTTGAAATCCTCTCCTGTCAAGACCGCCTATCACAATCGCAGTTAGCTCTTGGAGAAATGGTGGCAGGCAAACGACTCAAGGGAAGGGTATCTAGCAACTTGCCTGAAGATATTCCAAGCTTGTATCTGTGTTGAACACTGGCTCGGACTTCCGATAACGACAGAAGTGATACCCATTGGCATATTTCATTAACCTGGCCAGATGTTGCTTGACATCGGCTTTGGATTGGCAAATTCTCTCCAATGCTTCTTCAACATCTGCTCGACTCAAGCCACAAAGCCCAGCCACCTCTTCCTTGAATGACATGTTCACCGAAATGTTGAACCCCCCACCAGCATTGTCGACCAAGGAGAGCGGAGAGATGCCGGTGATGAAGCATTTACGGATACCATAGTGTAGGGACACCATCTCTTTCACGGTGGCCCAGAAACCTTTGACAAGTGACGATGCAGCAGATGCTGCCCAGGGTTGCGAATTGTGAGGATCCATATACTCGTTGGAGAAGGCATCGTATTCGTCGGCTAGTAGGTAAATCTTGAGATGGTCAGCATGCCAACCCTGCCCGGGCACATGTAGGATGTATGCATGACTTACCCCTTTGACATTGGCGAGAGGATGTTTTTTGTCGCCTCCATTCTTAACCTCCCGGAGAGTGTGGTCAACAATATCGACGAGATTTGCTAAACTGTAGATTGCATCTCCCTGGTTAATTTCCTTGGATATAAGCTGGTCCAATGACCCTCCAAGGTAGGGATAATAATCCCCATAGAATTCCTCCAAGCTCTGAATGATATTATTGGCTAATCCCTGGGCTGCCTCGTTCAAGTCTCGCGTGCGCCTCACTTTCGCGAAATTAAATTTCAGGATCAGGTATTGGCCCGGCGTAACCCTATTCTGCTTCACGTCCTGATCGACATCAAGATCCTATATCCCACAGGATGGGCCATCAGCACAGCTGGCAAATACCGGTAGAGATTAAAGAAGACCAACAAACCTTGAAGAGTTCGCCATACTGAGCTCTGTGTTGTACACCATGAAAGTGCTCAAGCATGCTTAGAGTAAGTGATTTTCCAAACCGACGGGGTCGCAGGAAAAGCAGTACGCCCGCACCGATAGAATCTAAGACAAAAACATATTTTGTTCTGTCAAAGTAGGCGAAACGTTTGTTAGCACGCAATTTGGAAAAATTGCTCACGCTACACCTTGGAAAAGCTTGGATCGTATCGCTAGCTATTCGAAGAGAGGATTTTTGCTGTTTTTGTGGAAGTAAACGGGCCGTAGATAGACCCCTCGCGTTTGCCGTTTGCCGCACCATGCCTAGGGTAGACAGAGGTTAGTTTGATGCGCGAGGTTTGCGAGTGCAAGATGAGGAAATGAGGAGGGGGTGAGAACTTGGAGAGAAGGGTGGTGCACATGATAAAGGCTGATGTTGGAGATGTCGCAAACTAGAAATTTGACAAATATTTGGCAGAGACGCCCGAGGACTGCACCAGCCTAAACGCAAGAAACTTCTCCTTGTTAGAATCATGAGGTAGACAGTAGAGTTGTTATATGTGGCACGATGTGCGGATGTGTGGACATGAAAGTCTTTGCCGGGAAGCGGATGTGAAGATGTGAAGATGTGAAGTACTAGTACAGGGGTGCAGCGCCAGTGCAGAGAAGAATAGGAGATCAAAGTTACCCTGTCACGTGGTGTGGCCTTGGCACGGGTTGGGATTTTTAGGGGGTGTTTGGCGCGCCACTTTTTCTGATTTGAGATCAGGTCTTGGCAGTTTCAAATCGGGTGATTTCAAACCAAATCAGGCTGATTTGAAAACAGCAGTCAAAAATATGGTGCGCCAATCACAATCTGATTTGTGATAATTTTATTATAATTTGTGTTCGTGCCCTCACGACACAAATAAAAAAAACAATTTGGTTATGATACCATGCCAGTGGGTGGAGAAATGAGCAGTTTACTCTAATTTCTTTATCAAACAATGTCACATTATTCAACCCCAAATCAGACAAGTATTCCCTAAATCAGGGCTTAATCTGCAATCAGGTTGTGAAGTGGGCACACCAAATACTACATAATTTCAAACCATGAGATGAGTGCAAATCATGACTTCAAATCATAACCATGGTGCACCAAATACTACCTTAGTGGGTTATCCTCGACAAGGTAGTTTTAGCAGGTGTCTTTCGCCAACTGGGAATCGCGCATTAGTACTGTAGATACCTTGGCGTGCATAATTCTCTGCATAACACACAAGCCGCCATTCTCTTTCCTTGGTTGTGGTGGACAAGGCACAACCACACTGAGGCAATTACTCGTACACAATACAAGTAGGCATTGCTTCCTTTCTATTTCAATTGGGTCCAGCTCTTCCTCACTTGTTCTATCGTTCCTGTCCGTTCAATTAGACAAGATATCTGTAGGTTAATTTACCATCAAGCTATCATCCGGTTTATCACGTGGTCACAACCACGGGTATATCGCAGGCCCACAGTGTACCGGTATTCGAAGCAACATCCACCTGACCGAAAGCAAAACACCCATCCAACACCATAAGAACTTGTGAAATTCACTATCTCCTGCCGCTCTGTAATCACCAGATTCTGAGTCCAGGGCTCCTGAGAAGGATTAGCACTTCCCCAATACAGTATATGATCGGCCCGCCGCACATGCTGGATCTCATTAACTGGTATTCGCAATTCTGTTAACCAGTCAAACTAGACCTATCATGGGCTGACCCACTGATTTCTGTTGATAATCTGACTATGCTTATACTGGTGGGGGGGGCTCAGGTTTACAGGTTATAATGGTGTTTTGCTTGCGTTTTTGCCTTTCACAATCTTCCATTTGGTAGGGAGCTTGGCAGGTGAAATTTTAAAATAGGTGCCACTCTACTTTCTACAGAGGTCATTGTGCATTGACAGCGCCACCGCCTCACAATGACAAGCAATTGGACACCTATTTCAATTGACTTTGATTTCATCTTTTTTGCTCTTTCGTTTACAGTCATCCTTCCTAGGAAATTTGCTTCAGGTAATCTTAGGATATCTAGGACAACCAACTTAACAAAGGCTTGCAAGCACAGCCTGGTTAAACACACCATCTAAACTAAAGGGATGGAATGTTAACCTCCCACACTGGTGCTCAAGTAAATACTTTGTTTGGCATTATTGGAGAATCAGAAAATATTATCATGTGTTGGTAAATATATTTTGGTAAATAGTACTTAAGTATGTGAAGACCCCTGTAAACACCTGCCACATGAGACAATATCTGAAGATATCTTCCTCTGGTTTAGGGGCTTGGAGTCATGAAGGAGTTGAGAAAACAGGAAAATGATAGGTAAAGATAGATCACTCGCACAGTACCAAATATTATTTGGTTATCAAGCTATCTCCTCCCACCATATCAGGATCACTTTCAATCTCCAATCTCTGGCACCTTGCATTGTGAGCCCATAGATGTACAGGAAAACAAATACATGGAGTTTATGAATTGTATTTTTCGCCATTACCATATGTAACATGTGTACTACATGTTCCAGCAACTGTATACTAGTTACACTTGTGTTTTCCTTTGTTATGTTATTTCATTTGTTCTTGCTTATATTGATTAAATGATTGTTTCACTACGGGTATCATTAGGATTCTGGTAACTTATTATGTTTTGTATTAGTTATGCTTTTGTACCAGTAAGGTTGCCCTAGGGATTCCAAGAGAAGTAATGGTCATGTATACTGGGGGTAGAGATAAGGCTTGGGTGAAGGATTGCCTTCAGCTTTCAGGATTCCGGTAGGATCACAAGATTCTGGTAGTGTGCACTTACCGGCAATGATAGTGCTTGCGGGTTTTCAGGAACCTCTACCTTGGGTGGAGGAAATCATATATTTAAGACAGGCTTCCTGACTAGCAGGAAACGTGAGACTTCAGACAGAGGCTAGATAAGAAATATACTTGGTTGAATGGTGATTCTCTTGCACCCTTTCCCTTTGCTTCTTCTAAGACCTTCTTGTCCTTACCTCTCTAGTCTCCCTTAGGAATCAAATGCTAGCTGGCCTACCACTGATCTCTATTATATTAGTTCATACAGGTTACTACCTGTTATACCTATTAGGATCTAAGGAGTCTCTCGAGACTCTGGTAATCCTTAGGAGTAGGTTACACAATCATACAATATATATCTTTCCTCTATACTAAACAAAAATCATGATAAATCATTTGGATGATTCTGATGAGTGTGACTACAAAACAAATATTGAGGTAATAAGAGAGTAACTTGAGATCCAGGAAGAGAGCAATGATATGGATATTACTGGTGAATAGGTTCTGAGTCTTACTTTAGTATGCTATCTGCTAGTAGTAAAGTAAGTGAGCATCATTATAGTATAATAACTTCAAAATAAATTACTAGTCAACTTACAAGTCTTGATCCTGCAGCTAAAGACTCAGATACCACTATCAAGCTACTCACTTAATACTATCTCTCTATTATCTCAGATCTATTATTGCCTACTTAGCTTTTTTTTTTTTTATATATTTTTATTTTCGTTTAAGGTACAAAAAATCCGCATACAGCCTCAATAGCTATCACGTAAAAGAACCTCCAACCCAGGCCAGACCCCGGAAAACTATAGAAAAACCATGGACCGAAGTCCTGGTTGAAAAATCTATCCTAACAAGCAACCACCCCTGTAAACTACAAAAGTACGAAATCTCACCAAAATTGCGCGGCAACTAGGAAAACCAAAATCCCGACAGTGCACCTAGCACAAATCCTAAAACACAAAACCTAAGGTAAACCAAACTGGCAATGTTGCAGCCAGCCCCAGCAAAAGTTGGATAATAGTATCTGTGGATAAAAAGGTCTTAGCCGGGGGGTCGAGAGGGAGCCAGGCACCTGATAGGGGTGTGGCAGAAGCGAGGAACCCCAGAAGCCCACCTGAATAGAGGTGGTGGAGTTGGCAGTTGAAGGATGCCAGCCGAAGAGAGGATGGAATGGTAGTAAGGTACCAGCTGGTGTAGAATCGAAACTGACCGACTGAATTACCATGTCTCTTGTGTAGTCCCTAGTGATATGAGAGATGGCATCACTTCTGGAGGGGATCCCAGTGGCAGGAAGGTGTCAGGGGAGTGGAAAGGGGGGCAGTAGGTTGCTAGACAATCGTCCAGAGGGGGGGGTGGTCTAAGAGGGGAGTGTTCACTCAGCAGGACGTACTATCGGTTATCGCATTCGTGTCTGACAAGGCAGCCTCCTGCGAAAAAGGAGAATGGAGAAATTGACCATGGCCTGTTGAAGTGTTTCCTCCTACTGCTAACTGTGTTCTCGGCCATCTGTAGAAAGACCAAATGAAAAAACCCGACCATAGCATTCGCTAAGTGAGGCAAAGCGAAAGCGGGGCAAGGGAGGTAACCAGCATTGACAGATGCTGGGAGGAAGCAAAGGATAACCTCAAGAGGGTAGACCTCAAGAGGGAGGCGAGGAGGGGATGCCTGAATGCAAACAAGTGATGTGAAGTGTTCTTCCTCACCCCCCTAGGTAGGGGGGAGGAGAGAAAAAATGGTGATGATTTCGCTCGCAGTCATAGTGTTGAGTCGCTCCCAAATAGGTAATAAATTTCAATGACTTGAGGTGTAGCAGAGACAGAGGATGTATTGCCTACTTAGCTATAATACACTAGTAGATATGTACTATAGTTTTACTGGTAATAAACTAACAATTTATTCACTTAGGACCTAGCAAAAAAGAAGAAAATATGGTAAAATTTTGTAATAAATCTTTATTTTTTTAAGGAAAATTCAATGAGGAGAAAGATTCCAAAACAAAAGGGAAACCTTTATGAAAATATACTGTACTAGTTATTATGATATATAAAAGTACATTTTGGGGAAAGAAATAAAAGTGTTATAAATTTACTAGTATCCTATAATATATGTATTGTAATATAATCCATACTTAGCTGAGTACTAAGATCATAGTATTAATAAGTATAATAGATGAACTGATGGACATCTTCTATCTCCACTACACCCCCAGTCATTTAAATTTATTACCTATTTGGGAATGACTCAATACCACGACTGCAAGCAAAATCATCACAACTTTTTCTCTCCTCCCCCCTGCCGAGGTGGGGTCAGGAAGAACACTTTCCATCTCTTGTTTGCATTCAGGCATCCCCCCCTTGCTTCCTGCTTAAGGTCTACCCTCCTGAGGATGTTGTTTCCCTTCTCCCAGCATCTCATGATGTTGGTCGCCTCCCGTACCGTGTTTTCGCTTCGCCTCGCTTAGCGATTCCTACAGTCAGGTTTTTTCATTCGGTCTTTCTACACATGGCTGGAAACACAGTTAGCAGTAGGAGGAAACATTTCAACAGGCCATGGTCAATTTCTCCATTCTCCTTTTTTGCAGGAGGCTGCCTTGCCAGACATGAATGCAATAACTGATACTATGTCCCACTGAGTGAACACTCCCCTCTTAGACCACCCCCACTCTGGACAATTGGCTAACACCCTACTGCACCCCTATCCTCTCCCCCGATGCCTTCCTGCTACTGGGATCCCATCCAGAAGTGATGCCATCTCTCATATCACAAGGGACTACACGAGAGATGCGGTAATATATTCAGTTGGCTTTGATTCTACATCAGCTGGTATCTTACTACCATTTCATCCTCTCCTCAGCTGGCACCATACTGCCACCACCACCCCCTCTGTTCAGGCGGGTGCTTGGGTTCCTCACATCTGCCACACCCCTATCGCAAGGCCTGATCTCTTTTCGACCCCATACCTTAGACCCTTTTTTCCACAGATACTATTATCTAACTGTTGCTAGGGCTGGCTGCAACATTGCCAGTTTGGTTTACCTTAGGTTTAGGTTTTGGGTTTTCTTTGTTAGTTGCACTGTTGGGAGTTTGGTTTTCTTAGTTACTGCGCGATGTTGGTGGGACTTCATATTTTTTGTAGTTTACAGGAGTGGTTGCTTGTTAGGATAGCTTTTTTGACCAGGTCTTCAGACCATAGTTTTTCTATAGCTTTCCAGGGCCTGGCCTGGGTTGGAGGTTCTTTTACGCAATAGCTATTGAGGCTGCATGCAGATTTTTGTACCTTAAATGAAAATAAAAACAGATAAAAAAAAAGAAGAAAAAGAAAAAAAAAGATGAACTGATGGATGTTAACCAGAAACAATAAATGCAGTAAGTTCTCAGAGAGTCTTTAGGAGTTGAGATGACTAAGGTTGCTCCTCCAGACTTTAAGTCTATAAAGCTTTTATAAGACTAAAGATATAAAGTTAGGAACCAAAGAAGTAGTAATTCAACCTGGTATATTTAAGAATCACTGCTTGCTAAAGTCTACCATTCTAAATATTAGGTTTAGTAGGCTCTTTAAATACATGATTGTTTACTCTGTATGGTATAATAAAAAGATAAAGATCATATTAAGTGATGTATCTTTGAAACCAATATCATATCAAATAATAAACATAAAAAAAAATTAGTATCAAACAATCCAGCTTGAAACCAAACATAAAACAAATATTATATCTAATAATAAACATAAAATAAAGATAGTATAATATCAAATGATATATCTTGAAACTAAACATAAAACTAATAGTATATTAAACAACAAATATAAAATAAAGATATTATCAAATAATATATCTAGAAACCAAATATAAAACTAATATCTTGTCAAATGATAAACACAAAATAAGAATAGTAAACAGAGTACCTGTACATCAGCAAAAAAAAAGTCCCACATCTGATGTATGTGTGTCACATCCCAATGCATGCCATATTTCTTGTACACCCTGTATGCCTGGTGCTCCCTGAGTTCTGTTGCAACCCCCTGTTGCATCCTATGCGTCATGATGTATATTGTAACACAACATTGTGCCTGGTGTATCCTGTATCACATAGCAATACTTTGTGGCATCAGGACACTGCCTGAAATCAGATCAACATCTTCATAACCCCTGGACATCTGCATCTCTGTCACAGCTTCTTCCCCATATCTTGACATCTGGCTATAGCTACTGCCTCATGGGAGTACCATTGGGCGTAGCCACACAGGGACACCCTTCATCATGTTCCTTTCATCTCTCATTGTGACACCATAACTCTATCCCAATATTGACCACAGATGCCTTCTTTCTCTTGATGCCCTCATTGCTGCCGTGAACCTTTACAGTATCCTGATGCATCACCATTGTCGATTCCTCACTGTGAGGATACAGGACATTGCTGTAATTCATCACTGTCTGTCTGGTTTCTTCACTGCATCCTAGCAACATCAGAACCCATGTTGTCCCAAGGCATCATCACAATGTTAGGACCTATGACATTTCACTGTGTGGTCTCATCAGGGTCCCAATATCATGGACTGACCAACACCCCACCGTAATATTCTAACTTGTGTACTTTTAGTTGTATCTATTATTTAGTTTCTAGTATATAGTTTCTACATAGAGGTTTCAATATATAGGTTACAATGAAAGATGCTATAATATTCCCTGTGCCATTCAACCATCCTCGATACAGAATACTTGCCCAAGCTAACAGTTGTCACCCAACTGTCTGATCTCATGATTACTCAATAAATCTCATTAAATGTCCTTAAATCAATATAGCTGTTAACAACTTATCACTGGTCTGTCTCTGTGATGAGGTGCGGCAGGCCTAGGATCGTCCATATGTCTACTATAATAAACTCTCATGCATTTTCCCTTAGCTGTACTATGACAAGGCTGTGGATGTCAGATATGTATTCTAAGTTAACTGTATTCAATATTTGGACACATGCAAGCCTACAAACTATGTCCTTGTATGTGTAGTCTCTGATTTTGAAGAGTACCAGGAGCTTTCCTAGGAGATAGCTCTTGAGTACATCATACATATACTCATCACTCATTTGTCCCCAAACCCAATCATTGCAACTCGCCCAGTTCCTGAAGAGTCAGGTACCATTGGAGCATACTCTATGAATGTTGTAAATGTCAGTTTCCTGGAATGCTAGAATGGAGATTTCAAGTTATGTTAGTAGTTCAACTGGAAGGAATCAAAGTATGGCAGGAGCTTCAAGAAGGTAGTAGTTGATATGCAGTCTATTTCAGCTATAGCAAATCAATTCCTGATGGATGCTCTAAAGTGAGATACTCAAGAACTTACCAAAATCGATCACAATGAAGATATCATCATGACACCCCTTCAGGATCATATGATTGGTGACTGGCATAGATCCAGAATTTATTTTATCTAAATATTCTATGACTTTGGTAGCGAAATCAGTACTGTGAGGTCAAAGGGAATCCAGGTTCAAAAGTCTCATTGGGATCGCATACTGGCAACCATAGCTGTACAGGATCTATCTTGCAGCATCATTTTTATTTGAACAGTGCCACCCCTACTTGATTTGTTCCTGCTGTGCAAGCTTGCCAAACTCCCTAGAATACATCTGAATGTTACCAAACTGGTATATGTGACCCTGAAAATAACTTAGTAGATGCATCTTAATGAAGTTGAAATGAGATTCTGTATGAATTAGCTCCATACATTGGTTGATCTCTGCTTCATGATCTTGCTCCAATACCCAATACCTGTTGGATTTTGCAAAACATTGGTTTACAGGTATTCTTTAATGGGGTAGCTCCCTTCACTGCTGATCAAGCTTTGTCTGTGTCCTCTTCAATATTTGAAACTCCAAGAAGATATCTTTTGTATCGTGAAACCGATTCAGATATTGTTCTATATATTCTAAGGTTGTAGGTATATGGCTTCAATATTGCACCATCAAGGTGAAATCAAGTAATGTATTACAAACTTGGCATGATTTGTAATGGTTTCACATGACATATAATTGTATGTCATAATATTTTATTTGTTAAAGGTTTTTGCACATGACTCAGTTGAGTCATACAATGTTATGTTTTCACACTATGACTCACGTATAAGTCATAGGGTTTCACATGACTCACAATTGTGAGTCATAGTTGTTTATGTTTGAATTTGATTGGTATGTTAAGCATTGACTCATATGTGTGCATATGAGTCATAAGGACCAAGAGGCATGACTTCGTTTATATGAGTCATCAGGTTTCATACATGACCCCTTCAAGGTCATGGGACTTTTGTGCATGACCAAGTATAGTTATGAAGTTATATGTTACACAAGTATATGAGTCACAGGTGTGACTCATTTAATTTGTAAGTGGGTTGCTGGAAGAACTATATAAGCAGGTTGATAGGACCTGATAGTTAGTTCTTCATGGAACCACCTAAGTTATTTCCTATCTTATAAGTTATCAATAAAACATCTTTACACTCTTTATCTACAAAAGATCAAAACTACCACAAAGAAGGAACAAGACTAATACTAGTTGGTGCTATAAGGACTTAGTATTGGCAATGGTCAATATCTAAGATGTAGTGTAAGACAACATAGTATTGGAACTCTCAGAAGGAGAGGAGAAGTCGCGGTAAGTATTTCCTGACTAATAGAAAGAAGACAGAACTCGTTGCCTGTTATGAGATATAAGCTAGGAGAGATCTAAATTCAATCGTAATATTTGGTTGCATCTTACAAGCAACACCCAACAACAATACAGATTTTGAATATGAAGACCAGTCCTTAGAACTTCCAGAAGTCACAGTAGAACTTGCAAGGACAGCTTCGGAAAGAGGGAGAACACTAAATCTAACTACCCCAGAAGATAGATCACCACCTGACGAGTCTTCAAGCGAGGAAGAAGAAGGAGAAAAGAGCATGTCGGGTACAGGAGCAGTACAAGGCTCAGGACAAGCTGCAGGATCAGGACTAAATCTACCCCCAGGAGACGAAGAACCACTTGGAAAGCTAGCCCAAGTACTACAGGCAATGAATAGCACAAAGCTGAAGGTTAAACCACCAAGTATCTACACAGGAGAACAACAAGAACTTAGTAGCTGGCTAGCAGAACTACAAATCTACTTCTAAGCAGTAGGATGGGTACAGAAATACGATGAAGGTAAGGTCACCAACGTGTCCAGCCTATTAAGAAAAGAAGCAAGTGCTTGGCTCACACCCTACATGGAAGGACACAGAATAAAAACCTGGAACAACTGGGAAGAGTTCAAGGAGGCAATCAAAGATCAATTTGGAGAGATCAATCTGAAGGGAACTGCAAGGATGCGACTCAAAAACATGACTCAAGGATGCCAAACTTTGAGTGAATACTGGAACAAATTCAAACTGGCACTAACAGAAGCAGAACTAGATGACATGACAGCAGAAGAATAGCTATATGCAGGCATGAACACAAAACTGCAAGAAGAATGTGACCACTACGATCAGATAATTACGGCAGTTGAAGAGTTAGCAGTATGGGCCATGAACAAAGAAGTCCAACTAGCCACACTGAGAAATCTACACCAACCAAAGAAGGCCAAAATAGAAACATATGATGCTCCAAGAAACCATGATGGCACCTTTAAGGTGGCACCTGAAGAAATCCCATGAGAGGATCCTATGGACCAGGATGCTACAAACCAAAGAAGGTAGCAAAGGTTACCCCAAGAGCAGTGGGAAAAAACGCATGAAAGAGGGATTATACTATCAATGTGAGAAGAAGGGACATATGGCAAAGGATTGTCGAGTCAAAAAAGCCAACATCAACAAGTCCAAGATCAGGTGGATGGAGGTAGAGAAAGAACAAGAGGAGGCTTTAAATAATGAAAGTCCCAAAGAATAGATAGTCCTGGGGATAACAGGACAAAACCCATCAAAAGCAGGACAACATCCCCAGGAAAGGATGGACCAGGGGACAACAAAATGAAAACCATCAAAATAGCACACCTCCACTCAACAAGCCCGAACCAAGAATTACGCAAGCTAGAATCAGACCATATCATGGTTAAGGTACAACTCCACAATGGACAACAGAAAATATCAACAAACGCGATGATAGATTCAGGGGCAACCAAAGAGTTTATAGACCATAACTTTACTATAAACTATCAGTTGCCTTTGATAAAAATCGAAAGACCAAGAGAAATATACATGGTAGATAGAACGGTATCCAATACAGGGCCAATCACCCATGTTACAAAAATCTCTATGGACATCGGAAGCCACAAAGAGATAGCAACATTCCTAGTAATGAACCTTGTCAAACACGAAGCCATCCTTGTTATGACATGGTTAAAGGATCACAACCCAAGGATCGACTGGACAGAGGAAGAAATCACGTTAAATTGTGATAGGTGTAAGGCAGTATGCCTCGATGCATCCCCAATGCTATATGCAGTACCAGAAAAGGAAGCAATTCAGCAGAATCTGAAGAGTCGGATCCTAAGGATCAGTACTAAGGAAGGACCCAACTATGAAGTTGTGGTTAAAAAACTAAGAGAGGATGCAAAGATATCTATGAAAGGTTCGCGAAAGTCTGCAGGAAGTGACCTGTTCAGCATTGAAAGAGCTATAATCCCAGCAAGAGGACAAAAGCTCCTGAGAACAGGAATTTCAATGGGACTTCCGGAGAACACCTATGCCTGCATCGTACCCAGAAGTGGTTTGGCAAGCAAAAATGTCCTCATGTTTAACACTGGAGTCATAGATGCAGACTACACAGGAGAAATCCATATCCTATTGGCAAACCTGTCAAAAGTTGATTATGAGGTCCACAAAGGTGATAGGATAGCCCAGATAATTATTGAGAAAATAGTCTCAGTACCCTTCAAGGAAGTACAACAACTTCGAACTACTGAAAGGGGTGACCAAGTATTCGGCAGTACAGATCACCAAGAAGAAGGACCAACTCAGGACAAGAAAAAGCTATCAATAGCTTTTATCTCAGCATAAGCATTCGGCAGGATGCACAAAAAAGAAGAAACCACTGGAATCCTGAAGTGGGATAATGCAAGACTTACACTAGCAGCTACAACAATCATCACTGAGCTAGCCTTACAAAAGAAAGGGAAAGGCAGAAAAGAAACTTTAACGCAAATAGTGCCTAAGGAATATCACAACTTCTTAGACATATTTGAAGAAAAAGAAAGAACCAAACTACTACCGCATTGAACAGCAGACTACAAAATCGAAATGGAAGCACCACCACTATTCATGAAGCTCTACCCCTTAAGAGGGTAAGAACTTAAGGAACTCAGGGAATACCTGCAAAAGAATCTAGAAAGATGTTGGATAAGACCTTCATCCTTATCAGCAGGTGCAGCTATACTCTTTGTCAAGAAAAAAGATGGGGGCTTAAGACTCTGTGTAGACTATAGAGGCCTAAACGCAGTATCAAAAAAGAACCAATATCCGTTACCATTAATAAGCAAAACCTTGGATCAACTGCAAACAGCGAAGTATTTCACCAAACTTGACATCAAGGATGCATACCAACATATACGGATTGCCAAAGAAGATGAATGGAAGACAGCATTCAGGACACCATATGGACTGTATGAATATATGGTCATTCTATTTGGATTAGCCAATGCACCAGCAACCTTTCAACGATGGGTTAACAATGCACTTAGCAAATACTTGGATGTAAACTGCATAGCTGACCTGAACGACCTATTGGTATATTCGGACACCATAGAATAACATCGAAAAGATGTAGCCATGATACTAGCAAAACTCAAGGAAATTGGCTTTCGCCTGAAACCCACAAAATGCAAATTCCATAAAGAAGAAACCAAATACCTAGGATTCATCATGAACTCTGAAGGAGTACAAACAGACCCTACCAAAACTGATGCCATAAAAGTATGGACAACGCTGGGAAAAGCTAAAGATATCCAAAGCTTTGTAGGATTCTGCAACTTCTACCGATGATTCATAGAAGGGTTCAGCAGAACAGCAAAATGGTTGTACAATAGGACAAAGAAAAACCTAAATTGGGAATGGGGGAAGGCAGAACAGAGGGCATTCAAGGGTCTTAAGGAAAGACTCACCATGGTCCCAATACTAAGACACTTCAACCCGGAGGCACCGATTATAATCGAAACAGATGCATCCAATTACGTCTGTTCTGGAATAATATCGCAACAAGATCAGGAAGGACTGTGGAAACTAATAGCCTACCAGTCAAAGACAATGACCAAGGCAGAATGCAACTATGACATCTACAACAAAGAACCCCTTGCGCTCATGCAGGCTCTGAAGGAATGGAGAAAATATGCACAAGGAAGCCCACAGACAGTCAAGATTCTTACAGACCACAAGAACCTTGTCCTGTTCACAACCACCAAAGCCCTAAATAGACGACAAATATGATAGAGTGGGGAACTCAGCCAATACAACATCAAAATCAAATATCAACCTGGTAAGGAAGGGGCAAAACCAGATGCCCTCACATGAGGAACAAATGACATACCAACAGAAGAAGATGATCGCATTATGCAACGACAAAAAATCCTCTTACCCGAAGAACAATTCTTCAAGGATCAAGCCTATGCTTTGGGTTCAGAAGAAATCAACACTTTGGAAATATGGACGATAGAAGATCAAGGAACAGAAAAGAATATCAAGGAAAAAGCATCATGAGATGCGTTACTTCAAGACATTCGAAAAGCTTTTGTAAGGAAAGATAAGGAATATCCAAAGGTTGCATTAGGGTCATGCAACTGGAAAGAAGGATATATATGGTATAAAGGAAAAATCTGGTTACCAGAAGACGAACCAATAAGAACCAAAGCAATCAGAAGAAATCATAACATACCACAAAATGGACATGGTAGAATAGCCAGGACATTGGAACTGATACAACGAACATACTATTGGCCCAACATGCACCAAGACATCAAGTGATATGTCAAAAACTATGACATGTGCCAAAGGATAAAACCAAGTCATCACACATCCTATGGACTACTACAACCACTGCTAATATGAGATAAACCATCGAAATCTATCAGTATAGATTTCATCACAGATCTACCACTATCAAATGACTATGATGCCATATTGGTAGTTGTGGATCGTCTGACCAAGATGGCTCATTTCATACCTTGTCAGAAGGATAGAAAAACAAAACAGCTTATACAGCTATTCATGAAAAATATCTTCAAGTTACATGGATTACTGAAAGATATCATCAGTGACAGAGGTTCAATATTCACATTGGAACTATAGAAGGAAATGACCAAAGGATTGAACATCACAAGGAAGATAAGGATGGCATTTCATTCTCAGATGGATGGACAAACAGAACGAACAAATGCCTCACTGGAACAATTCCTAAGGGCATATGTGGAATATTCCGAACAGGACTGGGAAGGATGGCTATCATTTGCAGAATTCATATACAACAATACATGACAAGATGTTATCAAGACAATACCCTTTTATTCAAATTATGGACACCACCCCATCAACAAACCTATGGGACACACAGGATTACCAGAAATATTGGAAAAGAAGGATATCAGCAGACTACATGAAATTATCCAGATAGAATTACAAATCGCACAAGACAAAATGAGGGAAAACAATGATCAACAAAGAAAACCTGATCTAAGACTTGAATCAGGAGATAAAGTCTGGTTAATTACAAAAGACATTTAGACCACAAGACCATCAAAGAAACTGGACTACTGTAAGATTAGAACTTACAGGATTATCGAAAATATTGGAGAAAAGGCTTATAAGCTAGACCTCCCAGCCTTGATGAAAACAAAACATCCAGTCTTCCATATCAGCCAACTCGAACTCTACTCAGACAATCCTCTACCGTCACAAAAGAAACTTCCCCCTCCTCCTATTGAAATAGAAGGAGAAGATGAATACGAACTCGATCAAATCATTGACTCCAGACTACATTACGGAAAACTACAATACCGGGCCAAGTGAACTGGTTACCCTGCACAACACAATCAAGAGTAGTACCCAGCCACCAACTTCACCAATGCCAAAAATGCAGTCTCCACCTTCCACCAATGATATCCACATAAGCCTGCACCCAGAAAGTGAAGACTGGAGCAAAACATATTTCGAAGAAAAGAAAGATGAGCATGCACCATACCACTTCATGGCATGCATGGATGAAGAATGCCCTATCCACAAAGATGAGAAAGAGAGACACAATTTCTGGCCCATGGCCAAAACAGCAACCTCTAGCTCGAACAGCTCCAGCGATGCCAACAGCTGGGAAAAGAACTGGGAATCATTCCCACCGTTCATACTACAAGAACTGAAACACAAGAGGATTGATCCAAAGGATTGCATGTGAATCCAATGCTCTTTCCACAAGTAAGGAAAGAAAAAAGTAAGATGGGGAGAAAACCAGGTTTCAGGGGTGAAACCAGAGGAAAAAGAAGGGGATGAAAGGTTTGTATCAAAGGAAGACCTACAAAAAACAATCGAAGACTAGTGCAAGAGGCTGAAACAACTACAGAGAACAGTAGATGGAGCAGGAAGGTCCATTAAAAGTTTAAGAGGGGAAGAAAAAAGCTTGGGACTCAGAAATAAGGCATTGGAAAAAGAGGTGGAAAGAGAAAGATATGCAAGGAAAGAGGTAGAAAAGAGGATTAGGAGAATCTCCCACGAAGTGGGAAGATTACAAGAGAATGTAGATCGTGATGTATACTATGAAAGGTATCGTCACAGATCCTCAAGGGACTGAGGATTTAGGAAGAGGGCAGCTAGTATTACAAACCTGGCATGATTTGTAATGGTTTCACATGACATACGATTGTATGTCATAATATTTTATTTGTTAAAGGTTTTTGCACATGACTCAGTTGAGTCATACAATATTATGTTTTCACACTACGACTCACATATGAGTCATAGGGTTTCAGATGACTCACAATTGTGAGTCATAGTTGTTTATGTTTGAACCCGATTGGTATATTGAGCATTGACTCATATATGTACATATGTACATATGAGTTATAAGGACTAAGAGGCATGACTTCATTTATATGAGTCATGAGGTTTCGCACATGACCCCTTTAAGGTCATGGAACTTTTGGGCATGACCAAGTATGGTCATGAGGTTATATGTTATGTGAGTGTATGAGTCACAGTTGTGACTCATTTAATTTGTAAGTGGGTTGCTGGAAGAACTATATAAGGAGATCGATAGGACCTGATAGTTAGTTCTTCACACAACCACCTAAGTTATTTTCTATCTTATAAGTTATCAATAAAACAACTTTATACTCTTTATCTACAAAAGATCAAAACTACCACAAAGAAGGAACAAGACTAATACTAGTTGGTACTATAAGGACTTAGTATTGGCAATGGTCAATATCTAAGATGTAGTGTAAGATAGTGAAGTATTGGAACTCTCAGAAGGAGAGGAGAAGTCAAGGTAAGTATTTCCCGACTAGGAGAAAGAAGACAGAAGTCATTGCCTGTTGTGAGATATAAGCTAGGAGAAATCTATAGCTGATCGTAACATAATGCCCAGATGCAGGTGAGTGGACATTTGAATGGTAATACTTGTGTACTCTCAGGCTGCCTCAATGCCATGGTGAGAACTTGCAAAAGACAATGCCTCACATTCTTTATCTCCTTTCCTTACCACTGCATAACCATGTAGTATACTTTTTTGGATACAAAGAATCCTGAGTATGGTGGTAAAGCCTTCCAAGTATTGTCAAAAGCCTGCAGTCATGCATGTTTCTTCAGGAATCCCTGAACCTAGTCCATCATATAATTGAATAGTCCCAAATAACCTTTATGGAACAAATCCAACTTGTGTAAATCAGGTGCTGAAACACATTGAAGTCTATGAAAAACATTCCATCCCATCTTATTACCAAATCTGTCAAATATGGTATTCATATCTCCTGACCCAGAGTCTGTCAACTGATGCTCATTTTCTTTTTCGACCATTTGTATGTGGTATAATCTTGCATCTGATATGTCTCCTGAACATCTTTTTCTAATATATCACGAGTGACATCACATTTCAGACAGGCATCAGATTTGACTCAATGTAGTGCAACATTTTCCATATAGCCCATGTTACAGGGTAGCCCAACCATAGATATTGCGGGTTGGCCTAGGCTATATGTTTCTTGAGGTAAAGTAAGGTAAAATAAAGTAAAGATGAAGATTGTCCAGGTAGGCTCAGAAAGTCATGTGTGTAATAGGTTTTAAGAGTAAATAATAAATATATTAATAAGATCTCTTCTCCATTGCATTTTGTTTCTAATAGCTGAGAGAACCTTGATATTTATATTCCATGTCTGGGTTATCGCAGGCTACAATCAACTACTATACTATTTAAGTACCTCTGTCGAAAATCTCTTATTTTTCCTAAGTGCGAACCCTCCTGACCCTGAGAATATTTGCCTTGCTTAGCTTCAATCTCGTCAAACTCCTATTTGTTTCTGAGCATGTGACTACTGCACCAGTAGGTAGTCTTTGATCTCTCTGCCATATGAACTTAATTTGCATATGCCACCCTAATAGCAACTATGCCAATCATTCTGCCTCAAAATATAAAGTGATCAGCTTTAATGAATGAGCATGGCTATTGCATTCCATATTTATGCATTGCAAAGTCCATCAGATATGAAAGACTTTTGGCCCTGGATCGAACCAATAGCTCATCAGGCGAAAACCTCTCATACTGATTCTCGAGCAGACCCTCTTGGGGTACTACTTCTTTCAAAGCAAGAGGCTTGGCTCTATGGCTACCCATTGGTGCCCTAGGCTCGTGATATTCGGTCACTAACCATTTCTTCCCAAATTGTCCTCTTACCTATCAGCCATAATATTTAACTGCTAACGTACAGGATAATAGCTGGCTCAAAGCTTAAACAAATTCCTTCAAGTCACCCCTCACGAGTCGCCAAAGATGCCCTCACATATAACTTATGGATAGCATCCGGTCGGATGGACAGTGATGACGTATATGGTGTTATGCTGATAGTGTCATTTATTGTTGCTAAAGTGTTGGGATGCAACTCGGTCGTAATACGGTGGTGATGCCCAGTCCCTATATGGGGTCTGCAGAGGTATGGTAGAAATAATCCTGAGTAAAGGCCAGGTAATTTTGGCCCCTTTTTTCCATATGCCTAACAGTAGCTCCCCCTCTGAAGACTTCGTCTTGAATGGCTCCCTTAAATAAATAAAAATAAAAATAAAAATTAAATAAAACTTCTTTCTTAAGAACTCAACAGAGTAGGGTAAAAAACTATTACGTGTTTGCTTGGCCATGCAAAGAAAACCTTGCCATTTTATTACAATCCTGCCTGTCCCAACATTTCAGGATTGAACCTATGAAATTTTTCCAACAATTCCACTGCATGCTCCAGGTGCTCCAGCGGCTCCCAGCTGTTCTCATCTTCAGAACCACCTTTCGATTTCACAAAATATTGGAGCTCTTGGAGGACTTTATTTTGTCCTCTAACTCTTCTTGTATAGGAGATTATTTCACTCATCACAATTCTTTCCACTTCCCACTCTAAATCACCTTCAATTTCTTCAGGGTCACAGGGTGGCTGTGCCTGTCCAGACTGAATAGAGACTTGGTAGGGTTCAAGCAGCACCACATGAAATACCAGATGGATTTTCCACCAGTCAGGTATTTGGAGTTTGTAGGCTTGTTCACCCCTTTTCTCCAATACTTTGAAAGACCCATAGAGCTTGGGGCTCAACTTTTTTGAGGGCCTTTTCGATCGCATATTTTTGCCATTGAGCATGACTTAGTCCCCCACCATTATGTCAGGTTCCTCTCTAGCTTTTGTATTATAATATCTTGACATGGACTCCCATGTAGATTCTAGCATTTTCTTGGCCTGTCCATGTATATTTTTCATACAGTGCACATAGATGGCTGCACCCGGATTTTGAGCCTTGCGTTCTCTCATCTATTCCATCTGAGGATGGAAGCCACAGTTTGCAAAGAATGGGGTCACTTTATATACATTAGTGGTAGAGTTGTTGTAAGCACACTCTGCCAATAGGAGAAGCTGTTACCAATCGTCCTGATCATAGTTGACAAAGCTTCGTAAGTAACCTTTCAGTACTTGGTTCTTTTGGTTTGTCCGTCGGTCTGAGGGTGATAGGCCATTGACATTCTTCTTTTAATTCCTAGAAGCTTGCACAACAATTCCCAAAATTAACCTTGAAACTTTGCATCCATGTTAGAAATGATTTCCTTGTGTAGTCTATGGAGTTTCTATACTTCTTGGAGGAAGACATTAGCAACGTCTTTTGCAGTCACGTGTTCCTTTAGGCCAACGAAATGTGCCATCTTAGTAAACCAATCTACTATGACCATGATCTGGGTATGTCCCTATGACTCAAGTAGTTGAACAACAAAATCCATTGAGATAGATCTCCATGGTACTTGTAAAGGTTGAAGTAACCGATACCTTGCATGTCTTGGGGATTTATTGTGTGGATACTTGTTACAGGATCTGATGTAATCATTGACTCAGTCTGTTAAACCTTTCCAGTAGAAGTCTTGTGTGACTATTTCCAGAGATTTTTCCTGGCTGAAGTGTCCAGTGACCTTGGAATCATGGCACCAATTCATTATGAGGGTTTGGATGCCTTTGTCTGCTGGGATGAAGAGTTGGTCCTTGTAGTATACCAGTCCATCTTTCAAGGTCCAAAACTTTAGGGGCTCTGTGTCGTCCTTTCTCAATCTTTCTAACTCTTGTCTTCTTGTGACCCACTCTTCATCCTGTTCGGCCGCTTCTTTAACCTTTGCTATGAAGTCGGCATTGAACTTTCTTATTTCTGCTCAGAATTATTTCTACCATACCCTTGCAGCCCCCATGTAGGGACTGGGCGTCATCACGGTATTACGGCCGAGTTGCGTCCCAACACTTTAACAACAATAAACGACACCTTCAGCATAACACCATATACGTCGTCGCTGTCCGTCCGACCGGATGCCGTCTGTAGGTTATATGAGAGGGCACCTTTGGCGACTCACGGAAAGTGACTCGGAGGAATTTGGTTAAGCTTTGAGCAAGTTATGATCCTGTACATTAGCAGTTAAATATTATGGCTGATATATAATGGGACGATTTGGGAAGAAGCTGTTAGTGACTGAATATCGCGAGCCTATGGCACCAAAGGGTAGCCATAAGAGCCTAGCCTCTTGCTTTGAAAGAAGTAGTGCCCCAAGAGGGTCTACTCGAGAATTGGTATGAGAGAGTTTTGCCTGATGAGCTATTGGCTCGATTGCTGGCCAAATGACCTTCATATCTAATGGGCTTTGCGATGCATAAATATGCAATACAATAGCCGTGCTCATTCATTAAAGCTGATCACTTTATATTTTGAGGCAGAACGATTGGTATAGTTGCTATTAGGGCGGCATACTCAAATTAAGTTCAAATAGCAAAGAGATCGAAGACTACCTACTGGTGGAGTGTTCGCACCCTCAGAGCCAAACAGGAGTTCGGAGAGATCGAAGCTGAGCAAGGCAAATATTCTCAGGGTTAGGAGTGTTGGCACTCAGGAAATATAAGAGGTTTTCGACGGAGGTACTTAGATAGTATGGGAGTTGTTTGTAGCCCATGATAACCCAGATGCAGAATATAAATATCGAGGTACTCCCAGCTATTAGAAACATCAAGCAATGGAGAAGAGATCTTATTAATATATTTATTATTTTTACTCTTGAAAAACTTATTACGAGCACAACTATCTGAGCCAACCTTGACAATCTTCGTCTTTACTTTACTTTACCTTACCTTACCTCAAGAAACATACGGCCTAGACCAACACCTACCAACTACAGTTGGGCTACCCCGTAACACTACTTCCAAAGCCAGGGTCAGCCCATTCTGTTATCGCTAAGTCCGCCACTTCTTGGAGCTCTATGTTGTCAATTCTTTTGACAATCATTTGAGCTATCCAGTCCTCCTTTGCAACCTTGTAGTCTGCATTCATCAGGTTGACCATTAAAACCTTTATTTTGTCAGTATAGTCCGCCTCTATTACTTCGGCGCCTATGTATATGCTGTGTCTGAGCACTAATTCACTTTGGAGTGCTATTCACCCATAGGTTCCCTTGGGGAGCCCTACAGCTATTCCCATTGTGATGAGGTCTTGTCCCTTTCCAGTGATGGTTAGCATATCCATGCTATACAAGTCATGTCTGGCTGCACAAGTTGACCCTCTAGTGGGAATCTTTGCATTCTCTGCCAATCTGTGGACTCGGACCCTTTGTGGCTCTGTTCTTCTATCCAAGTCTTCTATTTCTGACATCTGGTCATCTTCTGGCCTAGGATTGAGTTCCATATTGTTTGTGGGTGTTAATATTTTGTCCCCAGGGGTTTTCCATATCATGGAAATTTGTAAGAAGTTTTTAGCCTTCAAAATTGACTGTTCCCTATGGGTAGCTCCCCCTTTAGGATGGTACTCCGGCCATCTACTCAATGTGTCTGGTTTGCCTCCTCTGGCTGCTGGATGGTGAAAAATATGGAAATTAAAATCTGCGAATTTCTGAGTCCATTGAATTTGCCTAGTACTCCATGCCTTTGTGGTAAGGAAGTACTGCAAATTCTGATGATCGGTGTAAATGGTAATGGGGACTTCTGTTCCTGCCAGATAGTGATGCCATTCTTTGAAGGATTCCACAATAGCTAGTAATTCCTTATCATGAACATGGTAGTTCAGTTCAGTGGGTCCAAATTTTTGTGAGTGAAATGCTACTCCGTGTAGTTTTTTCTTCACTAGCTGTGACAAAATAAAGCTGAGTGCAAAATGGCTTGCATCTGTTTCCCTGACTGTTTCCTTCATGGGGTCAAAATGACAGAATTGGTGCAGTCACGAATTGTTCCTTTGGTAACTTGAAGGCTTCATCTTGCTCTCTTCCCCAGGCAAAATCTTTGGAATTTCCCTTTAGAAGCTCTGTGATTGGTTTGCAAATTGCAGAAAAGTCCTTAATAAACCTTCAGTAAATGTTCACAAATCCTCCCAAGATTTGTATTTCTTTTATGCACTTTGGTTGTTTCCATTTTCGCATAGATTCCACCTTTTTCTCACTCATAGAGACTCCTTTAGTTGTTACCACATAGCCTAGAAATTCCACCATAGTGACATGAAAATAAGATTTTGCAATAAAGACTGTCAGTTGATATTCCCTTAGATGGGCTAACACCTTGCAGACTAGCTCAACGTAGCTTGCCTCATCTGCTAAGTAGATGAGAATATCATCCATGTAGGCCACGATGCCGTGATCTAGGAATTCTCGTAAAACTATGTTCATCATTGCCTGGAAGGTAGCTGGACCATTAATAAGTCCAAATGGCATCACTTGGTATTCAAAGTGTTTATAGCGGGTTCAGAAAGCTGTCTTCCATTCGTCTACTTGCTTAATTCTAATCAGGTGGAACCTGGCTTTCAGGTCCCATTTGGTAAAGATGGTTGATCCAACCACTCAGTCTTCTAGCTCCGTCATTAGAGGCAGTGAGTATTGGTTAGATACCATAACCTTATTAAGGCCTCTATAATCGATGCATAGGTGCCAGCCACCATTTAGATTTGGTACAAATAATATTGAAGGTCCATACCAGGCCATACTAGGCCTGATTTTTCCCTGCTCTAATATCTCGTTTAGGTATATATGGAGGGCTTCTAACCGAGAGGTGGAAAGCTTGTAGATTGGTCCCCCAGGGGGGCTTAAACCTTCCTTGAGGTCAATTGCGTTGTCGAATATCCTTCTTGGGGGTAGTTTCTCAGCAGCTGATGGTAGGAAAAGATCTATGTAATCCAGGTATTCTTCTGGTAACCGGCTGATTACCAGTTCTCTGCTTTCATCCATCGAGGTCACCAGACCAATGACTGTTGCATTTGGGTCGTGAGCTACCTCATCATCCCATTGGAACAGTTTGTCCATATCGCACCATGCACCTGTGTTGCAGTGGCTTTGGCATTTCCTAGCCTGTAATTCCTATCTAAGCAGATACATGATGTTAGATGTGGGGTGTTCCTTCAGCCAGCTGTAGGGTATTATCATTCCCCATCTATTTGTAGGTGCCACCTTGCAGGAGACTTCTATAGTGTGGTAGTTTGTCCCTATTTCTATTTTTAAGGACACTGTATATTGTTTTCCACTTGACTTGGCGATGTCGCCCATAAAACCCTTAATTGGGATGTCATTTCTGTGTATTATGTAAGATATATCTAATTCATGTACCAATTTCTCGTTCAGAATGAAAACATTGGCTCCTGCATCTAATAAGATTTGGATTCGATATCATTTTCCCACAACATTGAGCTGTGCATGACCCTCTAGGTGCTCATAAAGAGCATGTTGTGGGGCAATAAGTCTGCACTGCTTGCCTTATGGCTCTGTCTTGATATGTTTTTGCTTTGACATTTTTATAACAAAAATCTGGTATGGACTTCAATGGGCCCGTTCATGCTTAGTGTTACGATCAGCTTATAGATTTTTCCTATTTATGTCTCGCAACAGGTAATGATCCTGTGATTAGATTTGTTTTCTTGGATGGACTTTCTTGCCTTCTATTGTATTCTCCTTTCTTCAAGAATTCTAGTACTTGTTATCTTACGCTACGTCTTAGATATCAAACTTTATTGATACTAAGTGCTTTTTTTTTTATCTCATATATTCATTGTTAAGGTACAAGAATGCGTATGGAGCCATAAGGGCTATGACCAAAACAAAACCTTAATTTCAAAAAACAAAACAAAAGAAATCTCGGCCCCAATCCCCATTCTGACATAAAGTCGAACGCACCACTCACAGTGACTAATCCAAAAGGAAAGTTTATGAGATCCCTAAGCGAACCTAAGAAAGACATAAAGCAAGGAAAGAACTCATGAAACCCCCAAGCAAACTTAAGAGAAACATAAAGCCAGGAAAGATAAAAGAAACAAACAAAAAGAACCGAACAACTAAAAAAAAAGCCATCCTGGAAGTGGGGTGTTGGAGGCGCAGCCCCCAGGTTAAGTGTGGCCAAGCAGAGTCGGCAGATTGGATAGACCAGGTCTTAGCCGATCAACGCCGAGGGGGCAGTGGACAGTGAAGGTGTTCCCTGGTTGGTGACTCGGTGTTGAAGGCCAGACGGGCTGACCTAGGTTGAGGCTAGGCAAAGTGCGAAGCTGGAACAGGCTAGGTGTAGTGTCCCCAAAAGAAGGGGGGCTCACAGTGCAGGGCCTAGGGGGGTAGACCCCCTGAGGCAGGAATGGTCATGGTTGAGGCACGGCGGGCAAGGAGAATTGCCGGACTCGGATTGGGGTGGTAGTAAGGTACCAGCTAAGTAGCCGACCGACCATATTACCGCGTCTCTCATGTAGTCCCTTGTGATATGAGAGATAGCATCACTACTGGAAAGGATCCCAGAGGCAGGAAGGCGAGAGGAAAGTAGCAGTAGGGTGCCAACCGATCATCCATGGGAAAGAGAGGAGGGGAACAGCTCTGAAGGTGGGAGCTACTATTGGTTATTGGGTTCGTGTCTGACTAGGCAGCCTCCTAAGAAAAGGAGAGTGGAGAAATCGACTGTGGCCTGTTGACAAGTTTTCTCCTACTGCGAACCGTTATCCCAGCCATCTGTAGAAAGACCGATAGAGTGGACCCGACTGTAGCGATTGCTAAGCGAAGCGGGGCAGGGGGAGGAAGCCAACATCGTGAGATGATGCCAGCAGGGAAAGTGTGCCCCAAGAGGGTAGACCTCTCGAGGGAAGAAAATAATGGATGCCGAAATGCAAACAAGAGATGGAAAGCATGTTCTCCTACCCCCCCGAGATGGGGGGCAGGAAGAAAAAGTTCGTGATGTTTTCTCAGTATTGAGTCGTTCCCAAATAGGAAATAAATTTCAATGACTGGTGTTGTAGTGGAGACGGAGGATGATTGATACTAAGTCCTTATAGCACTAACTTGTACGTAATCTTGATCTTTCTCTTTTGTTTGTTCGAACTATGCGTAAAGAGCGTAAAGGTGTTTTATTCGTAAAGTAATGGATAGGAAATAACCTAGGTAGTTGCATGAAGAACTAACCATCAGGTCCTACTGACCTTCTTATATAGTTCTTCCAGCAACCTGCTTACAAATCAAATGAGTCACAACTGTTACTCATACACTCATGTAACATATAACCTCATGATCGTACTTGATCATGCGCAAAAGTCCCATGACCTTAAAGGTGTCATGTGCGAAACCTCATGACTCGTATAAACGAAGTCATGCCTCTTAGTACTTAAGACTCATATGTGCACATATGAGTCAACGCTCGACATACCTATCAAATCCAAACATAAACAACTATGACTCACGATTGTGAGTCATGTGAAACCCTATGACGCATATGTGAGTCATAGTATGAAAACATAATATCATATGTGTAACATATGTACATGTTCCGGCAACTGTATACTGGTTACGCTTATGTTTTCCTTTGTTATGTTATTTTGTTTGTTCTTGCTTACGTTGATTGATTGATTGTTTCACTACCAGTATCATTAGGATCCCGGTAACTTGTTTCGTTTTGTATTAGTTATGCTTTTGTACTGGCAAGGTTTTGCCCTAGGGATTCCAAGGGAAGGAATGGTCATGTATACCAGTGGTAGAGATAAGGCTTGGGTGAAGGATTGCCTTGGGCTTTCAGGATTCTGGTAGGATCACAAGATTCCAGTAGTGTGCACTTACCGGTAATGACAGTGGTTGCGGGTTTTCAGGAACCTCTACCTTGGGTGGAGGAAATCATGTATTTAAGACAGGCTTCCTGACTAGCAGGAAATGCCAGACTTCAGACAGAACCTAGATAAGAAATATACTTGGTTGAACGGCGATTCTCTTGCTCCCTTTCCCCTTCGCTTCTTCTAAGACCTTCTTGTCTTTCCCTCTCTAGTCTCCCTTAGGAATCGAATGATAGCTGGCCTACCACCGATCCCTATTGTATTAGTTCATACAGGTTACCACCTGTTACATTTTTTTCGCCTCAGCAGGTAAGTTAACCCTCTGCAGGTACTCACAGGTTCTCAGGACGAGAATACCAGGTAGGATTGATCACCCTTCCTGTATCTTGATAACTAGTTAGAAGCAGGAGTGGCAGGGACAGACACTCCCAGCTCAGGTGCTACATTCACAATTTCAGAACAAAGCGGTCATCGAAGGACCCGGTCCAGAAGGATATCCAGACCACCACACAGTCTAGGGTTTCCCCAGAACCCCTTAGCAACTGACAGCAACTCAGACCCAGAAACCGAAGCTTCAGCACAAGCTGGAAGCGCCTTACAACCAGAGGACCTTAACTCCGACCCAGAGGAAGACCTTACAGTAGAACAGATCCTCCAGCGAGCAGCAAGAGGTCCCAGCCCAGAAACAAGACACAGATCTGGAAGCCTTTTTGGAGCAGTCTTTGGAAGCAGAGTCCAATCCCTGACAGCAAGCCAAGCGGTAAGCCAGTCAGCATCCAGAGAGTGAACTCCACCTCCAGGCCCATTCCTAGAGTCCCCAGCCAAACCAGCCAAACCCGACACACCCGAAGGCAAGGGCAAGCAACCAGAAGGCTTGAGACCCCCGAAAGACCCAGCATCAGCACCAGGAGGAGCAGGAATGGGTGACGCAGCACAAAGACCAGCTGACGATGCAGCACAAAGGCCAAAGATCAAATTTCCCCAACCATCGAAATTCAGTGGGGAAGGAGATGACCTAAAACCAAATGGACTCAAGAAATGGCTGAGAGAAGTAAAGAAGTACCACTCAAAACATGGTATCAATGACGATACAGAGGATGTGATTGATTACTATGGAGCCTATACCGAGAAGCGAGCGCACAACGTATACATGACACGACTTGATGAGCATGATGATACATCCAACCTTGAGACCTTTCGAAACCTATTCAAGCAACTCTTTGAAGCATCTACAAATACGGACGATCTATACCAACAATGGCAGAAGGTATCGCAAACTACAGGAGGAAAACCAGCAAGGATTTCAAAGATTGCTGGAGATCTTGAAGACTTAAGAGCTACCCTCCCCAGAGAATCCGTCTCAGACTACACACAAAGGCACCACTTCTTAGATGCAATGGATTCTCGCCTCAGAAGAAATGTTGAACCACGAATTAGGGAAACAGACACCTGGACTGAGATAGTCCAAGTTGCGGAAAGATATGATGCAACTATGTTCAAAACTGGAGGCTATGGCAGCAGCAGCAGCCACTCCACCAACAGGTCAAACAAACCAAAGAAAGGTTACCAGACCACACAAGCTTCGAGCAGCAAAGTGGCAGGAAAAGGCAAGGCACCAGCAAAGAAGACAACCTATGCAAAGAACAAGAAACCCAGCAAGAAGGAAATGGATCGATCGAAAAAGGAAGGAACTTGCTTCTACTGTGGGGAAGGCGGACACATGGCAAATGAATGCCCCAAGAAAGAAGTTAAAACCAACCATGTTAGGATCACAGAGGATGATACCGACAGCAGTGATGAGGAGTATGAGTTAGGAAGCGACTCAACACAAGAGGTGGATGGACAAGACACTATAAGAACCAAAAGACTACTGTTGGGACACCTAATGACCCTGGCGCGCCCTTCCAAGCCCTCGAATTCAACATGCTAGTAAATGGCAAACAAGCAAGAGTGCTAGCAGATACTGGAACCATCGGCGCAAGCTTGATAAGCAACCAATTTGTCACCACACACAACATCCCTTACCAGCCTCGAAAGTGCCCAGTCACTCTAAAAATGGCAGTCAAAGGATCAAGATCAAGCAGCAATTACAACAGTACCGTCGATATTCAGATAGGGAAGATGAAGATACCAAGAATCGAGATGATGGTCACACCAGTATCAGACTATGATGTCCTACTGAGTATAGATGACCTTGTCAAACTCGGAGCTATGATAGACTGCCGGAAAAACGGTCTATACTTCCCTGACCACCAAGTTAGAGTAAACTGTAATGGACAGTCTACTCAGCCCAGATCAGCAATGGTAAAAGCGGAAAAGGCACCGGATTTCCTAACGATGTTTCCTAAGGTATTTGTCAAAGAAGTACCTACCACCATGCCACCAAGAAGGAACATAGATCACTGGATCCGCCTAAAGGACCCCAACCTCTACCCAAAGATGCCAAACTACAAGATACTGGAAAAGCTCCTACAACCATTCAAAGCATGGATTGAGAAGCAACAAAAAGCAGGAGTTATTTATAGAGCAGAAGCACCTAGTGGATCAAGCATGTTTGTGCAAGGCAAACCAAATGGCGGCATAAGACCACTAGCAGATCTGCGGCAAAGGAACCTAAACACAATTAAGGACCACTCACCGATACCTAACCAGCAGGTAATAATCAATGCTGTTGGAAGAGCGAAATATAGAAGCAAGATAGACCTCAGTGATGCCTATTTTCAGACCAGAGTTCACCCAGATGACGAGAAATACAACACTATCAAGACACTCTTTGGAGCGTTTGTATGCAGAGTAATGCTGCAAGGAGATACAAATGCCCCAGCTACATTCATGACGGTTATGGAAGACACCCTTTCAGATGAACGAGGCATTTTCGTTTGGGTCAACATTGATGATATCCTTATATTTAGTGACACATACCAGGACCATGTGGAACATATCAAAACGGTCTGCAGGAGGCTAGAGCAGGCAAAACTATATGCAAACCCGAAAAAGAGCATGTTCTTCGCAAAAGAACTGGATATATTGGGCCACATAATCGATGACAATGGCATACATCCAGCACCGGACATAATAAGGACAGTCAAGGACTGGACCAGACCCAAGAATAAGAAGGAACTTCAGTGATTTAATGGAATGGTAAATTATATCTCACAGTTCCTACCTCACATTGCTACTATTACTGCCCCACTTACAGCACTTACCGGCGATGCGGAATGGCTTTGGACCGACCTGCAGGAAGCTGCATTCCAGGCAGTTAAAAGGGCGGTAGAAGAACACCAGGTCTTGCGACCGATCAATTATTCTAAACCAGATATGATATTGCTATTTACCAATGCATCTCCCACCGGAACTGGTGCACAGGTAGGACAAGGAGCAACCAGGGAAGAAGCTAGACCGGCAGCATTCCATAGCCGGAAATTAACACCCTCCCAAAGCAACTATCCCACACATCAACACGAGGCTCTAGCGATCGTCGAGGCTGTGGAAGCCTTTGCACACCTGTTGTCACACACCAAATTCACTATAGTTACTGACCATGAAAGTCTAACTAAACTCATGACCCAGAAGAATCTAAGCGACCGGCAGCAAAGATGGCTAATGCACCTGAGCCACTTTGATTTCTCTATCCAATATATGCCAGGAGCAAAGAATTTCTTAGCAGACTACCTATCGAGAATTCATGAAGATGGATCTTCACCTTATGATATAATCCTCCAAGATCCCACATCCGAAAATCATGATACCCAGATCACACCAGACACTAAAGCATCAGAAATTCGAACCAACTACACCTCCTCAGCATGCTGCAGCTTAGAATCTGATAGTGACATGTACTCTTCAGCAGCAAGCCAACACTCTCCAACCCTCACCTCGCAAGACTCAATACTCAGGGCCAGCCCTGATTATATGTTAAACACAACTCAAGCCAATGCACTTACCTGATCCCAGAAACGAAAGGACAGCAACTGAAGCCCTCTCAGGAGCGAGGCCAGCACCGATAGTTCCATCACCAAAGGCAACTCCTGGGGGGATGAAGTCACACTTCCGAAGCTATCCAAGAAGAAAGCAGCGCCCTCGGCAACCTCCTGGACAGCATGCTATGATGACGAATGTGAAATTCACAAATCTGATAAGGAAGGAGCAAGTTACTTTCCTAAGGATCCCAAGAAGCGGAAGCAGAGTAAGAAGGACAAGGGAAAGAAACCTGCAAGCGCAATCATTTCCTCCTCTCCAGCGAGCACCCCACCGCTCACTACATAGCCTTCTCCCTCTCTCCCCCATCCCCTTGCCAGGTTCATAGCGGACCAGGAAAGATTAGCGGATAAATTGATACTTGATCAGTTGCCAGATGCCTCCTCAGCTTCCTCTTCTTCACCCCTATACAGCGAACCCTTCTGGAGTAACCGAGAAGCTGAGAAAGCGAACACCTTCCTAGGTACAATCCACACAACACTCATGGGTGATTTCCGCCCTAAGATCATTGCAGCACTTAAGCTTGACCCACTCTCTGCCACAGTCCAGGAGACCGGCAACAAACTACACTATTCTGTTCAGGATAGCCTACTTATTGTGCAGAATACCAACAGGTATTCCAACCTCTATATCCCTCTGGGACCTTTGGAAACGGGAGTATCCCTCCGGGATTTTATTCTCAAAACAGTTCATGAAGGCCTTGGGCATTTCTCAGCACATAAAAGCTACCAATATGCAGCTTGTTTCTTTTGGTGGCCACAGATGCGGCAGGATTTCATGGCCGATTGTCGCTCCTGTGACCAATGTCAGATCAACAATGAACCAACTACCCTCCCAGCAGGACGATCCCTCACACTCCCAGAGCCAGATGAAGCATACCAGTCTTTGGCTATCGATTTTGCGGGACCCTTGACCAAATCGAACAAACACAATACTATCATGGTTATCATGGACCGGTTCACATCTTACACCCACCTTGTCCCTCTAGGAGACCTTGCCATCTCCGAAAAGACATTCAAAAAGCTTCAAAGTACCATCTTTGATGTTCATGGCCTTCCGCTCAGCATAATACTCGATCAGGACTCCCGGTTTACCTCTAGGTTTTGGTCTCAGATGATGAAATCATTGGGAATCCATGTCTGGATGGCCACCCAATACCATCACCAAACCAACGGCCAAGTGGAGCGCAGGATTCGCATCCTCAAGCAAATGATGAGGAACTTTGTCAACAAAAGGCAGAACAACTGGTCGCAGGCTCTCCTCTCTATAGCGGCAGCTATGAATGGCACACCCCATGAATCCTTGGGTATCTCACCCTACCAGGCCCTCTATGGACGGCCATGGAAAATCTTTAACCCTGTTCAACGATCAGCCAGCAAAGTACCAGCAGTTGATGATATTTTGAATACCCATGAAGCAACAAGAATGGAAGTGGATATGGCACGGAAGCATGCAACATTCAGGCAAACAGTACAAGCAGACAAGCTGTGAAAACCCCAGAAACACCCCTTCAAGATTGGAACCAGAGTATTGGTTAGACGACGACCCTATACCTCTACACCAGGACGATCGAGGAAGCTAGAACCCCGATGGTTTGGACCCTTCAATGTACTGGAACATGACGTCTATACCGACAACTACAAGCTTGAATTACCCCGACGGATGGAGCGGCAAAAACCTTTCTTTCATGTATCTTCCCTCAAGGAATACCTCGAAAATGACTCAGACAGATTTGCATCTCGAAGGATGGACAGGCCTGCACCTATCATCATTGACAATGCAGAAGAATGGAAAGCAGAACAGATCCTCGACTACAGACGCCAGAACAACAGGGACGAGTTCCTGGTGCACTGGAAAGGATACGAAAGAACTGACGACTCTTGGGAACCCATCGAGCACCTGGAGAACTCCTTGGGAATCATCCAAGAATACTGGACTACAAACCACCCAGTGGCCCCCTTACCTAAGATCAATTCACACTATGTTAGAATGGTTTGGGAACCAATGGAAGTTTCGGAGACCCCCTGTGCAGCTGGACCTGTACCTGACGAATTTTGGGAACCTTATGATGATGAGGAATATGACTCTAGCTATTCGGAATTTCACTACTTCAGTACCGATGATGACTCCCTCCTTTGGCACATGGATAGGAACGAGCAGGAGGACTTGGACTAGAGTATGTGGTGTTTTAAATTGGGGGAATGTAACATGTGTACATGTTCTGGCAACTGTATACTGGTTACGCTTATGTTTTCCTTTGTTATGTTATTTCGTTTGTTCTTGCTTATGTTGATTGATTGATTGTTTCACTACCGGTATTATTAGGATTCCGGTAACTTGTTTTGTTTTGTATTAGTTATGCTTTTGTACTGGCAAGGTTTTGCCCTAGGGATTCCAAGGGAAGGAATGGTCATGTATACCGGCGGTAGAGATAAGGCTTGGGTGAAGGATTGCCTTGGGCTTTCAGGATTCCGGTAGGATCACAAGATTCCGGTAGTGTGCACTTACCGGTAATGACAGTGGTTGCGGGTTTTCAGGAACCTCTACCTTGGGTGGAGGAAATCATGTATTTAAGACAGGCTTCCTGACTAGCAGGAAATGCCAGACTTCAGACAGAACCTAGATAAGAAATATACTTGGTTGAACGGCGATTCTCTTGCTCCCTTTCCCCTTCACTTCTTCTAAGACCTTCTTGTCTTTCCCTCTCTAGTCTCCCTTAGGAATCGAACGATAGCTGGCCTACCGCCGATCCCTATTGTATTAGTTTATACAGGTTACCACCTGTTACAATATGACTCAACTGAGTCATGTATGAAAAACCTTTAACAAATGAAATACTATGACATATTATCGTATGTCATGTGAAACGATTACAAACCATGCCTAGTTTGTAATACTTAGTGAGGGTATGAGAACCTTTCTTGAGCACAATTTTTGTCTGGATGAATATGTTGACCTGGCATACCTAGGTACTTGAGATCTTTGGTGTGCTTGGATGAGTATTCAGTACAAGAAGTCAATAGTACTATGGTGTACCTTAGTATATTCTTCAATTTTTGTACAGATGCTCCCCGTAGGGTGTACAAAAGATGATGATTGCCTTGGGACAAAAGATAAGACCTCCTGGTCCCAAGTTAAAACGTGTACTGAGCCAAGTCATGTTGGTACTAAGGTATAATTGGTGTAGGCATTAACTATTTTATTCTTACAGTTTTGTATAGTTGGTTATAGTGTGTGTAAAGCTTTTGAGTTTACTATAATGCCCATGTTATTTTGACCAATCAGGTCTCCTTAAGTAAACCGACAAGAATAGAATATTTTTTCAGTTATTAGCCAACCCACTACTAGCAGTCTTTACCCCCTGCCGAGGGGTTCCTGAATATAACCTGACCAGTAGAATTTTGTTATGATAAAGCGGGAGTACAATCCACCAGCACTTATCAGTGTGGGCTAAGATTCAAGTCTGTTGGGCTGTAAGCCCCCATTGCGAATTTGTACAAGACCACAAGTACCCATACGCCATTACTGTATGGTGCCAAAACCATTCCCTGTCTACTCCACCCCTTTGCCTGCTTAAGCTTATGCACAGACCCAAATCAGTATCAGGTGTAACCCTGCCAATTAGACAGTGACCAGTTCAATGCTCTTCAGCTGAGAAGAGGGTGTGTAGACCTTGAAAGAATTCCTCTCAGTTGGACCCTGTGTCGGATAGTTCCCAGAGTTGTGGGTGTAGCCTTATCATTGCCACATGACCAATCTGCAGCCGTCTTTCTTGGGGGACCCATACCTCCAACTGAGTATTCTGTCTCTTTGGTAGCTTGCATTGTATCATAGAGCTACACTGCTAAGTCATTGACATATTATATCAAATGATTGCCATTTTATCATATGGTAGCACCAGATTCATGTTGTCATTTATATTTTACCTAGGCAAAATGTGAGAAGAAATTAAATTGTTTGAAATTATTTTCAAGCAATATCATATGACAGAATATGGAATGAGAATATTGGGGTGTAGGAATACTAATATGTTATAAAAGAATTATTACATAACTTTACACTAAAAAAAGAAAAAGATACTGAATAATATAGTCATATCATGTCTATCTAATCATATATGTACTGCACAGTTCTTAGTAAGTATATGATCTCAGTGTACAATCTACTCCAGCCTCTCTCTGAGTCTTTCTTGCTTGCTTTTGCTCAAACCTCTATGCCCAACAATAATGAGGCATCCCTGGCAAGTCAGGTGGAAGAAAAGGAAGAAAGAAAGGAAAATATTATTGTCAATATACCTGCAGGAGTGACCAAAGTACTCGAGGTCTCAAGTGGGACCTTACTAGTATATGAGTACTAATGTTTTCATATTTTCCCATCTTGGTTTTACATTGACCAATTATAGCTCAAGACATCATTCCTCCATGCTACTTGCACGGCTAAGTTGAAGCTGGGCTCCTTCTTTCAGTAGTTATCAACCAATGAATGATAGGCCTACACTTAACCAGATTATTAAGATACAAATACAGTACAGATAGAGATTCAACTACCTTCTGTTGGTGCTGATGGGCTTGTTTTATTTGGTGCTTAGTGTGCTTGTCCATTTTCTACCAAACCTATCAAGGAGAATAACTCTTTAGACTCGGAGCCTTTCATGAAATGCCTGACCCTTGTAATTAGATGATACCTCCTGGAGTGCCAGCAATTCCTTATATGTATTTACTAGGATCACCTTTACTCTATTGATAGTTTGCCTACTTGCACCCACTATCTATGTGGTGTGCTGACTTCTACTTTCTACATTCTACAGTATATCAAAATTACATCATATATCATGGAAGTCTGCTCCACTCTTATTACTCTGTTGATCACTGCAGAAACGAGGTGCCTAGCTTCAATTCGGCCCTATGAGTATCAAAATATATTCAGACTGTATATTAAGTGCTAGTATATTATTCCCGTTGATGTAGTATTTGAGTTTATAACTTAAAAGTATTTACTATATATATTGGCGTACCATTATGTTTCCAAATCTGTGCTGAGCTTTTTTCTCTCTCCTCAATCTGACTATCTTGAACATATGCTGGCCCACAATCTATCCTACATAAATGCTGTACATTTAGTAAATTAATACTAGACAAATCAGAATTAATACTCAAACTTGGCTGGCTATCTTGGCCAAGTTGTGGTTGTAATACTAACAATCCTCCAAGAAGTGCCTGCTCAAACCTATGTATAAAATATTGTAGTACTGCCAACTCTTTAGAAATGAATGAGGTAACATCTTCACTACCAATCCTCATAATTCTTATAAGAAAACTATGTACTCTGTAGTGCTTATGATTATATAATACAAATGAAGTACCAGCAGTAATGTTTCCTCGTTTGGTACACATTTTATCCTGTAAACTAATTTTATTACAATAAAATAAATTCCCATAAGTATTCTTTATCTATTGAGAAACCAAAGCAAAGAGTTTAGGAGACATCTGTGATTGTATTCTGAGAGTAGAAGGGGTATGGAGTAGTTTTTTAGTGGGGTTATCCAATAGTTCTTTTTTTCCAAACTTAAATAAAGAAACAGGTAATGGTCTTTGAAACATTTCCTTTAAAGCTGGTCCACAGGTAGTAAGTAAATTTGTTATAGGATCTACCCAACAACCATCTTGAATGACAAATTTGAATCCCTCAAAGGAAGCAAAGTGGTAAGCAAGGTCCTTACTTGCAGCCTGATGATTGCTGTATTCTAATTGGAGCCTAATAGTTGAGTTCATTGCTTCTTCCTCTTCAACATGACTGTTGGCCAGTACTCCAAATCTCTCAATCCAGTATGATGAATGATTTAGGAGATGATATTTTGGCTTATTAGATGGTGATGATATTGGTGGTTTATTTATTCACTGATTTTCTCTACCATAAAAATCTCCTCAAGTCTGTCCTGTTGGGAGTTTAAACTCTACCGAATCTTGAATTCCACTCATCATATCGACGATGTATATATCAAGCTGGTCGGTTCAGTGTGGAAGGTTGGAAATCGATGATTAGTAAACAAGTAGGTTGAGCTTACTTACAGTAACTACCAAATTGGTGAGAATAGTTTCCTCAGTAGTACCATCATTGTTTGGTATTCCAGTGAATTCTCTATTTCTTCTGTGATTGCCATATAGCCATGCATCAGTCCTTGGTTGGAGGAATTGTAAGCAAATAAATGGTTCAACGTGGGCAAATAATTTGCAATCTTTGCCAACAAATGATCCATGCCAGTTCACAACTCGACGCCCTGTAATAGTCTCAGAGAAGCCATCCCAAGAAAGGGAGTCGATAAATAGTTTTAACTCTGGGTTGTATTTTTTAACCAATTTTGAATTAAGAAAAGTGTAACATGTGTACATGTTCCGGCAACTGTATACTGGTTACGCTTATGTTTTCCTTTGTTATGTTATGTTGTTTGTTTTTGCTTTGATTGATTGATTGTTTCACTACCGGTATCACTAGGATTCCGGTAACATGTTATGTTTGTTTTAGTTATGCTTTTGTATCGGCAAGATTGTGCCCTAGGGATTCCAAGGGAAGGAATGGTCATGTATACCGGCGGTAGAGATAGGGCTTCGGTGAAGGATTGCCTTGGGCTTTCAGGACTCCGGTAGGATCACAAGATTCCGGTAGTGTGCACTTACTGGTAATGACAGTGGTTGCGGGTTTTCAGGAACCTCTACCTTGGGTGGAGGAAATCATGTATTTAAGACAGGCTTCCTGACTAGCAGGAAATGCCAGACTTCAGACAGAACCTAGATAAGAAATATACTTGGTTGAATGGCGATTCTCTTGCTCCCTTTCCCCTTCGCTTCTTCTAAGACCTTCTTGTCTTTACCTCTCTAGTCTCCCTTAGGAATCGAACGATAGCTGGCCTACCACCGATCCCTATTGTATTAGTTCATACAGGTTACCACCTGTTACATTATTTTCGCCTCAGCAGGTAAGTTAACCCTCTGCAGGTACTCACAGGTTCTCAGGACGAGAATACCAGGTAGGATTGATCACCCTTCCTGTATCTTGATAACTAGTTAGAAGCAGGAGCGGCAGGGACAGACACTCCCGGCTCAGGTGCTACATTCACAATTTCAGAACAAAGCTGTCATCAAAGGACCAGGTCCGGAAGGATATCCAGACCACCACATAGGCTAGGGTTCCCCCAGAACCCATTAGCAACTGACAGCAACTCAGATTCAGAAACCGAAGCTTCAGCAAAAGCTGGAAGTGCCCTACAACCAGAAGACCTTGATTCCGACCCAGAGGAGGACCTAACTGTAGAACAGATCCTCCAGCAAGCAGCAAGAGGTCCCAGCCCAGAAACAAGACACAGATCCGGAAGCCTCTTCAGAGCAGTCTTTGGAAGCAGAGTACAATCTCAGACGGTAAGTCAAGCAGTAAGCCAGTCAGCATCCAGAGAGGGAACTCCAACTCCAGGAGCATTCCCGGAATCCCCAGCCAAACCAGCCAAACCCGAGACACCTGAAGGCAAGGGCAAGCAGCCAGAAGGTTCAAGACCTCCGGAAGACCCAGCATCACCACCAGGAGGAGCAGGAATGGGCGACGCAGCACAAAGACCTGCCGACGAAGCAGCACAAAGGCCAAAAATCAAATGGCCCCAACCATCAAAGTTCAGTGGGGAAGGAGATGACCTCAAACCAAACGGACTCAAGAAATGGCTCAGAGAAGTAAAGAAGTACCTCTCAAAGCATAACATCAATGACGATACACAAGATATGGTTGATTACTATGGAGCCTATACTGAGAAGCGAGCACACAATGCATACATGATACTACTCGATGAGCATGATGCTACACCAAATCTTGAGACCTTTTGAAACCGATTCAAGCAACTCTTTGAAGCATCTACAAATACAGATGACCTATACCAGCAATGGCAGAAGGTATCACAAACTACAGGAGGAAAACCAGCAAGGATATCGAAGATTGCTGGAGAACTAGAAGACTTAAGAGCTACCCTCCCAAGAGAATCGGTATCCAACTACACACAAAGGCAACGGTTCTTAGATGTAATGGATTCTCGCCTCAGAAGAAATGTTGAACCCCAGATCTGGGAAACAGATACCTGAACCCAGATAGTACAGATCGCAGAGAGATATGATGTAACTATGTACAAAACAGGAGGCTATGGCAGCAGCGGTGGCCCATCAACCAACAAGTCAAACAAACCAAAGAAAGACTATCAACCTGCACAAGCATCGAGCAGCAAAGCAGCAGGAAAAGGCAAGGCACCAGCGAAGAAAACAACCTATACCAAGAACAAGAAACCTAGCAAGAAGGAAATGGATTGATGGAAAAAGAAAGGAGCATGCTTCTACTGTGGGGAAGGTGGACATATGGCAAATGAATGCCCCAAGAAAGAAGTCAAAACCAACCATGTCAGGATCATAGAGGACGATACTGACAGCAGTGATGAGGAGTATGAGTTAGAAAGTGACTCTACTCAAGAGGTGGATGGACAAGACACTATAAGGACCTACAAGACTACTGTTGGGACACCTGAAGACCATGGCGCACCCTTCCAAGCCCTCCAATTCAACATGCTAGTGAATGGCAAACAAGCAAGAGTGCTAGCAGATACAGGAACCATCGGCGGAAGCTTGATAAGCAACCAATTTGTCACCACACACAACATCCCTTACCAGCCTTGAAAGTGCCCTGTCACTCTGAAAATGGCAGTCAAAGGGTCGAGATCAAGCAGCAATTACAACAGTACCATCGATATTCAGATAGGGAAGATGAAGATACTGAAAATCGAGATGATGGTCACACCAGTATCAGACTATGATGTCCTACTCAGTATGGATGACCTTGTCAAACTCGGAGCAATGATAGACTGCAGGAAAAACAGCCTATACTTTCCTGACCACAAGGTGAGAGTAAACTGTAACAGACAGTCTACTCAGCCCAGATCTGCGATGGCAAAAGCAGAAAAGGTACCGGATTTCCTGACGATGTTCCCAAAGGTATTTGTCAAAGAAGTACCTACCACCATGCCACCAAGAAGGAACATAGACCACCGGATCCGCCTAAAGGATCCCAACCTTTACCCAAAAATGCCAAACTACAAGACACCAGAAAAACTCCTACCACCATTCAAAGCATGGATTGAGAAGCAACAAAAAGCAGGAGTTATTTACAGAGCAGAAGCACCTGGTGGATCGAGCATGTTTGTACAAGGCAAACCAAATGGCAGTATAAGACCACTAGCAGATCTGCGGCAAAGGAATCTAAATACAATAAAGGACTACTCACCGATACCCAACCAGCAGGTAATAATCAATGCGGTTAGAAGAGCGAAATATAGAAGCAAAATAGACCTCAGCGATGCCTATTTTCAGACAAGAGTTCACCCAGATGATGAGAAATACAACACTATCAAGACACCCTTTGGAGCATTTGTATGCAGAGTAATGCTGCAAGGAGATACAAACGCCCCAGCCACATTTATGAGGGTTATGGAAGACACCCTCTCAGATGAACTAGGCATTTTTGTTTGGGTTTATATTGATGATATCCTTATATTTAGTGACACATACCAGGACCATGTGGAACATATCAAAACAGTCTGCAGAAAGCTAGAGGTGGCGAAGCTATATGCAAACCCAAAAAAGAGCATCTTCTTTGCAAAGGAACTGGATATATTGGGCCACATAATTGATGATAATGGCATACATCCAGCACCGGAAAAAATAAGGACTGTTAAGGACTGGACCAGACCAAAGAATAAGAAAGAGCTTCAGCGATTTAATGGAATGGTTAATTATATCTCCCAGTTCCTACCCCACATCGCTACCATTACTGCACCACTTACAGCTCTTACCGTCGATGCGGAATGGCTTTGGACCGACCTGCAGGAAGCTGCATTCCAGGCGGTTAAAAAAGCGGCAGAAGAACACCAGGTCTTGCGGCCGATCGATTATTCCAAACCAGATATGATATGGCTGTTTACCGATGCATCTCCCACCGGAACTAGTGCATGGGTAGGACAAGGAACAACCAGAGAAGAGGCTAGACCAGCAGCATTCCATAGCCGGAAATTGACACCCTTCCAAAGTAACTATCCCACACATCAACAGGAGGCTCTTGCAATCGTTGAGGCTGTGGAAGCCTTTGCACACCTGTTGTCACACACCAAATTCACTATAGTTACCAACCATGAAAGTCTAACTAAACTTATGACCCAAAAGAACCTAAGCGACCGGCAGCAAAGATGGTTAATGCACCTTAGCCGCTTTGACTTTTCTATTCAATATATGCCAGGAGCAAAGAATTTCTTAGCAGACTACCTATCGAGAATTCATGAAGATGGATCTTCATCTTATGATATAATCCTCCAAGATCCCTCTTCCGAAAACCATGATACCCAGATCACTCCAAACACCAGAGCATCAGAAATCCACACCAACTACACCTCTTCAGCATCCTACAGCTTAGAATCTGATAGCGACATGAACTCTTCAGCAGCAAACCGACACTCTCCAACCCTCACCTCACGAGATTCAATACTCAGGGCCAGCCCTGATTATATGTTGAACACCATTCAAGCCAATGCAGTCACCCGATCCCAGAAACGAAAGGAAAGCAACAGAAACCCTCCCAAGAGCGAGACCAGCATTGATAGTTCCATCACCAAAGGCAACTCCTGGGGAGATAGAGTCACACTTCCCAAGCTGTCCAAAAAGAAAGCAGCACATGCGGCATCTACCTGGACAGCATGCTATGACGATGAATGCGAAGTACACAAATCTGATAAGGAAGGAGCAAATTACTTTCCCCGGGATCTCAAGAAACGAAAGCAAAGTAAGAAGGGCAAGGGAAAGAAACATGCAAACGAAATCATTTCCTCCTCGCCTGCAAGCTCCCCTCCACTTACCACATGGCCTTCTCACTCTCTCCCCCATCCCCCTCTCAGATTCTTAACAGACCAGGAAATGTTGGCGGATAAATTGATACTAGATCAGTTGCCAGACACCTCCCCAGCTTCCTCTTCTTCACCCCTCTACAGTGAGCCTTTCTGGAGTTACCAGGAAACCGAAAAAGCAAACACCTTCTTAGGTACAATCCACACAACACTCATGGGCGAATTCCGCTCGAAGGTCATTGCAGCACTTAAGCTTGAACCCCTCTTTGCTAGAGTCCAGGAGACCGGCAACAAACTGCACTATTCCATTCAAGATGGCCTTCTAATTGCACAAAATACCAATGGGTATTATAACCTTTATATCCCTGTGGGACCTTTGGAAAGGGGAGTATCCCTTTGGGATTTTATTCTCAAAACAGTTCATGAAGGCCTTGGACATTTCTCAGCCCATAAAAGCTACCGATATGCAGCCTGTTTCTTTTGGTGGCCACAGATGCGGCAGGATTTCATGGCTTATTGTCGCTCCTGTGACCAATGTCAGATCAACAATGAACCAACTACCGTCCCAGCAGGACAATCCCTCACACTCCCAGAGCCAGATGAGGCATACCAGTCCTTGGCTATCGATCTTGCTGGACCCTTCACCAAATCAAACAAATACAATACCATCATGGTTATCATGGACCAATTCACATCATATACCCACTTGGTCCCCCTTGGAGACCAGGCCACCTCTGAGAAGACATTCAAAAAGCTTCAAAGTACCATCTTTGATGTTCATGGCCTTCCACTCAGCATAATACTCGACCAGGACTCCCAGTTTACCTCTAAGTTTTGGTCTCAAATGATGAAATCATTGGGAATTCAGGTCTGGATGGCCACCCAATACCATCACCAAACCAATAGCCAAGTGGAGTGCAGGATTCGCACACTTAAGCAAATGATGAGGAACTTTGTCAACAAAAGGCAAAACAACTGGTCCCAGGCTCTCCCCTCTATAGCAGCAGCGATGAATGGCGCACCCCATGAATCCTTGGGTATCTCACCCTACCAGGCCCTATATGGACGGCCATGGAAAATCTTTAACCCTGTCCAACAATCAGCCAGCAAGGTACTGGCTGTTGATGAAATATTGAATACCCATGAAGCAATGAGAATGGAAGTAGATATGGCATGGAAGCATGCCACATTCAGGCAAACAGTACAAGCAGACAAGCGGCGCAAACCCCAGAAACACCCCTTCGAGATAGGAACCAGAGTATTGGTTGGAGGGCGGCCCTACACCTCTATACCTGGACGATCGAAGAAGCTAGAACCCTGGTGGTTTGGACCGTTCAAGGTACTGGAATATGACGTCTATACCAACAACTACAAGCTTGAATTGTACCAGCGAATGGAGCGACAGAAACCCTTCTTCTGCATATATTCCCTCAAGGAATACCTCGAAAATGACCCAAATAGATTCGCATCTCGAAGGATGGAAAGGCCAGCACCTATCATCATTGACAACGCAGAAGAATGGGAAGCGGAACAGATCCTTGACTACAGATGCCAGAACAACAGGGACGAATTCCTGGTACACTGGAAAGGATATGAAAGGACTGACGACTCTTGGGAACCCATCGAGAACTTGGAAAACTCCTTGGAAATCATCCAAGAACACTGGACTACAAACCACCCAGCAGCGCCCCTACCTAAGAACAATTCACATTATGTTAGAACAGTTTGGGAACCAATGGAAGTATCGGAGACCCCCTGTGCAGCTGGACCTGTACCTGATGAATTTTGGGAACCTTATGACGATGAGGAATATGACTCTAGCTATTCAGAGTTTGACTACTTCAGTACCGATGATGACGCCCTCCTTTGGCACATGGATGGGAACGAGCAGGAGGACTTGGCATGGAGTATGTAGTGTTTTAGATTGGGGGAATGTAACATGTGTACATGTTCCGGCAACTGTATACTGGTTACGCTTATGTTTTCCTTTGTTATGTTATGTTGTTTGTTTTTGCTTTGATTGATTGATTGTTTCACTACCGGTATCACTAGGATTCCGGTAACATGTTATGTTTGTTTTAGTTATGCTTTTGTATCGGCAAGATTGTGCCCTAGGGATTCCAAGGGAAGGAATGGTCATGTATACTGGCGGTAGAGATAGTGCTTCGGTGAAGGATTGCCTTGGGCTTTCAGGACTCCAGTAGGATCACAAGATTCCGGTAGTGTGCACTTACCAGTAATGACAGTGGTTGCGGGTTTTCAGGAGCCTCTACCTTGGGTGGAGGAAATCATGTATTTAAGACAGGCTTCCTGACTAGCAGGAAACGCCAGACTTCAGACAGAACCTAGATAAGAAATATACTTGGTTGAACGGCGATTCTCTTGCTCCCTTTCCCCTTCGCTTCTTCTAAGACCTTCTTGTCTTTACCTCTCTAGTCTCCCTTAGGAATCGAACGATAGCTGGCCTACCACTGATCCCTATTGTATTAGTTCATACAGGTTACCACCTGTTACAAAAAGCTTGAGTAATATGCTTTGGTGGACCAAGGACCCAGGTGTGAAGGCATTCAAATGGTTGGTCAAGATGTGGATCGAATCTCAGTGCCTCATATAATGGACTGATTTGGCAGGTAAGACCAGTACCTAGTTTTATACCTTGGGTATTTGGTAGGTTGAATTGGTAGTCTTTACTCCAAGCATTAAGTAATTCGATCATGCATGCCTTGTTGCGAAATGGGACAACTGTCCAGTTTTGGATATTTGTGCTAGTATTGGTAGGCTTTTTCTTATTCAAAAGTCAAGCACAACATGGGGAATCTGATTTCCATCAATGGTTTGCTAATGTTGAAGATGCAGGGTTGTCTCCCTTTATCATAAGTAGTGAACCTGTAATTATGACACTATTTTTGTTATTTGCATCATAACCTATGATACCTCGTTGAAGCTGCTTGGTTTCATTCATCATAGGATCCAAAAGTGATACACCACTAATGTCTTTAGCAACACTCAAAATCCGAAGCCCATTTTTCCCCTTTTGATTCTCATTCTATGATGAATTAGCACAAGTTATGTATAAAAAGCCTAAGCATGATTATAGAAGGGATCATATAAGTGAGTACTTACTTGGTTATGTAGTCCAGGGAAAGATAACAATATAACTTCATGGGGGTTCCACTTTTTTGTCTGATTCCCACTCATTCCATCTTGCCATAGAGCTATATTGACCAGCTGTAGTGGAATGTTACTGCCAATAACCTGTTGTATCAGTTTTGATGCTGGAACTGGAAATAACTGAGCCAGTTCATCATTTGTTATCAGCTCAAACTGAGCTGTAGGATTGACTTCTGGTGTGGGGGTGATGGAATTATTGGCAGAAAGGCAGGCAATTGTAACACATTTATGAGGTGGGAGATAGATATTAGTAGGCTGATAACATTGAATAAGCAGTTTGGATGAATATAATGGTAAATCAGGCTGGTGTAATGACTCTGTATTTATAGGTGCAAGGAATACATGGTAGTTGATTTGTTTTAAAGGTAAAACCTTTAAATGTATAGTTACTATACTATCTTGAATAACTTCAACCTGTCCACAAACTGTACCAAATACTGTGAGTGTAGGAGGTATATGCAAGGCTGAAAAGTGCAGCTCAACAACCCCACCAAACCAAACTCTTTGTCCATCTCCATGTATATAAAGTGAAGACTGTAAGCTAGGAATTGTACACCACTTTGTCCCTGTCCATGGTTCATTGTACAGTCGTGACATATCCTGATTTGTTCCAGTGAGGGAAATATTCAGTTCTAAATTTGTGAAGATTTTATTTCCTCCCATTCATGATGACTCAGATAAACACTCTAATACAACCTGACCAATTTGTTGAATTCGTGATGCTGATTCTGGCTGTGCCATCTCTATCCTTACAAGATCACAAATGCTGATATAGTATTATGGATGGGGAGTTTTTGTTTTGGAATCAAAATGGAGAACCTCTGGTGATGGTATTTTAGACTTATATTGTTTGATAGTAGACAGAGATGGAAGAGGCTGATCAGTCAATTCTCCAAGAATAAACCATATAAGATTGAGCTGTGAGTCACTAAAAATTGGATCCTGACTCACAACCAAGGAGTATAGTAGTGCATATACCTTAGAAGGAAAAGGATGCCAGGGACTATTGTGAGCTTGTGAATGATGAGTATTGGTATGCTGTGGTAAGAATTGAAACCATGGGCTTCCTGACTCCCAGGAATTATTCTTGTTTCTAAGAGTTTCACCATCAATATCATATCGTGCTAATTGTTGCTCATTACTAACAACATTTTTAAGGTCATCTGAATTTATTGAGTAGGTATTATCATTCCATTGGTCATTGATATATTCAATGTTATCAGGAAGTAACCCTGAGGCTAGTCAGTTGATCAAGTTTTCTGAATCAGATTCGTCAAAGAACAGAGGTGCTTTTTCGGGGATACTCCTGAGCTTAGACCAAGGTTGATACTCACCAGATTCAGTTTGTATACTTGGATCTAACTCCAGAACCGGAATCATAGCCTAAGAGGTTTGGAATTGTGAATGATTAGGTATAAGTGGAGATTCGGGTGCTGTAATCCAAGGTTCTCTATCAGGCTCGATGTTCCTGAATTCTGCATCTTGTTTTCTTTGTGCTTGAACTGAAGTACTACTCTCTGGATTCCCAAGCATTGTCTCCCATGGAGGAGAATTGTGTCTTGATGGTATTAATCTGTATTTCAAGACTAAAGCATGGTAGGATAAACGTTGACAGCCATTTTTGTCTGAGCTTAGATATGCTTCAACCTTTGTATTCAGGTCATAAATTCGGTAGAGAGTTACCAATTGATCAATTTTGAAGTTATGTCCTAGAAGATGTACTGATTCGTTACTTTGAAAATGCTTTTCGGTAATGCAATGTTTCACAAAGCTATCAATCCTGAGATATGGTATATTGTTGGCACATACAGGGCAGATCAGGGAAAAGTCCATTACTTTGGAAGTTGTTCTCCTAGGACTGTTATTAGTGAAATAAATACAGATTTCCTGTTATATCTTGTAATATAGTTTGAAAGTGAAAGAGAAAGATATATTTACCTTATAAGAAAGGCTTATGACTAAGGTCAAAATCTTTGTATATCAAAAATTCCACGAGTTTGTAGAGGTTGAGTATTCCTTAGCACTCATTAATGCAGAGGAGGCAAGATGATCAGTATTGGTTTTGGTGTGGAAAGTATTTATACAAAGGATTGTAATTCACTATAAATAATTGGAAAGAGACTCAAAAAATATCTTAATTTTCAAGGAACCAATAGAATATAATCACATTCCAAATAGTGAAGGAAATTCTTCCTAATGCTTGCTTTCAAGCTCAAAGAATACTCTAACACATAACCACCCCAGTCACAACCACTCCCCACACAACTACTCTCCACACAACGACTCCCCAACCAACCATACAACCACCCTCTCCGCAACCACCCTTCCCACAACCACTTCCCCCACAACCACCCCCCTTACAACCACTCCCTATACAACCACTTCCCCCACAACTACACCCCAACTAACCATTCTGCACCCCACCACTCTTTACCCAACTACTCCCTCCAGAACTACTCCATACTCAATCACTCTATCTGCAACTACTCACAACCCAACTACTCCTCTGCCAACTACACCTCAGCCAACTACTCTGCACTCAACTACTCTGCTCTGACTCTCAACTACTCTGCAACTAACTTGTCTGCTCTCATCCTCTCTTTCCTCTTACCACTTTTTCCCACCTCCCCCTCCTATTTCCTGCTTGTTGATACTACTATTATAATCTTCTATCAACTGTACCCAATACTTACTTTACTGTAAGAGACATTATACTTCTTATATCTTTTTCACATCACTTTTATAGTACTAATTGTGTTTCTTAGTTCTACAAATCCTAGACCTTACTAGTTTTGCAACCTAAAAAGTATTGTGCTACTGTGTTAGAATGCCAGTATTACCAATACCACATATCACAAATCCTATGATTAGTTCTACTCAAGCTCCAGGTACCCGTAATCTAAGGACTCCTGTTATTGGTACTCAGGTTCCCACATCCTACCACCGTACTCCATATGGCCGTGTTACATCTGGTAAGTATTTCCTTATAACATTGATTTTCAATTTTGCTTACTTAAAGAAATATAAACTCCTCAATTCACTTTCAAATAGTTTCTCCCCAGTCCTCAGTTCCCCTTCATACTGCTTTCCAAACCACAGAACCGATATCACATATGGAATCTCTGCAATCTAGTCCGATTAGTTCTAAGAATCCCCAAATATGTTTCCCTTTTCACTGTATTTTACCTATATTCTATGTTCTATTTTATTTGCAGTACTACTGAATCTTATTAACTATAAAATTGTTACAGCCTTTGGAAGTTCGCCAGCCCCTAATATTATCTGACTCTTCTCATGACTTTGGACAAAGATCTTACTCTCAGGAATTCCCCACCACTTATGCTTCTACCTCAGGCTCATGTTCAGTACCACCAGTAACTACCTCTGGCCAGGAAGATATACAAACTGATATACAAACTGATATACAACAACATTATCCCTCACAACTAGAGAAGCTAGAGGTTACTGTACAGCTTATTGCTCATACCCTAGTTCCTTCAGTGAGTATTCAGCGTCAGCTACATGGTACTAATAGACTTAAGTCCCCCACATCCATGAAAGAATTTCTTGAGGTAAACTACCCTTTTACGAGTATTTTTATATTTATTGAAGTTTGTCAAAGGCTAAATATAACTTTCACCAGATTGGTACTGTTTCTGGTCAACTTGCTGCATTATTTCATACTATTCAAGAGGTCAAGAGTGATGTCCAAACTTTGAATGAACAATATAAGTTGAAAGAACAAGACCTAACCAAAGAAGAAATTGTATGTAATACAAATTCTGATCCCTAATATCTAACCTTCTACTAATATTTATTAACTTTGTTTTTTTTTTCTATTTCTTTCTATAGGTGCTTCTATGGGAGTTTGTGAAGTCTGTTTTCCGGAAGGTTGATATTAATGATGGAACAATCTATGGAAAGCAGAAGCTTTATGTAAGTTCAAAGCATAAAGTCAACTGAATTGTATTACTCTCTAACTACTAATTTATAGGTTTTTCTTCAAACACATGGTGCACCAGGAATATCTGTATGACTTGTTTCTGAAAAGAAGTCCTCTTTTCTTACCAACATGGCTACAATCCTCTCCGAAGAGAAGAGCAAGTTGAAGTCAAAATTGCAGAATTCCACAATTCGTAATCTTCCTGTTAAGGAGTTAGCCCATAGTCTTTTTCTGGACAAAACCTTTAAGACAGCAACTCCTATTCAACAATCAAAGTTAAAAACCTCTGCAGCTCATTGGGTAAGTCAATTCCATAGTCCCTAATCTGACTACTTTCATAATTTTTACCTTATATTTACTAATGGTGCTATTAAAGAGGTTTATTACCAACAATATAGTTTCTCCAAGCTTCAATGCTGTGAAGTGGTGGGCAGGAGTCAACCTTAGTCTTATAGACCTCTATGAGAATAAAACAACTGAAACAGTTGACTTGTATGTTATTTACCTTTGATCTATAATATACTTGGGAATCTATCAGGTTGAAACTAATATAGATATAAAACTAGGATGTACAAGGGGCTCCTAGAACAAGATTGTATTGACTTTACAGCAGAAACTGACTTGGAGGAACTGGATAGTAATAATTTTGGTCCATTTGGATCTGATAATGGTGAGACTAATGAGGATCTAGACTTTAATAGCTATCAAAATACTGGTGAGGAGTGCTTTTCCATTGGAGAAAGGGATGTACTTATGAATAAGGAGGAGTCTATTATGACCTCCCATATGGAAGCCTCCTTTGAACTTTAAAGCTTATCCCACTCTACTTCTTTAATTGGTAAAGGTTCTCACTTATTATTATCTAGATCTCCTGCACTCCCCTAAGGAGTCGACGAAAATAAAAAGTTATTTCTTGATACTACCAAATTATATTGTATCTTTGTTTTTCCCTGTCAATCTTACTAACTTTATACTATCTCAATTATTTCCAATAGTCCTGTTATTTGATTTTTTATATATCTATACCAAGCCTTGCTTGTAAATTGACACAATATATAATAATCAAGTATTACGTTCTGCTCTATAAACTGCAATAATCTTTTATCCCATCTGTCAGAATCTGGTGTGATATATTATACCACTAAAATACAAATTCTGACTCAATTTTTAATCAAACTTACATTCACACTCCTTTTATAATTACCCAATCAGGTTATTCCAGATGTATTTAATTTTTTTATTATATTATATCAGTTGCTATATCATTTGAAGGTTTTTACATAAATTGTTGCTACAAGCTGTTGGGTACGATGTTTTAATCTATTTTTAAATATTCTTACAAATGTTTGTCCATACCTTAGTCATCATTCCACCTTTTATACTTTTTGGCATGATTTTTCACTAGGAATCGTGATGTCTATCATGTGATTAAAGTCTCTATCATTATTTTATCATCTGTTGTAGGTTGGTTGCTCATTTGATTACAGCTGTGGTTGACTTAGCAGTGTAACCACGGCTACTCGTCTACACATGCCCTATATGTGGTTGGTTAGTCCGCAATGGGTACATGAGTCCTGAGTTTATCACCTCTTGTCTATTAGGGTCTGGGGGACTCCCTCATGAGCTTTCTTCTAATCTGTGTGTATTGGAGTTGGATTGCTTTCTCCTGAATTTGTTTTCTGCACTTTCCAGCCTGTACCGGCTACTTTTTATGACCATGGTTTCTTGTTGGACTTGGTATTGGAACCTTTACTTTCATTGCCACGTTTTCTTTTTGTGGTATCCCCTCCCCCCTTTCCTATTGCATGGGAGAGGTTCTGACATTTTAAAAAAAATTCCTCTAATTTCCCAAAGCCTCTTAGTGCCTTGAGCCAGTCTTCATCAGAATCATATGTCTCTCCTGAGAGCCTTCTCAAGATTTGTTCTGGGAGCTTGTCTTTGACTAGGAGCCTCCATCCAATGCTAGATATCTTAGCTTTGATATTAAGCTTTTCAAGCAGAAGGAGGTAGTCTTCGATGTTATTATTATATGGGATTTTCTTCATATCTTGTGCTGCCTCCCATTCTTGCTCAATACCTGAGTATCTGCTAACAATTTCCAGCGTAAATCTGGTACAAGAGACCAAGTCTGGTTGAAAGGGAGCACCCACAGCACCGGTCATGCTTTTTCGGTACCAGTCAGCAAAAGGGGCTACCTTTTTCCCCTTTGTTCTTTCCAATGCATAGACAATTTTGTCATGGTCGTCTGTCCATTGATTTGGATTTCTCGCAAAATGGTCTTCGCAATCCAACACTCATGTGTTGATATCCTCATAGACTTTGACCTCGAATATAGATAGCAGGTCAGCATCTCATTTTCCTCTGGCGATCACGGTTCCCAGTATTTCCAACATGTCATCAGTATCTGGGGCTGTCTTTCGAGGGGGGTAATTTACGGTCCTGGGTGCAGGAGGTGAGGCTGGACCCTCACCATTACTGGAGTTACCACTGTTGCTTGAATTAGGTTCCCCACCTGCAGCTCCATACTTCATCAGAGGTCCTTTGCCCCCTCCTCCTCCCTCAGCTGTTGGTGGGCCTCAGTCAATCTCCTTTCCTTTCTTTAGCCTTCCAGCCAGGGAGCCAGAGGAGGAAGGAGGAGCAGTTTGTGCTGTTGCTTGTCTTGTGGGAAGGGAAGGTATCACTGCTGAATGAGCCACTTGGACTAATTGTTGCTGCATGAGATACATCGTTTCTTGCATCCTTTGTTCTGCATCTGTGTGTGGATTTCGGTCGATCTCCACTTGGGCTTGCACTTGCTGGATCAATTGTTCCAGCTGTTGGTCTCGTGAAAATGATGCTTGCCCTGTTAGGTCAATATGCTGATGCAACTGGGTACTTACGCATGTTGTTGCTCATGTTGGGCATAATGTCTTTGTAGCTTTGGGGCTACTTAGTCTTGGAAGTGCTTTCAAGATGTCCCCATTTCTCATGTGAATTCACTCATTTTCAAGTCTATTCCTGCTAACTCGTTTCCAACTATCTGTTCTCTATAATCAAGCCTATTTCGATCGACTTCTAGCTCATCGGCATATTGTTGTCCCTGTGAGGACAGCTCACTGTAAACTATGTGTTGTTCATGGATGGACCTGGAAGCAGTCTGATCAACTTGATTAAGGCATTGTAGGATGTGGTTTAGGATAGCTGGAACTTTCAGATTTGGTAGGGGGCCGTCTCGTCTTCCTCTTAGAGTAGTTGCCCTTTTTTCAATCCCCCATGACCTCCTTCCTCACAAAGAGCCATCAGGGAAACCTCCATTGGAGAGTAATGGGAGGTTTTACATAGTGGTGGTAGCTAGTATAGATGTCATGTCGCTGGCTGGAGAAGGTACTCCTTTTTCCATATGTATATCGGCCCAGCTCCTTAAATAGCTAGGGGCATAGGTGAATCTTGTCTAGGGCAATCCATGATGAGTTTAGGTAGAGGTGAGTTTGTATAATAAGTCTAGGTAATGTGGAAATTATTAATATACTGTTACAGGGTAGCCCAACCATTGATAGTTTGGGTTCGCCTAGGCTGTATGATTCTTGGGGTAAAGTAAGGTAAAATAAAGTAAAGACGAAGATTGTCCAAGTAGGCTCAGAAAGTTGTGTGTGTAATAAGTTTTAAGAGTAAATAATAATTATATTAATAAGATCTCTTCTCCATTGCTTTTTGTTTCTAATATCTGGGAGTATCACAATATTTATATTCCGCATCTGGGTTATCACAGTATACAATCAACTCCAATACTATTTAAGTACCTCTATTGGAAACCTCTTATTTTTCCTAAGTGCAAACCCTCCTGACCCTGAGAATATTTGCCTTGCATCAGCAAAAAAAAAACCCGCATCTGATGTATGGGCATCGCATCCTGACGCACGCCGCATTTCTCGTGCACCCGGTGCCCCTGGTACGTCCTGAGTTCCGTTGCAATCCCCTGTTGCGCCCTATGCATCATGATGTGTGTTGCAACACAACATTGCGCCTGGTGTATCCAGTGTTGCATAGCAATGCTTTACGGCATCAGGAGACTACCTGACATCGGGTCGACATCCTCACGACCCCTGGACATCTGCATGGCTGTCGCAGCTTCTTCCCAATATCCTGATGTCTTGCTACGGCCGCTGCCCCACGAGAGTGCCACTGGGCATGGCCACACAGGGCCGCCCTTCGTCATGTTTTTCCTGTCTCTCATCGCGACGCCATAACTCCATCCTAACATCGACCACAGATGCGTTCCATCCCCCGATGTTCCCATCCCGGCCCTGAACCTCCCCTGCATCCTGATATATCACCGTTGTCGGTTCCGCACTGTGAGTGTTATGGGGTAGGCCAACCGTAGATAGGGCCGGTAGGTCTAGGCCGTAAGCTTCTTGAAATAAGGTAAAGTAGGATAAAACGAAGATCGTTAAGGTAGGCTCGTATTTCCCGAAGTATTTTATAAAGGATATGTGTAATAATAGTTTTTTCTCAAGAGTAAAGTAATAAATATATTAATAAGATCTCTTCTCCGTTGCTTGATGTTTCTGATAGCTGGGGGTACCTCGATATTTATATTCCGCGTCTGGGTTATCGCGGGCTACAACCAACTCCCATACTATCTAAGTACCTCCGTCAAAAACCTCTTAACTTTCTTAAGTGCGAACACCTTTGACCCTGAGAATATTTGCCTTGCTTAGCTTTGATCTCTTCGAGCTCCTATTGTTTCTGGGGGGTGTGAACACCCCTCCAGTAGGTAGCCTTCGATCTCTCCACTATATGAACTTAATTTGAGTATGCCACCCTAATGGCAACTATACCAATTGTTCTGCCTCAAAACATAAAGTGATCAGCTTTAATGAATGAGCGCGGCCATTGTGTCGCATATTGATGCATCACAAGGCCCATCGGATATATAGGGTTTTTTGCTCTGGATCGAGCCAATAGCTTATCCAGCGAAAACCTCTCATACCGATTCTCGAGTAGGCCCTCTTGGGGCACTACTTCTTTCAAAGCAAGAGGCTCGGCCTAATAACTACCCGTCGGTGTTATTAGATCACGATGCTCAGGTCGTTATCTAGTTGGTAGAAAATATCTCATACGAGAATGTTTTATTAACTAGAAATAACTATGTCATGTCGGGGATTTGAACACGTGACCTATCCCTAGAATCACGTGATCCACCGCCTAGACCATTCCATATGCCTAACAGTGAGGCAACAGGGCATTGCTGCAATTCGTCGCAATCTCTCTCGTTTCTTCACTGCGTCCTAGCGACCTCGGGATCTAGGATATCCCGTGGCGTCATTGTGATGTCGAGACCCATGACGTTTGACTGCGTGGTGTCATCAGGGTACCAATCTCAAGGACTGACCAATTCCCTACAGTAATTTTCTACATTGTGTGCTTTTAGTTGTATCTATTATTTAGTTTCTATTAATTAGTTTCTACATAGAGGTTTCTATATACAGGTTGCAATGAAAGATGCTATAATATTCTCCGTGCCACTCAACCATCCTTGATGCGGAATACTTGCCCAAGCCAACAGTTTTCGCCCGACTATCTGATCTCATGATTCCTCAATAAATCTGGTTAAATGTCCTTAAATCAATATGGCTGTTAATAAGCCATCGCTGGTCTGTCTCTGGGATAAGGTGTGTCAGGCCTAGGATCATCCCTATGTCTACTATAGTAAACTCTCGCGGATTTTCTCTTAGCTGTACCATGACAAGGCCGTGGACATCGGATACGCATCCTGAGTTAACTGCGTTCAATATTTGCACACATGCAAGCCTGCGAAACATGTCCTCGTGCATGTAGTGTCTGATTTTGAAGAGTGCCAGGAGCTTTTCAGGGAGCCGGCCCCAGAGGACAACATACATATGCTCGCCACCCATCTGTACCCAAACCTAATCATTGCGACTCGCCTGGTTCCTGAAGAGTCGGGTACCAGTGGAGCGTGCCCTATGGATATCGTAAATGTCAGTTTCCTGGAACGCTAGAACAGGGATTTCAAGTTGCGTTAGTAGTTCAACAGGAAGGAATCAAAGTATGGCAGGATCTTCTGGAACGCGGCGCTCAGTGGGCAGGCTATTCCAGCTATATCGAATCGATTCCCAACAGATGCTCTCCGGTGAGATACTCAAGGCCTTGCAAAAATCCATCACATCGGAAACATCATCACGACGACCCTTCAGGATCCTACAATTGGTGACTGGTGCGGATGCGGAATTCGTGTTATCTAAATGTTCCATGACATCAGCAGGGAGATTAGCCCCTGCGACGTCACAGGGAATCCAGGTTCAAGAGTCTCATTCGGATGGCATGCTGGTGACCATAGCTGTGCAGGATCTGTCTTGCGGCATCGTTTTTATTGGAATGGCGCCACCCCTCCTTGATTTGTTCCTTATGCGCGAGCTCGCCAAACTCTGTGGAATACATCTGAATGTTGCCACACTGGTATATTGGACCCTGAAAATGACTTAGTAGATGCATCTTAATGAAGTTGAAATGAGATGCCATATTGATTAATTCCATACGTTGGTCGATCTCTTCTTCACGATCCTGCTCCCGTACCCGATGCTGGTTGGATTTCGCAACACATTGGGTTACCCATGTTCTCAGATGTCATAGCTCCCTTCGCTGCTCGTCAACCTTTGCCCGTGTCCTCTTCGATATTCAAAACTCCAAGAAGATATCTTTCATATCATGAAACCGATTGAGATATTGTTCCACATAATCCAAGGGCTCAGGTGTATGGCTTCGTGATTGGGCCATCAAAGTGAAATCGAGCAATGACCTGATGCAGGTGAGTGCAAGTTTGAATGGTAATACTTGCGTACTCTCAGGCTGCCTCAATGCCTTGGCGAGAACTCCCAAAAGACAACGGCCCAGGTTCCTCATCTCCTTTCCTTGCCACTGCATAACCTCACAGTTTGCTTTTTTGGGTGCAAAGAATCCTGGGTATGGTGGTAAAGCCTGCAGTCGTGCGTGTTTCTTGAGGCATCCTTGAACCCAGTCCATCATATGCTTGAATAGTCCCAAATAAACTGTATGGAGCAAATCTGACTCTTGCAGATCGGGTGCTGAAACCCGTTGAAGTCCATGAAAAACATTCTGTCCCATCTTGATACCAAGTGCGTCAAACGTGGTATTCATGTCTCCCGACCTGGAGTCTGTCCACCGATGGTCATTTTCTTGGTCGAGACGTTCATATGTGGCATAATCCCACGTCCGATATGTCTCCTGTGCATCGGTTCCTAATGGATCAGGAGGCACCTCACATTTCGGGTACGTGTTAGATTTTACTCTGTGTAGTGCAACATTTTCCATATGGTCCGCAACCCATGCGGACAAGATAGGGAAGCTCTGCTGGACCTTTCTGTCCACACAGTCAATTGAGACACCATCAAGCACCGCATCTTGCAAGGGCGACAATATGAGTTCAAATACACCTTGTAGTGTGTTGGCATTGATTTGTCTCTGCAGGTTGTCTGCTGAAGAGGACTGTCGGAACTTGGGCGGGACAGGCAATAGTGCAAGAAGGAGAACTGCCATTGATCCAGGTCTGTTATGCCTAGTCGATAGGAGATTTCCAGTCGTAATATAGACAGGCCATGCTTTCTCATCACCTGAGAAGTTGGTAAGATACATCTGATCATACATTCCAATTATTGGAACCAGAGTTGCACCACATGGAAGTGTATCCTATAAATGGTTAGCAAGTGCCCTATTGAAGGACGTTGCAAAGCAGGGTGCACAGTACTTGTACATCCCACCACCAGTCCGCTGTATGCATTTCGGTATATATCCTATGTCCATTCTGGTCATATTCACGGTGCGGCGCGTGGACCAAGTCATCCCTGTATGCTATATGCCGAAGAAGGTATCTGACACAGTCAAGGATGTTCTGATAGAAGAAATGCTGCGTTCTCTTGCCATCGTCAACTTCACCTTCGAACAATTGTAGATAAGGACTGTAGGGGTCCAATGATCGGAGATGATTCTGCAGTTTGTGCATTGAACTATAGCCGACTGATGCAGAACTACCCAGACTGCTGGAAAAGAATTCATTGATTCAAGACTTGGAGACATTGCTCCGAATGAACCAAGATGCAAGTTTGAAATCGTGAGCATTGGCAAACGGGGCCCATGGATCCTGGCACAGAGTGCGGTGTTCATCCTCAAACCTGCTCACGTCTCCAATCCCTTCCCCGGCACCTGGGTAATGTGCTTGTCTGCCGGCCATCACTGAGGTATTGTGGTTGAGTACTTCAGCATCAGACTCGTGCAAGATGTCATCATTCAATTCGTCGGCGTTGCATCCAGCTGCGTCCGGATTAGATTCATAGTCAGAATCTACCCATTCGTTCTCGTAATTTAGCTCGGCATCGAGGAATATGTCCGTTTCTGTTTCAGTAATAGGACTCACAGAAGGTGCATGTCGTATAGTAGAGGCAAGTACAATGTCAAGATTTGGATGCGCAGTTCGTAGGTGTTTCTTGTATGCGCCTACCTGCACGTACCTTCAGCGACAAAATGGACATTTGACAGCCATGATGAAAGGCTGCCTAGTCGATCTCGAGGGTCCTCTATATATTATGAGGTGCAGTTGTACTGTATAGTGTTGATCTTGATGTGTATCAGTAGAACACTGGGTCAAGGGGTTTCCACATGGTGAACTGTAACAAGTATCCAAACAGGCTTAGCACTTTTAGCTTGACGCCTTGTATTACCCCATCTTATCAGATCATCTCATCCTCTCTTTTGTAACACAAGCTACTTCCCCTTCTTGGGCCATCACTCAACGTCACTTCATATCACGACACTAATGCAAATTAGAAGCTTATTTCACGAATGTTAGTTACACGTCACGGTAGGCTTAGGAAAGTTGTTGCTAGCTACATTATCAATTGTTCTCATATTATCTTTTTTGGTCTGATCCACCACAAATCTACATCTACATATCCGTATAGCCACATGCCCTCGAGGGTAATCCAACACAACAGAGGGCAGATACATCACATCATACAAATAAGCTAGGTTAATTTCTCAGAAAGGATTCAGAATCGGAACCCTCGTTGCGGAGATCATGTAGAGCAGTGCCATTCACGCAATCATGCTTCCACTTGCGCGTCAGGCCTCTACAGGCACCTGCCTCAGTCTGACTCCCGAAAACATACTGCAGCAGGGACCCATGCATAGTCGAAACCAAGCAGAGTCGGGAACCAGTCCAGAGCCTTGTAAAGTGGATTAGCCTGCGACAGCGGATGCCTGCGATCGAACCCGCGGGAATGTGAAAGCACTGCTCCAAATCAAATACACAAAACCCAGCCCCTTCAAACTGTTTCAATGGCGTACTCATCGTCCAGTCAAGGTCGCCCTCGTCCAAGTGGGGCTCCGTTACAACGTTGATGAGGCATGCATGTAGGGAAAAGCGCTCATTGTCATAATTGGTCCAGAGATTCCAGAAGTGAGGGGGTAATAGCTCAATGGCAGACTTCATTGTGTCGCGTTGTTGCCTGTCAATAGCCCTGAGAAGCAACCGCTTACGCTGTATGATATTCTGGAATGAGACAAGCAGCGCTTGTAGGTCTCTGCGTGTATTTGAACCGACGTCGTTTGTATCCTTAGTCAAAACGGGTCCTAGACCCTCATGTCCCTGTTGTGCC